>OX335696.1:4345000-4932500 GCA_946894065.1 Acleris literana
AATTGGAAGGCACGCGAGCACTCAGGCCACCTGATGGTAAGTGGGATCTGAGACCCATAGACATTTGAAATCACAAGACTACAATCTGAAAACTGCTGGAGTTTCTTGCGGCGCTTCTTCTCCGCAATGATGGTCATGTCCGAAGCGCTAGTAGATCTACTCCATGTTACTGACGTGTAAAAGAGCCCTCATGTGGCCAATTTACTGAATAAATATTTTGAATTTTGAATTTTGCAATCCTAAGACTTCAAATGCGTTGCCAACGCTAAGGAATAGAATGGGATGCCTCTATGCTAGTAATGTCACCGGTTGTCTTATCCCCACACCGGAACACAGCAATGAGAACACTGCTGCTTGGCGGTGGGTTAATGGATAAGATGGTGGTAGCGATCCCTGCACAAGGTCCTACCACCACTAGAATATATATATATTTTTGCACTTGATTGTCCCATCAGGCATTAGGTTAAAATTTATTGTAGCTTTAAGTCATAGTCATTTACGAACCCTGCTTTTTCAAATCTCGTTTAAAAAAAATACTAGACGTATTCATTGTGCACACTTCAAATTAAACAAGTAAAACATTTACCTGGCGGCTCCCTTCGTCGGCAATTTCTCTTTCATCTTCTTGTATTTCTCTTGTTCTTCTAAGTACTTCTTGTACATCTCATTGTCTTCTTCTAAGTTCTTCTTCTCTTTTTCATCTGGTTTAACCTCTACTACATCTTCTTTGGGAGCTTTCATTTCTTTTTTTAGCAGTTTAATTTCATTCTTGATTCGGTCTCTGAATGAAATATAAGTTTATTAACCAATGGTAGAAGTAAAGCCTATTTTTTTATTCCGTAGACGAAAACGACATTTCATGTGTTGCCTGTTTTTTACAACTCATAAATAGTGATGTGATATAACCGGTACTTACCGACAAAAATATAGGTAGGTACCTACTTATGTTTATTGATATAATAGTGTCTGTAACAGGGATCGTATACCGGTATTATTTTCATACAAAAATACCGGTATTCAATTTCGGTATCTCGCTTATTATTGAATATTTTTGCTCTTCAATGAATTTATATAATAGAATAGTGTTATTACCTAAATTACAGTCGTATATATCAAGGAAATAATGCAAATTAAGGAAGATATTTCAATTTTAATTAATACCGGTATTTATCCCTGGTCCGTAACGCAATAAGTGGATAATCCGTGAAGTACCAAAATGATACAATACTTTGAGTAAAAATGCCACCCTCTCGTAGATATTTAGATTTTTGTAAATACGACACATGTCTAATATTTAAAGGTAAATTTTATTCCATTCGAATCTCAATACTTATCGTATACGAATACGAAATACAAATGGCAATGCGTTGCATTGGCGTCACGTCAGTGTCATTTTCTGTTTATTTTGGCACTAATTGTCCAATAATACGTTAAAGGTTGAATACAATGTAGATTTTAATTGTTATTATTTTTCGATAAGTACCTAAAAATATTTTTTTAATGTACATAGTAATTTTTACCCGACTGCCGAAGGAGGAGGGTAATGTGTTTCACAGCCTATATATGTATGTTTGTTCCTGTGTCACTATAAAAACTAAACCCGTGGTCCGATTTTGATGATTCTTATGTCAATCGATTTGTCTTAATCTGGTGAGTGTCACTGAAGACATGACAGTAATCAAAATTCAATATGGCGGCAACCAGACACAGACAAAAATAAAAAAGTTGACCAAGTATGACAAGTAGGGTATCATTGAATAGGGATTTAAAAATCATCTTTAGGTTTCTTTCATCTTTTTTCATTTTGATTGATCATTTAGCATTTATAACGATTTAAAGTTGGTTAGCAACAGTCGGGTTTTGAAAGCTTGCTTTTTGCTATTATTATATCTGTTATTAATAATTACACCACGAACCAAAACAAAGACAAGACTGTTTCTTAAAAGCTGTCCACATTATTTTTACGTTTGACATCTGCATCTGTCATTTTAGTCTACGGAATAAAAAAAATGTGGCATTATCTATGTAAAGGGACCTTATTGTCGATGGCGCTTCCGCCATTATTAGCAATGCTCCGATATAAATACAACGTCGCGTGACGCAGTGCAGCGTAAGCGCCATCCGCCATAAGGTCCCGTCACAAATAGACTTTAGCAGTCATGAAAATCGGTAGGGCCGTTTAAAACTACGCCGAGCGTCCAGTGGCGCCTTCATTACTATTACTGTGTTTTCTAATAAATTAAAGTATTGTCTTGAAATCGAAAGGTTTTTTTTGTTGTACTAATGAATACACAATTTATCGGGTATATGACATAATAGACTGGGAGATAGTGACACAAAATTTCCGGTCATTTGTACAAAGAATGGCGACCCTGCAGGGTGAAGGTCCGCCATACTTGGTAAAAATGACCAGAAATTTTGCGCAACTATCTCCCGATCTATAACTTAATTGAACTATGAGTTTGTAAATTAAAGTAAAAAAAACAACTTTTTCCGTGAACCCTTTATAAGGCCCCAGTTATACAGTTAAGTTACGTAAAATTCTAATACAATTTCACGTTTGACACTTTCTAGGGAATCATTTAAAAGCAAGTAATTTTTCATGCAAAAACAACAGAATATGTATCATATCCTGTAGTACGTAAGGTTGAAAATCTAAATAAACATATGTGGTCGCTAAATCGTCTCTGCCTTATAAAGGGTTAATTTGCCTACACGAAGATAAAACATATTGGGTCAATCAACTATTCTTCGAACATTTAAGTATGTCTTAATTATACAATATATACTATATTTTTTAATCAATAGATGCATTGTCAGTACAAGTGAAAATTAGCTATCCAAATCAGAATAATATTTTTGCCAAAATTACTGGTAACTTAGGGGACAATAGTACATTGTTGCAGAGGATAGAAAGTACGCGATTTTTGGACGAGTCATATAGAGTGCCGAAACGTAGTTGAGGCCCTCTAGTGTACGAGTCCATAAATTGCACTTTCTACCGAGGCAGACATAGTGCTTTTCACAACTACTGAGAGGAAATAAAATAAAAATTCATATTCAAAACTCAAATTTTAATTCATGTTAATGTGACATCACCGCCAATTTTACCATAGATAACTTTTTTTTAATCTGGACCCCTATTCACGTGGCACTCGAGATTAATAAACTAACATGCGAGATGAAGATGTCAACTCCATATAAAATTGTATTTATTTCGCCATATCTCCCATGTAATTTCATCTCTAGGGGTTCGAGATTAGGGGCCTAATTTGAATTTCATTTAAAAAAAAGCAGTGACATAGTTTTTAGTCTGTGTATCTTTTAGCAAAAATACACCTAATATTGTATGACACAAAATGGTGTGTTCTGATTGGTCGATTTCAATTTTTCATTTTAAGGAGCTATGACACAAAAATTGATTGATTGATTTTCATTGGTTCTTAAAGTTGGACAACAATGTTCTCGACCAATCAGCAAACACGCCGACAAAAACATTCTTGGTCTGTCCTTATAAGTGACGTTTTGTGACCCCAAACAAGACCATCTATGGCCATATTTCCGAGCAGTGTTGTGAAAAACACTATTCTCATACAAAACTGGGGACAACATGGTCCACTAAGTTACCAGTGAAAGAAGAAATTTTAATTGTTGAATGAATATATCCACCGGGTCATAGAATTCACTGTTTATCTGTGTAATAAATATCATTCATTCATTTATTCATTCATTCATTCATTCATTCATTCATTCATTAATAAAAACACGCAATATTTTGAAGAAAACCCATTTAATTTTTCTTTTCACTTAAAAGCCTTAAAAACTTGAAACAAATAGTATACAAAGAATAGTTGATTGGCCCTATTAGGCTGCGGCTCCACTGAGGCGGACGAGCGGAGCGGTGCGGAGCTGTTCTAATATTAACCAATAGAAGGCGCATGCGGTCACTTGGAGCTCGCCTTGCGCACGTTAGTTTAGATTCTATTGGTTAATATTGGCACAGCTCCGCACCGCTCCGCTCGTCTCCGCCTTAGTGGAGCCGCAGCCTTAAACTTGGTACTGTATGGTATTGTGTATTCATTTCGGTTTATTTTGAAATCACGTTGCCAAAACGCAACGCACATGTTCCATCGCCGTAACTCATCCATAGACCCCGTTATCTTGTCGCAGTGACATCGCTATTTTGTAGGGATTGAATGTTGTTTTTATCGACCATCTCTATATCGATGTTTGTAGTTTATATTATTCAACCAAGCGATTATTTTTTGCCTTTTAAATCTCTTCTCAATTTCAATATTGCGCAGGTATTAAAACTTATTGATTAAAAATAAGTAGATATCCTCATTAGTATCGTAATCGTAGATGCAATAACCTTATGTAATGATTGTGGAAAAACTAAGATAAGCAGTTTTAACTAACGAACACACGCGACTTTTATTCCCATTACGAGGGCTGCTACTTATGTATCCGGAGTCTGGGATTTCAACATTTATAAACGTTATATCTGACCTCCATGGTAAAATTTGAACTTTTTTTTAATACTGGCCGCTATAATTTTTTTCTTATGTACGCTAGTCTTTTGTTTTTGGCGGGATCAAAATGTCATCTCGCTGCAAGAATGGAACTCACTCGTGAAAATATTCGTGCTATGATTTATTATGATTTCCGGCGTGGTTTAACGCAACAACAGTGCATAGATCAATTAACTTCGACTTTTGGTGATGAAGCTCCATCGAAAAGCACTGTGTACCACTGGTTTAGTGAGTTCAATCGTGGACGTAGTATGCTCACGGACGAAGTTAAGGAAGGTCGCCCGAAATCGGTCGTTGTACCACAAAATATTGAAGCTGTGCGAAAACTTATAATGCATGACCGTCATGTTACATATCGCGAGATAGAGGCGACTCTGGGCATATGTATGACGAGCATTAATAAGATATTACATGATATTTTAGCTGTAAAAAAAATTGTTACCGTTGAATCCCTCACAATTTAACTAAGGATCAAAAAGAGGTTCGCGTCGAATGGTGCAAGAAAATGTTAAAAAAAATTATCCGTGGTGACTCAAAAGCTGTTTATAATATCTACACAGGTGACGAATCCTGGATCTATGCGTATCCGGAAACTAAACAACAATCAACAGTGTGGGTGTTTCAAAATGAGCCGAACCCTACGAAAGTAACTCGTGCAAAAAGCACCTTGAAGCAAATGGTCGCCTGCTTTTTCGGTATTAATGGCCATGTGGCTACAGTGCCACTAGAGAATCGTAAAACGGTTAATTCGGAATGGTACACGACCATTTGTTTGCCGGAGGTATTTGAAGAAATACGTAAAAACAACCAGCGACGCAGAATCGTTCTTCACCATGACAATGCCAGCTGTCATACATCACGCGAAATGAATCGATTTTTGGGAGGTCAAAATATAGCATTAACGGGTCATCCGCCGTATAGCCCTGATTTGGCACCCAATGATTTATATTTATTCCCAAATGTAAAGAATAAATTACGTGGTCAACGATTTTCGACTCGTGAAGATGCAGTCGACGCGTTCAAACAGCACGTTTTGGAGATACCTCAGTCAGAGTGGAAAAAATGTTTTAAAAATTGGTTTCAACGTATGCAAAAGTGCATCGATCATAAGGGAGAATATTTTGAAAAACAATAAAACCATATTTAGTCATATACGTTTGTTATTTTTTTCTATTCCGGTTACATAAGTAGCAGCCCTCGTACTTTTTATCACAACTTTAGTAGTTATTGTCTTTAACTCATTGTCAGTGACATGACATAACTTTAAGCACAATACCATCGACATTTAGATAGTCGATAAAATAAACATTCAATCCCTACAAAAAAACGACGTCAGTGCGACAAGATAACGGGGTCTACTCATCAATAACGTCAAATTAATAAAACACTTACGTCTCTTTTCTTCTCTCCTTATCCCTCTCCATCCCAATATAATATTCTTCTTCTTCGCTCTCGCTCTTTCTCCTCTTGCTCTCTGGACTCGTGCTGCGTTCTCTATCAGGACTTCTCTTCTTCAGTTTATCTCTTATGCTCGTCACGGCAGCTGCTGTTTCTTCTCTCTTTTCTTCCATCTCTTCTGCTGTTGGTTCTTTGCCTTGCTGCGTTTGTTCTTCTAGTTCTAGTTCTAATTTAAAAAAAAACGCGTTGGTCACATAATTAGGAACACTTGTTTTTTTTCCCATACAACTACAACAAACAAACGACAACCAATCAAAACTTTTTAAACAATTTTATTTTAAGTTACACATATCGTTAACTAATAGACTAACCCCCTTACTAATAAACGTTGAGTAACGGTGGTATAGCTATACAATGTTTTGTCCTTATCTGTCAAATTCAAATGTCACAATGACAGATAAGGACATAACATTGTATAGCTATACCACCGTTACTCAACGTTTATTAGTAAAGGGGTTAAGATATAGATCTAGCTTTTTAGTTTTAAAATAGAATTAAGTAAGTTGTAAAAATGTAATTTTAGTTTTATAGACTAAAGTTTAAATGTATGTACAATTTATCTTTGTTGAAAGCGAATCTTTCATTTTATAAGGATTTGAAAAAATATATATTTTGATACGACTGTTGCTAAAAATGATAAAAGAAACCTAAAGATGTTTTTTAAATAACTTTTCAATGATACCCCTCTTGTCACGTTTCGTCCACAATTTCTTTTACACAATATGGCGTATGGTTGCCCCTATATTTAATTTAAGCGATGTAGTCAGATCGAGATGAAGTCACAAAACACGGAAACACACGTTCAACTTATAAACCCCCCTCTTTTCGCGTGGGGGGTCAACTGACCTGCGGCGGTCATCTTGCTCAGCTTGGGGTCCTCGAGCAGGTCATGGGTCGACTTGGGCTTCCCCCGGTATTCCATGGCTCCCCCCTCCTCCTCTTCGGCCTCCTCACCGAACGATAGGAGACCAAAGTTCCTGAAACAATAAGTTTTTTTTTAGTACCTACACTTTACCAAAGTATTAAGGTTATATATATGTATGTTTAAAACATAAAATATGAAACTAATATTAAATAGATAACTCCCCCCCCTCCAGTTAAATCCAAGTTTAATAACTTAATAAATTAATACATTGGACAACCAGTAAAATTATATCGTCGTCTTGAGATTGCAGTCTAGAATTAAAATGTCTCAGATTCCACTTACCATCACGCGGACTAAGAGCCTTCATGCCATAAAACAAAACAAGAAAAAAAAACTCACTTAACACCCTGCCGTTCTTTCTTCTGCTTAGCCTTAGGAACTTCCACGGGAGCAGCAAGCCTTGGCTGGATGTCATCGAAAGGGTTAATTAACACTGTACTGCTGGTGATCTTGTGAGGGTGATCAGGTCTGTCGTCGGGGCCTATCAGACCCTCGGTTAGCTTTAACACGTTGTATATAGTTTCACCTGGAATAAAATATTGGAAACAGTTAGGGCTGATGACATCTCCAAACGACAAAGACTAGATGGGACAGGAAAAAATAATACATGGAGTAATCGAAAAGCATTTATGTGGAAACACATATAAATAAAGAAGACAGATTTAATGTAAGGGAAAAGATTGTCGTTTTATTGCATCTACCAACTTTTTGATTTCTGTTTCACCTTCAGGTTGACTAGTAGAGAATGCTTGGAGCATTAAGTCCAGTTTTTGTACACTATTTTAATTTTATGCAATAAAGTAAGTATTTAGATAAATAAATACATTTCTGGCAAGAGTCAATGGGAATGTTGGATGGGGAAGGCAACGGCGAACATTCCATGATCAGATCTGGGACGTATTAAGGAAGGGCCAGGTCAGGAGTACCTACACTTATGAGTGTGGCGGAAGCAAGGGAAGTTTGTCTGGATCGTAGCAATTGGCACTCAGTGCCGAATCGCTGTGTAGTAAAATGTCTAGTGACGCAAATAGACCAAGAAGTGAAATATCCATTATGTAAATTGACCGTTATGTGAAGATGTTTAAATCGTAAAAGACTAAATTAGAATATCAATAGTCCATAAAGCGACACGGCTAGATAACATCAAGTCTAATTATGTAAAATGACGAATATTTAAAAATTCAAAAAAGCAAGCAGGCAAGCAAGCTTTTTGACATTATGCTACACATACTTATTGCTATTTTGATGTTCTGCATTATGGACCTTATGTCAATTGGGAAAAATTAAATATAACACCTGACATTTTGCTTCTTGGCCAATTTGCGTCACTGGACATTTTGCTGCATAGACAATTCGGTACCGAGCCGCAGGTGGTCTCTGCCCCCCTGTTCCATGTATCCCTACCGCCTTATCCCCCCTGATAGAGATGTGTGGAATATTTTTCCTTTCTTTCCTACCGGTATCATTCCATTTATCTCTACTAAAATCCACTGCGGTAGGGACATGAGGAATTTATTCCAACCATCCATACTGGAAAGAAGGGTGATTGTACGTATTGATTAAAAAAAAAAAACATTCTTAGCACTAACCGGTGACCTTTCCGAAGATGGTGTGCTTGTTCTGCAGTTCCGGAGTGGCTGCGAGGGTGATGAAGAACTGGGAGCCGTTGTCGTCCTTGCCGGCATTGGCCATGGCCACCAGCCCGCGCCGGTTGAAGCGCAGTCGCGTGTGGAACTCATCCTGAAAGGAAACTTTAGTAATAAGAGGCACTGAACAAAAATATAAACATAGGACAGATAATTTTAACCTTCTATTTGAAATTGTCGTGAAAACAGAACCAAGCCCAATAGTGTGATATATCAACTGATTTTGTTGGCCTTTTTAAAAGAAAGAAGAAAGAAAGAAAGAAAAAACATTTATTCGTGACAAACAGACAAACAAAACTCAACAAAATACTGACATAAGGTCTCATTCTTACTTGTCTTATATAGTAAACAACTTTCTAAACTCAAAATGAACCTTTTTTGGCTAAAACAGCTATTTTAAACAAAATAAAGCAATCACAAACAATACATTAGCCAAGTGATGTCCATAATGTTTATTCAGTTTACTTTATTTACGATAAAAAAAGCTGTTTTAGCCAAAAAAGGTTCGTTTTGAGGTTAGAAAGTTGTTTACTATAGGTACACCGTGCGCGGGACGTACCCGAAGGATTTTAACCATCGATTCTAGACCCTATTTGGAGTATATAATGTGGTATAACATGTAGTCCAATAACGCATAATTTCCGAGATGTTTATTCTTAAAAAAACAATTCCATAGTTATTTTAATTTGAACTCTGTCACCTTAACCTAAAGCATTATTTACCAAGAAAGATTCATGTTGGAAATAGCAATATCATTAACTTACAACATAAATTAATTTAATCAATTTCTTAGTAAATAATGCTTTATGTTAAGGTAACAGAGTTAAAATTAAATTAACTATGGAATTGTTTTTTAAATAATAATAATCTCGGAAATTAAGCGATATTGGACTACATGTTATACCACATTATATACTCCAAATAGGGTCTAGAATCGATGATTAAAATCCTTTGGGTACGTCCCGGGCACGGTGTATAAGACAAGTAAGAATTAACAGACCTTAGACAATACCTGTTCTCATGTTTTTTTGTTTGTTGTTGTTTTTACAGATGATGTAAGTATTAATATCATGCTTGCCTATCCTTATCTCTATGTTGGTAAAGATTAATCTAGATTTTTATGACAGCGGGCTGGTTCTTGAAACTTGACAGTATGTGCCTATTTTGTATGGACATAACATACTTTGAATGGGGCTCCGTAGATTGATTCTCCGCCTGTGCCATCTCCATTTGGGTCTCCTCCTTGTGCTATGAAATCCGGGACCACTCTATGAAATATTGTGCCTGAAAAGATATGTTTTTAATAGTGACAAAAGATGACACTATTTTTTTGTTTATATTTAACACAAGGCATGCCTATTTCTATTTCAACTATTTCTATGTAATGAAAATTAGTCACTTATTGTTAGTCAAATTAGTATTTTTTTATAAAACAGCCATATTCAAATTGTCTTAATGGATCCTTAGTCAGTCACGGAAATAAATACTTAGATAGATAAAAAACATAATTATATGTAATATTCATGGTTATCACTAGGGTTAGGATTTTGGTGGCATATTGTGGTTCTAGAAACCATGGAGTCACTATTTCCTAATTATTATAATACATGACACTTTGATTTTGACCTTCAGTACGGTCATACTTCAAAATGAACTAAATATATTTTTAGTTCAGTTATTCTACTAATATTTGCTTGTTTGTAACGCTTTCACAGCAGAGATATCATCCATGTCAAAATTCATTTAAATTGGTTTAGTGGATTAATGAACAAATGAATTTTGAAATATTAAAATACTGAAGGTCAAAAGCGAAGTGGTATTGTATTATAATAAATAGGAAATAGCGACTCAGTGGATTCTAGACCCACGGTTTGCCACCAAAAGTCCTAACTTTAGTTATCACACAAACATTTACTAATAAACATACAATTAATAACTTACATTTTAGAAAAATGGAATGAAAAATCTACACACCATTATAGTATCCTTCCATACACAGCTGTATGAAGTTCCTGCATGCTTTGGGAGCCTCTTTTGTCCATAATTCAATGTCTATTTCTCCAGCAGAAGTTTTTAGTAGCACCTATAAAAAGTTTTATTAGTTATCACAATTGTTATGTTTATTTGAACCTATAATAGTAAAACTGATTCTTAGGTTTCCATAGTGAACAAGGAACCCTTAAATTTTTATCATGTACATCTATCAGTCGCTCAATTTGCGGCCTAACCCTGACCCTTGGTTCTACAAAGCTGTAATTATGCATAGTTATACATATTGGTGAAGATGCTCAAGAGCGGGACCAGTCGAGTGCATTTGGAGGGGTGTTTGTCCAGCAGCGGACTAATACGGGCTGATAATGATGATTTTGATACATTCAGCGTTGGGGATTTCCACCAGCTCCCCAAGGGGCTGGCTTACTCCGAAGAAACGGACCACCCCTGATGTTGAAACATATTAATCACGCTGAAAAAGTGGTAATACATTATCTTTGAAAAGAAAGATTACACATCCATCAGGAATGTATATTTAACTCATTATAAGTAATGAGTTGATCCCCAATGGCCACGGTGTATGAATAAGATAGCAGATTTTAGTTAGTATTTTTTGTCCCGATTTAACTCAAAAATTGCAAAATGATATACTTACGATACTGTATCGATAGAGAACTTAAATAATAAATAATGAATAATAATACATCATTGCAAAAAAATACAATTTATTAAAAACAAAAACTCACCTTTCCGAGCGCGGGCGGCTCTTGTATATAAATATTACTCATTATTCCCTTTTACTAAGCTATACCATTACAGAAAGATTCAGTTTATTATTAATTTATCAATAAATTATTCTATTATAGATAAGATTTCTTTTTTATTATTTAGTCGAATCAACAACACGATTTAAAAGTAAATTCGACAAGCCAATTTTGACAACTGCTATGCCGTTTACACTTTGACAAGTGACAGCGACGACTCAGAACCGTTTTTCGACCGGCAACCATTTGGATTATACATAAAATGTTCAAGTGTTCAAACTCAGAGTCATAAATTCAATAGACGTCGTGTAGGCAACTGTCAAAATGTGCCGGGTTTTGGTCACTATTACTCTTGGATGAAGTATGCCCTGGATCTGACACGCAAATGACAATACCAAGACAGCGGGAGATAGTTTACGGAGTTCGCAATCAGAGAGACCGAGAAGGATACTATAATTTTGTCTTGTCATCGACGCGCCTCTTTTATGTTTGCCACTTGGATGAGTAGCTAAACAAACGGCTGTCATTTCAAATTGTTTTCGTGTATGGGCGGATTTCTGGAACGTTGTACACCGTAAAATAGCGTGTCCTTCGACTTCTAACTCGTTTACCACAGAGGCATCGATTTATAACGTCATATATTTGGTACCTATCGATTAAGCAACTAATAACCTGTTGACTATCGTTATTAAAAATAAGTATAAACCTAAACCGACTGAAAAATCAGGTAAAAATAAAATATTGGGAGCGAAATTTCAAGTGTCCACACCCCTTACGCAAAGTTTGAAGTGAAATTTTATATAGTTGTCCCACTCTTAGATACCTTCTGGTTTGATTTTGTACAAAGTCATATATTCAAAATATTGAAACCAACCGAATGACAAGACATTTAGAGCTCAAAACACTAAAAAACTTACAAATTTTGCAAGTCTTAAAATATGTTCGTGAAGAAATTCCGCAACACGTCACGACGATTATATTCAAGATTCAATGTGAAAACTACCAAAGTTAGATTTTAATTTGATAAATGGCAACATTATTGACCCTAAACAGCCGTTAAAATTTGTTTTGACAGATTAGTTTAAGCAAAACATTGGAGTGAAATACAAGTCCGTCACGTTGCCAAAATATTACTTCCACAACGAACGGGCGTTTTAGAAGGTAATATTACTGTTTAGCGTTATGTTTTTGTAGTTATATTTTTATAAACTATTAATAATTTAAGTAGTAGTATCAGTTTGCAATAATAATCAGTAATTTACAAGTAATTTTAATTTGAATAACAACAGGTAGACATACGTCACATCCATTACGTGACGTGATGTATAAGGGATAACAAAATGTGACGTAATGGAATTCAAAGGCAGTATGCACATGATTTAAAGTTCCCATTTTTATTTTATTAACCTACCTACGTTTTTCATGTATGTTCATCAAAATTTGTCAAATATATTGTTAAAATATGATGGTCTATCATTAAATTTCGTTTCCTACCTCAAAATGTTATGTAATTTATTTATGTATTTAAAAATTGTGGGAGCTCTAATAATTTTTATATATATTGAAAACTAAGCCTTATAATTCCTTTACGTCACGTTTCTTTCCATTACTGTGACGTGTCCTACGTTAACTGTGTTATTTAAATGTAAATAATTCCAATATACTAAAGTATTATGCACTATTAGGGTTTTTATAAAAAGGACAAAAGGTATTCTGATAAATTGTTGTTATACATATTTAGTTGCACGCCGTATAAAACCTAAGAAATATAATGTTGTGAGCCGATGGGGACAAAAAAGTGACGTAATCGTACATTATGAACGATATTGCATTGACTAGGTAGGTTCGTTGTTATTTGATACTTTTAATTGAAGCTGATTGTATTCAATATTCATTTAATAAATGCTTTATCTTCGTTATTGTTCGTCTTCAATATTAAATAACTACTTAAATTCGTGACGTAATGGAACTTTTTTTTATCCAAATACAACTTTGACTTCAAATTACAGACAAACTAATCATTTTTCAGGTAAAAAGGTACTATTTTATTACATAGTAATAAATAATCAATCAAATAAAACACAGTTTTAGTAGAAATACAAATTTCGCAAATTGTGGAACTCCATTACGTAACGAACAACGTTCCAGAAATCCGCCCGTATGTATGTTTTAGAAGCAAATTTAAGACAGGAAATTGTGTTTTCAACGATTTGTTTGATAATAGTAAGCTTGTGTTATGTTTGTATTTTATTTATAAAATGGTGAATTGTTGTGTGATCGGCTGTAAAAGCCGCAGTGAGAGAAAATTGGAGAACGCAACTTTTATACGTAACGTAATGGAACCAGTAATCGACAAGGACCCACGATCGACACTTGATTCTTATTTTACAGAAGATAAGGGTTATTCATTTGTTTTGTAACACTCAATTTATGACCGTATGATCTTTGAATTAAGAGTTAAGTGTCGATTATTGGTGCATGTCAGCTTAAAGTGTCGAACACTGGTGTCATTACGTTATGTACAGTATTTAGACATTTCTCAAAGTGATTTTTGTGTTTTAAACGCTGAAAATACAGCAACTAATCTGTATGTACTACATGTATAATACGTAATAATACAAGATCATTAAAACAACTCATTCGCTTCCAAACAATTACATTATTGCAGTTAACCACCCAAATAACGTAAGTTGTTTAATGTCAATCACAGATTATAAGATATAAAGTCCTGTCAATAAAGCACAGCTGGCTGGCAGCTATGTCTGTGGTATACAAGATCATTAAAACAACTCTAAAATTCGCTTCCAAAGAATTAATTTATTGCAGTATTAACCACCCAAATTACGTAACTTGTTTAATATCAATAAAGCACGGCTGGCTGGCAGCTATGTCTGTTGTATACGCAATTGGGCCAGTTTATGAAATGATTTGGGGTTGCCAGACAAGCATTTTTTTTTACCTCATTTAACGGGAAAAAAATATTTTATTTTTGCACGCACAGAAGAATAGGGTAGATAGATGCACCAGTAACCAAATGAGGTAAAAGCATAAAGGTAATTCTGATAAATACCAATCTAAAACAGAGAACACCCAATGTATGAGCTTAAGTAGGTAATCACAAAATCAAAAATAAGAAGTGTTTCGTGGAGTAATCTTGTGAAAACAGTTTAAATAAAAAGTATATGTTTGTGTTAGAGTCCGACCAGCGAGTGGTGACACAAGCATTTTTCTCAAATTCTTCATATGGCAATAATTTTACTTATGAAACAAGCTGTCACATTATGAGCACGTATCCAGTCGCTATGCATTTCGTGTTACCAGCTAGTGATATTTTGAATTTGCCGCCATTTTTTTGTGTCACCATTCGCTGGTCAGACTCTAGCAGAGTTCCAACGCAGCGGGATTGAGGCGGCAAGGCGAGAGCACAAAAGAAACTTCAATCTTTGAAATATAGCTCGACATTTATTACAAGAAACACATAGCACTTAATATATTCATTATGTTTAAAATTTATGTCTAGGTATCCGGATTAATATCGACAGTGGAAAGGTAAAAATGCTTAAGCGCCACTTTGGCCGAAAATGAGTTATATATACAGTTTAATTTCTTTTTTTTTCTGCGTCGATCTGTCTAGGACCCACGTCGATCGGAGCACTTTTTTGGCGCTTAAGCAGGCTAATTTTTCACGTTTTTTTGAGAACGTGACAACTAAAGCGACGTTTATTTTGATGTTTTTCGTGTTGAAGCATGTTAGTTATTTAACCTTAGGGAAAATTTTGGTATGCAAACGTATTAGTTTTTTTTTATTCTTATCTTTAGTCGAGTTATTACTGTTAGCAATTTCAAATTATTGTGATACATATTTTTTTTTCGTATTAGATTTTTTATCTTCTTGCAATAATTTACTATTTGGCGCTTAAGCAAAAATGCTATTCCACGTTTTTAAAGAAAAATGTGTTTAAGCACAATCTAGGTCATCTCAATCTGTAGAATTAGGATGTTAGTAGAATATAAAATAAAAAAAAATACTATTTACTTTGATTTAGTGAAAGTAGACATATTTCATTTTAGACTTTTACACTGCTTAAGTCTTATTTCGGATTCAGTTTCTTATAAAAATATGGGTGTTCATTACTAGTAAGAAAAAACTCGAAAAACATTTAAGAGAATACAATTTATCGCATAAAACCTGTTGAATCGGGACACTCAGTCCATGGTGACGACGAGCGCGACAGTGATGATGTATATAATAAGTAAGTGCATATATTGTGAACTTTGCGATGTCAAGCATCTTGTGTGATAATAATAATACGTCACGCTACAGCAGCAGCTAGTAGCGAGCTTTTGGTTCCGAGGGAAGGTCCTGTTACTCACCTCACGCTTGCCTTCACCGGCCCGCTGGAGTGTACGATGACGAGGAATAGACTCTCACCTCTGGCTATCTTTTATTAGCCGGCAGATTGGAGTCGCAAGAGCTATATATGCTCGAAGGGCGGATGTTGCATAAGTGGTGAGTGGGCAACTTATCGTCGTTTAAAGTCCAGATGCACCTTTTCGACCTTATCAACCCCTCTGGAACTATTGCCTGTCTGGTACTACGTATTAAGGCTATTTTAGGAGACCCATTCCATTGACTTGGCGAGTCACTGTCTGTCATTTCAACCAAAGTAATTAGCATTGGCGTCATAGGTTTATCAATAGCCTAGTTCACCGGTCCATCTCATTTAGTCTTACACTAACCGGTGTCTGCCCGTGGGAGCATACATCTATAGTGTGAACTCAGGGACAAATGCCAGTTACTGTCCCATCACTTTACTAAATTAATGTTGACTAAAGGGCCTCTGCATGTTGGCTTCCGCTCCATGTACGCCTTGCAAAGTTTTCCTTCCAGTATATACCTACGTATGTAATTTTTAAATTTTATTATGTTAAATTAAAAAAACGGAATTCAGTTCCTATCTTTCGAAGTAAATACAAGTAGAATGTTGGCTAGTGGGTATAAAATCAACTTTTTTGTGAACGTATTCCCTTATTTGCTATAAAATCAAACACTACAATTACATTTCCTCTTAATTAATTTGCTGTAAATTCAAATGTTATAAAAGTTAATTTCTAAAATCTTCGCTTAGCATAAATTTTATATCAAAGTCACGTCTACTAATCATCAGCCATAAGATTTATTTAGTACCTTTATTACATTTAAATCTGGAATTTTTACTTGCTATAATGGAACCTACATAGCGAGTGGTTGTGGAAGGCGGAGGGCAATCCCCGCATTGAAACGGAGATAGGAGGGCAAGGCTCGCCATGAAAAATGAACCTTACCAACATTTTTTGTGAGGTAGGTAGGTTTTTTAATATTATTTTATTCTTCAGAGCAGGAAATAGGAGCCGAAAGCCAAATGGGCCTCGTCAAACACAAATATATAAATAAAATAATAAATATATGAGTGAGGTTTCATATTATCACTTTTAACCGTAATTATTGTGTGAAAATTGGCATTTGTTTGAGTTTTAGGTTTAAACGATTAAACATTGTGAATATTATAAAAAATAATGATATAAGTTGTAATTGTATTGTATTATGAATATTAGACATATTAAAATTATAATTTCTAAAAGTTTTAGAACATGTCTTTTGTAACCAAAATTATAGCAAGTGATTTAAAAACATATGACTATTTAGAATATAATTCTATGTCATTTGAATTTATAGCAAATATGTTAGATCCTATTTTGAATGGTTCCAGGTAGACTGGTAATTCAGGCTGGTATAACTTAGAGATACCTAGTGAACTGTTAATAATTATTCTTATTGTTAGCAGAAGGAATTCTATCGATTCAATAGATTTTTGATGATGTTTTAATTGCAATCTGCAAAAAAAATATGAAAAGGTTATTTTTCAACCGACTCCAAAAATTCGACACATATCTGGGTCAATCAACTATTCTTTCTCACTAAAATTTTGCAAGTATCTAAAACTTCTACCAATAATAATGGTTTTATTTATGCAGCTATAAACTTTTCAGGATTCTTTAAAATGTCGTTGTATAGAACCCATTATGTTAGGTTAGGTTTATGTTATAACAATCCCGAAAAGTTTACGATTTCAGATAAAACACCATTTTATATTATGAACCATTATGTATCCCATTATTATTAAACTTTATATATTATGATACGTACCCGTTAAAAGAAATTTTGGTACTTCTCTTTCTTAAATGACGTCAAAGTC
This sequence comes from Acleris literana, assembly GCA_946894065.1. Classification (NCBI taxonomy): domain Eukaryota; kingdom Metazoa; phylum Arthropoda; class Insecta; order Lepidoptera; family Tortricidae; genus Acleris; species Acleris literana. The sequence continues at coordinate 4,362,554 of OX335696.1, forward strand.
ACTAAGTATTAATGTATTAGTTAGAATTTAAGCTTTTAGTAGTCCGTGTAGAAACAAAAATGCTTGCTTTAAACCATTTTATATTTGAATAATGAGTAAAATTAGGCAGTTAAGTGACATATAATTTATAAATAATAAATAATTAGTGACTTTAAGTAAATTCACCATCCAAGATAACAGTAATTATCATTCGTTAGATTTTTTACTTTACCAGTTTCTAGAAAGATGAAGTAATCTAGAAATAAAAAATATTTACCGTTAGTCATTTTGGTTTATAGTTAGTTGCGATTTAAGCATTTTTTACCTGACTGACATTTTTGGAACTAGCTACACAATTATTGCTTAAGCGACATCTATCTCTGTAACTAGAAGGACTAGGTCAGAACTTGTTTCATAAATAAATAGCTGGCATATTCTAACTTATACATTTTGATTTTCATGGAAATAGTCGTATAACTTTTTGAGATATGATTTTTTTTCTCAAAAAAAAAACTTTAAACCTCATTTCTGTAACGTTTCCAATATGGCGCTTAAGCATTTTTACCTTTCCACTGTCGATATAGATTAAAATAAATTGTAAAGGTGTAAAAATGGGACGCCACAAAAATATGACAGGCGGTTCGTAGAAGTAAAAATAGAGAGAGAGACGATAGTCTATGGTACAGTCTTTTATATAGAGTGGGAGCACAGACAATCAAACTTAACTTTTACAACACTCCTCCTTATGTGCTCCTCTATATATTAAAACAAAGTATTTACTGTTTACATAAAAGATTCAATGAAATGCAAAATGTCTACTTACATCAGGAGGGTTACCATGAAATACTAAAGCAGTTCAGTCTAGGCTGAGAGAAAGGGACAGAGCTATACCAGTTGTCTCTGTCCCTTTCTCCCCCCAGGACTCTATACATATCAATTTCAGACCCTTTACAAAACAGTTATGCTTATAATACACAAAGGTTTTGTTAATTTTAAGCAAAAAAATGCCCTGTGGGCTTAGAATAGGTAAAAATTCCTAATTAACGTTTTAGTTTATATTTAAATGAGTTAACATTATTTGGTTAAAAATTGAAACTAATATATTTATTCTAAGAACTATTAATATGTTAATTTATCCAAATTATTATTCCTACGTGCAAATACTGCAATATATTTTTATATTGAATAGGTAATGATCGAATTGCGTTATTCATGATTCGTAAAACCCCAAAGGAAAACCGATTGAGGAATGTAGTCGACTTGCCTGCTATGATATTGCGGCGCACTGAATGTGTACCTTATAAAAAATGTTAAAGAATATAAAAATATATTAAAAGAAATAATTTGCAATATTATGTAACCTTAACTCACTAAAATCTTTATTAATTAAGATTAGATGTTAAGCAAACCAAAAAATGTCTTACTACTTGAAATAAACAGCTGAATTTTAAAAATAAATAAATTTTTTTTTTTTTTTTTTACTGCTGTACGGTCTGGACGGAAACAACAAAAGGGTGATTTTTTAGAGCAGTTTTTTAGATGTCCCAAGGGTTTAAAAAAACCAGCGAACAAACTACGAGAAGTACTTATATGGTAAAATCCACAAAATAATGACTATTAAAACAATAAAATTGTATGTATGTATACACTTAATAGTACTAAAAAAAAATTACACAAATATTAAAATACATTTCGTTGAAATACACTAATAAATTTTATCCTAATGCAATATTTACATCTTAAAACTTGTTGTTAATTATGTAACCACATGTTGCACACACATGTAAAACAAAAATACTACAACAATATTATAAAAACTGCGGTTTTGGACGCGTCATGTATTCAGGTAAATTTAAATGTAGTATTTCTATTTTCCGCCTGTTAACTCACTACGATAATCTTTTGTATAGTTGTATTCCTTGTTTAAATAATGAATACCACAGTTTTGTAAGTAATTTAAAGATTCATTAATTTGAATTTTCATCTGTACAAAGTATAAAATAAAGTCGCTTCTTGTGTGTCTGTATGTACGCGTAGATCTTTCAAACTAAGCAACAGATTTTGATGCAGTTTCCATCAACAGGAGTGTTTCAAGAGGAAGGTGTTATGCATACCAAATTCTGGTTTATGTACTCCCAGAAAACTCACATAAACCGAAGCGAAGCGAGAGCGGGTCGCTAGTTATTAAATATTTCTCGAGTAGGTACACATCACTGTTGTTATTATCAGTTCATCGTCGTTTAATTTAAGAGCTAGGCTCTTGTCGGTGGAGTAATTGCCACTTTTCTCAGTTCTCTGACAGCTTCTTCACCTCCTGATACGACACGACATTGGCCTGCTGTCTGATTTGGCTGAAGTAAGTAAGCCTAGGTCTTCCTCTTCCTCTTTTCCCCTCAATTTAGGCACTAAAATGTTCAAAAAGAAACTGTCGTGCCGTATCATCTTCACATCATCTTTCCTCTTCTACATTCTATAGTTTCTAAAAGTTAGTTGATTATAATTTTCGGATGGCGCTTAGCTGGTTATATTATAAGCGTTACATTATAAAAAAAAACCACCTTCAAAAACGCGAAAACTAACTTCTTTTAAAATCCAACTGAAGTCGGCTTTTCGTTAAAAATAGTCGCCGACTTAGTGGGAATGACCTATTACCTACCATTTTAAAAGAAGTTATTTTTTGCGTTTTTGAAGGAAGTTTTTTGTTTTTTAAAACGTGTATTTATTTTTATTTTGTACTTTTTAGCGATTCAACTTTAAGACATTTCAAGCTCGCCGCAAGCAAAGCCGCGTGAAAGTCATAGTCATATTTAAACAATTAAATGTTCTTCGTTATAGGCGCTCAACTATCTTAATCGAGATATCTTATCGCCACCCTAAAAATAGGTACTGTTGAGGAGTTCCGGTTTCCATCTGTGGTCTTCATCGTCAGTTCCACTTCACCAAATGTTACTTTCGGGATGCAAATGCTAGACTCGTTCCCAAAAATACTAAAATCGCGGCATGTATGCCTATTATGTTTGAGGAGTTCCCTCAATTCCTCATGGATCCCTCATCAGATTCAGATTCGATGACAGTGGGACCACCTCGGAAAAATACTCTATCAAACAAAAAAAGATTTTTTAAATCAGTCCGGAGAAAATTGACGGAGAAATCGGTGAACAAAGATAAAAAAAAAAATGTACATACAGTGAAACATAGAACTTCCTCCTTTTTTATACGACTGCGACAAAACCCTGTGGAGGGCTATGTGTTTGACCTGTATATAGTTATGTCCGACTGTATGTGCCGTTGTAACTACTAAACGGCTAAATCGATTTTAATAAATTATATGTGGTTAGATTCGTCTTAACCACTAGTGTCATAGGCTACATTAAAATTATGTAAATATAAAATTAGCGAAATTTAAAATATATGTATGTATACATGATAAGTAACATTACTTTGACGACATCATCCAAACAGCAGTTGGGTTTTTTTAAAGCTTGCTTTTCGTTAGACTTGTTGAAGCCAGTTAAAAATCAAATCAAATAATTTATTTGTGATAAATTTATTTTATTGGTTACAATATTACAGATTTTAAAATCTAATGTTAGTGGGTATAAATACATATTGTCAATTCAAATAATTTACTAAAATTAAAGTTAAATAGTCTATTAAGCATAAAAAAAATAGATTAAGATTCCTATTGAACGTTTTAGTTTATATTTATATGAGTTAACATTATTTGGTTAAAAATAGATTATGATATATTTATTCTAAGCACTATAAATATGTTAATTTATCCAAATTATTATTCCTACGTGCAAATAATGCAATATATTTTTATATTGAATAGGTAATCATCGAATAGCGTTATTCATGATTCGTAAAACCCCAAAGGAAAACCGATTGAGGAATGTAGTCGACTCGCCTGCTATGATATTGCGGCGCACTGCATTACGAAACGTTATATGTTACACAAGGCTGGCAACGCATTTGGAGTCTTCAAATTGTCATCATAGGATTGAAAATGTCTTTTGGCTTCATGAGTAGTATGACAAACCATTTTGAACCTGAACACTGTTACATAACGTTCATATTAGAATTACTGAGTTGATGTGGTAGTTAAAGTATTCTGTACTCTATTGGTAACCACACTAAATTCAAAGTGCTTTTACTATTCATAATTAAGCCAATTTAATTTGAACTATATTACAATGGAAATAAGGTTTATTTTCCTATCTTCATAAACACGTCTCCTCTGTAATCCAAAATCTACCTTATGTCATTGAATTTTGGTTGAATTCCGTTTAACATACGCGATATAACAGCTAGATAGATAAAACCCCCGATGTGATGGTGACCCCTGCTTTCAGAGCTGACATCTCTTAAACGGCCCAACCGATTTTCATGAAACCAAGCTAAGAACCACCGCTAACAAACCTGCTTTCAAATATAAAAAACCGCATCCCAATCGGTTCACCCGTGTAAGAGCTACGGTGCTATTGACAGCCACGCGATTTAAGCGTTGTTTTATGATATCTACAACATATTCAAAAATCGTAAAAATCCGACTAGGTTTAAGGGGAGAAAAACTTTATCGCATTTTGTATGGAAATGTATAGTAGCTTCACAATCCTCTTAACACATTCACCGCCGAGTCGCTAGTCGGGTCCATTTTGTGTGGAAATCGGAGCGCTTGCCACTAAAGGGGTTAACGTTAATTGAAACTATTTTCGAAAACTGTCGAAATGCAGCGAATGACATATTATTAAGCTCGAAGCGACCGGCGACGATAATCCTATAATTTTCATAGTAATTTTCAATTGTTCTAGTTTTTAGTGACGCCCGTTTATCAAGGTGGTCGTCATTAATACATTTTTGCACAGAACATTATCTATTACGAGAGATTTGGTTTCTGTGCTATGGATTAACCAACAATCACTTATAATAAGTATAATAACTAAGGCGCTTGTCTCACCGCCGACCACGAGCGGGCACCGAGTGGAGCCAGCGATCAACTATTAGTATATGTGTCTCTTTTATTGACACAGGATCTACATTCTACAACTTTTGTTCGTTCGTTGAGAGAGAAAACAGTCGATAGCTAATCCTCGCCGTCAGTGAGACAAGTGTCTAAACCGTCCAATAATTACGTGAGTTAATAATAATATCTCGCATGACGAGAACCTTGTGAAGGCCGAGAAGAACAAACTCAGCAAGTACCTTGACTTGGCTCATGAGGTGACCGACATGTGGGATGTTGACTCGACGATCATTGTCCCGATAGTTTTTTCGGCAAACGGTCTTATAGCGAAGAGTCTCGACCAACACCTCAAGAGACTCTCGCTAGATGGCTGGATCAAGGGCCAGATACAGAAGGCAGTACTCCTCGACACGGCACGCATTGTGAGGAGGTTCCTCTCTCTGCAGCCCTAACCACCGGTAGCTTGAGCCCTGCCCCGCTGCCGGCGGCACTCGTAGGTTAGGTTTTTTATAATGTCTATTTTTATGTATTAGTATTGTTATTTTACTTTTATATTTGAATATTTGTTATAAAAAACCTAATGTACAGAAAATGAAATAAATATCTAGAATAATAATAATAATCGCCGGTTGGTGTCCCATCACTTTACTACATTAAACTTGTCTAAAGGGCCCTGCGTGTTGGCTTCGGCTCCATGTACGCCTTCCAAAGGTCCGGGACTCCCATAGTCCCGTGATTGGTAAAGACATACAAACCATAATAAAATGTCATGGTCATTGTTTCACGGCTTACATAAATAATTAATTTGTTACTTAAAGTGTTCTAGCTTACGTAGGTAATGCTTCGCTGCTGGTAGATTTAAAAACTAGCCCTGCTTTATCCGAGCAGCTTTCTCCTTGAGCTTCTTCAATTTGTCTTTTATTTGTGATATTTCTTCGAGTACGTCTTTTCTTAGGTTCGATAACTTTGAAAGTAAATAGCGCTTCATATCCTGTGCTACTTTGTCATTACCCTCACACATTGGATTATCTGGACCCTTTACTAGTCCCGTTTCGGTTTCTTTGTCGGTTTTAAATGAAATCGTAGTAAAATCTGACCAAAACCTGTCCTTAGTGCCGTTAACGGGTCGTATCGATATCCCGACGTCATAGAATGCATCCGAACACGGGAGGTCAAACATCAAATATATTCTATTTGAAAAGTACTGATCCGCGAAGATGTTCGATGTATTGACTTCGCAAGGTTTGTTTCCAGCCTGCGTTCGAAGCCAGCATTCGATGTCATGCTCGACTCTATTGAGGGAGTCGCGTTCGTTAATATCCCAACTCAATTGCGCGCTGTGAGAACTTTTGTTCAGTACTTTTAAATATTGAGGTGGCCTAAGTTTGAAGATCGACTTGAGGTTAATTAGAAATGTTTGATGCGCACACCCAAATCCGGTACAAGTCTCGGTGTGAAAAGTAATTGTTTCTATCTTATTCAGATAAAGATCATCATCATCTTCATATTCAGAATAATTATCTAAGTCATAGATTGTGGACCTTATAATATTCCAAGAGTAAAACTTACTTGGCTCCATAATAGCATCTCTTTTACAAATGGGATATAATTTACCATTTTTCATAACGGACAGAGAGAAATTATAATTTTGAAGGACTTCCTCGACGTCCCATGTACAGTTCAATGTGTAACGATCATCATAAATACAACTAAAATTGCTTATTCCTGTAGCATTACCCGCAATAATAGATATTACTATACTTTGATTATCGTTTTCACGAGTATAGAGGCACTTATATGTATCAAAAAAAAATTCTTGCTTTTTAATATTCAACCGTATTGTGGTTTTGTTGACTCTTTCAGTTTGCATAATCTTAGTTTTGCTTAGGGGATTTATTAATGATATAGTTAGTCGGTCAGCATCTCCATTGCAGTACAGATCTATCTCTCCTCCAAAAGGAATTAAGTAAAATGTATGATAATAACTGGCATCTGTTGTTGCATAAAATGTAAAGTTTTCTTCATTGGCTACTTCAAAACTACACTTCATTCGTAGAAGTATGATTAACAGCAAATACTTCGGCTCCATTTTGGTTTTTCTGTTGAAGTAGGTTTCTCAGTTGTTAGAATGCGATGCTACTTGTTTCAATTCTTACTTTGTACCCCAAGTTATTTGATATGATTTTAAATTAACTTTATTCGCTTGTTTTAAATCACCATCCGTTCACTTGTTATGTAGTTATATGCACACTGCAGCGGTGATATTTAGCGACTGAACTGAAAATTATTAAATTGCGCTATCACTCGTGTTTTTTTTCCTCTTGTTGATACGTAACCGCATATCGCACTGCTAGATCAAAATAGTAGTAACTCAAAATACCACTGCACTTTAAAATCAACTTTAATACAACTCCTATGAACTTGAAATAAGAGTAGCAAGGATTTTGAGTTGCTACTGTCTTGATCTAGCAGTGCGATATTTAAATAATTAATATCCGAAAATGACCATATCAGGTCTCTTAACTACTGACGCAAAAGGGTGTTGTACAGTTAAGGAAATTGATTCCTAGGCCACTCTGGACTATGTCAAAGTGACACTGTGAATAAAATCATTAGAAGTCTCTTACGTTTTGATTGATTACGTCACTTTGACGTAGTCCAAAGTGGTCAAGGAATAATTTTCCTTTAATGTACGTTTTTAACTAGGTGTACCTATGTCTCTGTGGATCTGTCAGCTCTCGAGCGGATGAGCCGATTCAGACGCGGTTTCAGGTGGTGCTTGATAAAATTGGTTTCGCCTTTTTAGAGATAACGCCTTGAGTTACAAACGGTTTAAATGTTTATACCTACTGAAAACTTATTTGCGGTGTTGGGAAACTGACCGCGACCTATGTCGATATATGGGGATAACAGTTTTCAACCGCAAAGTTGCGTTTGTCGCGAGGTCTCATTTGTTTGTAGTAACGGCTTCGGAATCCTCCACTGAGCATGGTCCGACATGCTCTTGCCCGGTTTTTTACTTTTAATATTTATTGCCTAGATAAGAGCACACTGCACACGCTGTTATTCTTTAGATATATATTTTTTAATTAATTTTTACTTGTTGTTTTTGGCTGTTTTATTTTTGTAAAGTAATCTACCTCCATCTCAGGTTAAAAATCAGCGCCGAGGCTCTGCCCCAGCTACAAGCTGAGCTGTTTGGACGTTTCGGCTTTAGAATAGCGCAAAATGGATTCCGTATAAAAAAGGAACCCTTATGGTGAGACTTCGTTGTCTGTCTGTATGTCACAGTTTTTCTCAGCAACTACACATGCTATCAACTTTAAATTTGGCATAGTTGTACAACTTGCTTGCCCGCATCTTTTTTTATTTAAAGAAATATGAAACTAATTTTATAAACAATGGGGTGTTAAAAAATGAATTTCAAAACTATTTTTTTTATTTTTTTGGTTTGGCTTTTTGATTTATAGTCAAAAATGTACAAAAATGACCGTTCCCCCCCTTATCTCCGAAGTTAATTAATCAAAAAATCTTGAAGAAATCCTGGCGTATAGATAATTAGGTTTACATTTTATGGGAAAAATAAAATGAAGTGTTTTTGAAAAGAACAAAAAACTGAAAATCTGTTTTTTTTTATAATTTAGGCTAGTCAAAATGGAACATATTACATGGAAAATAAAGTTCATAACAAAATGAGTATTTTCTTTTGCGGTTACCAAGCGTATTATCTTAAATACGGAACCCTCGGTGCGCGAGTACAACTCGCACTTGACCGGTTTTTTTGTTTTAGAAATAGTTTATAGTGTATGTTCATTTTGTTTTTTTTAGTTTGGCATTTTATGAAAAAAAAAAATGTTTCCCTTGTCAATACTAAAATTATGGTCACCTAACATATTCATGTTAAAACCTATTTGAAAATCAACCGATCTGACGAGTAAGAAACTGAGTGTGTAGGGTGGCCATGATCGGAAATAAAAAGATTTCTTTAGACTTGTTACATAAATTTCACGAAGTCATTATTTCTGTGAACCGATAATATTTCTTTTCAAATTTTTTCCCTTTCTTTATTTTAACCATTTTTGTTCTTCCCCGGTCCATTTTATTGCCGTCCCTTTTGTTCACGTTCGACTTATTTCCCAGTCGATTTTTTTCCAGATCGATTTCTATCCCAGTCTCACTTTTTCCCAATAGTAATTACATCGTAATGTTAAGGATATGTTAGTTTTGCAGAAGGCCTGGACGGCCAAATAACCCAGAAATAGGAGCTCCGCGATAGCGGGGCTCTGTCGACTCTGTCAAATTTGATTTTTGGAGTGTGAAACGCACTACAGTGAATATTATAATGCTAGGAAAAGAAGCGGCTGGATAAAACTCGCAAGGGCAACAACACGGATGTGAAAATAAACCGCCGGGAAAAAGGCGACTGGTAATATATAGTTTGGGAAAAACGCGAAAAGAAAATTATTTTCATAGAAAAAATGCGTTTGGGAAGGTCATTTAACAAATCAGAAACCTGACTTCTCAGGAAATTGGTAGTTCTGTAAATGTTTCGCATCGTCATGCAAAGTTCAGTTTCCAGTGGCAGTACAAAGTTAGTTTTGCGATTAAAATACGCGCTGCTATCTAAGGCTTCGTACAGATGAGCGACATTTTGCCAACGGCAGCGGCTTCTGCGGCCGTCGTCACCTGTCGGCGGCAGCTGTCAACCTAAAGCGACGGTTGCAGGTGTAAATAAATAAATAAATTGAATATCAGGGGACAATGTCACACAAATAGGGTATTTGCCTGATATTAAATTTTATATATTAATTTGGATAATATATAAATATACATAGTATGATAAAATAATTCAAAATCAAATTTGAAATTGGTAATAAAATAAAAAAGTTATAGACTTTTTAGTTTTTTGTCTATCTCTTTCTCACGAAACGATTTTTTGCGTGTAATTCATATGGCGGTTGAGTAATATGACGTCATATTCCTTTATTTTCCTCTCTGTCTAAAAGCAAGTTTTAAACATTTATATCTTTCTTATTTTTAAATATATTAAAAAACTACTTATACTCGGCTATTCGGAAGGTAAAAAAGCTTCAATTGAAATACTAATAAAAAATTAGGCAAATACCCTATTGACTTAGTCCTAAACTAAGGCTTGTATTATGGGTACTAGACAACGCAATAAATACTTATATAGACAAATATATACTTAAATACATAGAAAACATCCATGACTCAGGAACAAATATTCACGCTCATCACACAATCTGCCCTCAAGTACCGGGATTTGAACCCAGGACCGCTAGCTTCGTAGGCAGGGTCACTACCAACAAGGCTAACGCGTCGTCATGTTGTTGTTGACGCGGTACACTACAATAGGCGTGTGTCCTGGGTAAAAAAAAATCTAATTAGTCCGGTCAATAAGATTATCAAAAACGATTGAACACGTATCTTTAGTTTTTTAAAAAAGAATCAATCAATCAGAATTGACAAATATAACGCACATCAAGGAGTGGGGGCTCGTGACGTCACAACTTGGTATAAAGTGTGCCACGGCGTGACGTCACGCGACACTTCAACGCACTTTATCTTCGTAATTTTTAGTTTAATTGACATAAGAAAAAAATATGTGTTCAATATTTTTTGATAATGTAAATGACGGACATTTAGGACACTAGCCTATTGCAATCGTCTCTATCTAGGGGTCGAAAGCTGCGGCCGACGTGTTCGCGGCTGCCGCCGACAGGGGCACGTTTTATAAAACTACAATTTTACAGGTCTAAACTGGCAATACTGCTCAAATGGCCGGTCGTCATTGGTCGAGGTTGTGTCAAATGGAAACTTGTAACCTGTAAATTGTAATTTGTAGCTTTATAAAACAGACGCCTGCATTAGCCTCTGCCGTTGGCAAAATGCAGCTCGTGTATAAGAAGCCTAACAAAAACAAAAAATGCGCAAGTGATTTGTGTAGTTCTCATTTTTGCCGCTGACCTCTAAATTTGTAAAGCTAATAGATTGAAGATGACTTGAAAAAATATTCAATCTCAAAATTACAGGTCATGAAAACAATTCCTAGAAATAATCTCGTGACTGCTGACTCGCGATTCAAGGTCAGGGGTTCGATGCTCAAATCGAATCGTTTTGTTATTGACAATCGTATCGAACATTGTGCGAATATAAACACGTCATGACCTCTTTGATGATTCAAATTCACAACATTTATTTGACAAAAAACACACTACAACACACAGACAGGGGGAAAAAGATGAAACAAGATCAGAGCAGAAATAGAATCGTTGCACTGTAGTGTGAAGTCAAATAGGGCTCAGCTCAGCATGTGCTGCAGCTGGAGCCACAGCGCTGGTGTTCACTATTCGTAGCTGAACGCGAACGCGTGATGTGATAAAAATGTGTAATAAATATATTGAATGTAATAATAAATATAAATGTAATGTATATTAAAAAGTCAATATTAAAATAATTGACAATGTCTTACGTTATTGATAATGCCAATTATTGCCATTAATCATCTCCGGGGTGCTTAATTATAATACACGCGCGCACACTGTCTCTTTGTTTTAATGTAGTAGGTATTATAGTCGTTGATATAAATGCGTAAACAAGTGTTTAACCTTTTCAACGCCACGGCTCTGGCCGTCAACTAAAAGTCGTGCCACTGACGCCACGTCGGCTACAGCCGACAAGAGTTCAAGGTTAAAAGAGACTTTGTTTGGTAGCAATAAGGCGTAATTTGCATAGCATAGCAAAAATGTTTGGTGTGTGGGTGGCATATTTTGTATTCGACGTATGGCGTTCAAAAGGTTAAGTTAGTTTCTCCCGTCTTCGCGGCTAAAAGCCTCAGCCGATCGATAGCAAATGGTCGACAACAAAGCAACGTATCCAATTTTTCACCTTACTGTATATTGCTGTATTATTTTATTAAGGTTCAAATGTGGAAATCTCTTTGTAGTCGCAGTCGACTCTTTGTACTCGAGTATCTCGACCACCAATATTTCAATTCTACGTCATGTTTTCGAATCACCTTAACTATTCAAAAACGTGTTCTGGACCTAATTTGTAGTACAGGAGGTCGATTTTTGACTTTCGAGAGCTCGAAAGTTTCACTCGGAAGTGAACAATATCTTCGAAACCGTTTTTTGAAACACGAGCGGTAGAATTGAAAACGAATGGTGTGGACCACTCGTCTTTAAATTAGCTATTTCCATTCCATACAAATCCGTCCAGCCGTTGCAGAGTGAAGGAGTAAAAAACTACCACACACTCACACACACAAACTTTGGCATTTACAATATAGGATGTTTTCTAAGCTCACGTGGGTATTATATTTAAATAAAAAAAACATTATCGTAGAACAAGAACTCAAATACAGTGTTGAAATATAATCGGGTAGACGCTTTAGGACCCTTTAGAGCCTACAAACCTCACCAAAATAGCGAGGTCTCTTTTCAGCACATTCAATTCCTATTAGAATAATGATGTCGACTATTCATACTAATAAGAGATGTGCAAGGACCTTTGACGAAAATGAGCAAAGTTGAAGGGACAAATATTGTTCACAGCGACATCTAGATGGCATCGTGCAAACACAAACAAGATGGAGAAAATGGTTTTCAGATTAAACACTAGATGGCTCTGTAATCAATCGTCATAGATTGACTCAATACAGTATCAAACCTGCATCGCGCTATCGAAGTTTTGAAAACTTTTAGTATATATAGAAATTGAATCGATATATAAATGTACTTGCTTCGGCAGTACATATACTAAAATTGGAACGATACAGAGAAGATTAGCATGGCCCCTGCGCAAGGATGACACGCAAAATCGTGAAGCGTTCCACATTTTTTGGACAATTTCCGTTTCGAGTATTAGCTCAACATTCATTACCACTCGTATTGCTCCTTTTAAATATTAAGGACGCGGGTTTGGTTATTTTCCTATCGCGCTTTTTAAATATTTATAACGCAGATTTGACATTGGCCATCAACAAAATATGTCAAATTTTAACCCAAAGTAACTTGACGGCGACTCCTTCCGCGCAGAAAAATAAAACATAACTAAATCAAATCAAATCAAATCAAAACAAAATATGTATAGGCTATAAATAAGATGCTATAGACAAAATATTTAGTGCACTATGTTTCGCCATAAGGCATACAAATAGCTAGCATATTGGCATGCAGCTAGCGGCATGGTATTTTGGTATCTACTTAAATAGATTAGATGACATCTCTAATCTAATTAAATAGATACCAAAATACCATGCATGGTGATCATTAAAATAATAATAAAAAATGAGAAAAAGAAAGGCTTAGGTACAAATTGAATTTTAAAACATCATCAATATAATAATTTAACGAATAATAGGCCTTATTTTACTAAAGTGTGAAGCATTTTTTTTTTAATTCTCTTTTGTCGTCTATTTCTAAGATTGATTTGGAAGTTTATTAAAAAGCTTAGGCTATGTTACTCAGTTATAATGTAGGATTCTAATGGTGAAAGAATTTTGCAAATCGGTCTTGTAGTTTCGGAGCCTATTCAATGCAAACAAACAAACAAATCTTTCCTCTTTATAATATAGTGAAGAAGTGAAGATGAAGATGAAGATAAAAAAAACAATTCACCATTTTACACCGCTAGCTTCTGTCCACGACTTTGTGCGCATTATATTAAGATTGTCGTTATAACCTCGGGATATTTTAATTTTTACGGGTATTATTCTAAGGTATAACCTAACTCCACTCAAAATTTCATACAAATCCGTCCAGGCGTGAATGACTAACAACCGAACACAAACTTTCGCAATTCTTCCAGCGCCACTTTGGCAGCCCTTGGTTTAGTACTTTTGATCGATTCATAAGTTCTTATAAAAAACTTAATTTTTTCACATTATTTGAGTACGTAGGTAATTTAATTGTAAGTCTCAAAATGATGTCAAAAATACTCAATACGTAATATCCCTGTATAAGATGCCGCCCGTATTTCCTCTACGTTATTGAGTTGTTACTAGAGGTCGTTTGGCGTGGCCATAGCGTTATAGAATCACCAGATTTGTGCTGCTTTCTTTATGCTGAATGCAAACGAGCATACAGGTCACCGGATGGTAAGTGGGATCTGAGACCCATAGACATTTGCATTACCAAGAATACAATCATAAAACTGCAAATAAATATGAATAAAAGTGCAATTAATTCATAGGAGCATATTAAACTCTCAAAGGTTATAATAAGGTTAGAAGTGCAATACAATTCATATAGTAGATGTGCCTTTTTTCCGTAAGAGGGCGGAATCATAAACCTGCAAATGCGCTGCCAACCCTGAGGACTAAGATGGAGTGCCTCTATGCTAGTAATTTCACCGGTTGTCTTATCCCGACACTGGAACACAACAATGTGAATGCTGCTTGGCTGCAGGTCAAAGGATAAAATGGTGGTAGCGACCACTAAAAAAAAAACGTGAAGAATACTCTAAATATACTCTCGAAGGCCGTTAATATGTTTGTTTTGCATATTTTTCTATGACATGTGACATTTTTAAAACATAATATTTACTAGCAACACATCCTACAAAGATTACGGATCAAATCCCATAAATAATATTTAAATTACCTATAAAATATTAAGTTATTAAGATATTTCATTGATTTTAGATAACGTTTTAGATCAAGATGATAAAAATAGAAGTTTAATTAAGACGGTCTGGCGCGTAATTATACAGCTCGATCAAATTGACCTTGCGCCTTTTTTTAGATTATTTTTTACGGCTTTTTTCATGGTATGGAGGAGACAAACGAGCACACAGGACTTGCCCCCTATTTCACAATCCTGAGAATGACAGTGTTATCTTTGCAATGTATACCGAATTGTCACCTGTCACGTGTCATTGTCAAGATGGTGAAATAGAGGGCTGATGGTTAAGTGAATTCTGAAACCCATAGACTACTACTACGATAGCAGTCGCAAGACTGCAAATGTGTTGCCAATTCAAGGACTGCGATGAACATAGAGGCTGTTTGGAGTGGCCGTAGCGTTATAGAATCACCAGGTTTGTACCACCTAAAACTTTATTTGAATTTTTTATGCATTGAGAAGGCAAAATAATGATAGGTGACAGGTGACAATCCGCTATACATTGCATACTTAACAGTTTTTTACTTCACTGGGTTTCATATAAGCTGCGCCATGTACACTGAAATGTCACCTGTCTTCTGTCATTGTCAGGATGGTGAAATAGGGGGCTGATGGTAAGTGGGATCTAAGATCAAGAATACAGTCAAGTGCATTAAAATGTATCGAAAGAATCCTCTCGCAAATACGTTACGAAAGTTCTTATTACACTGGAATAAGGTGCATTAGGACATGTTATTGAGAAGTTGCATTCTCCCATATCGTCGCTTTACTTTCTCAACCTCGTATCTGCTCGAATGGTTAGATAGGATAAGCACTCATGTGCCCTAAAGAATAAAGACTACTTTCCTATCTAACTATTCGATCAGATACGAGGTTGAGAAAGTAAAGCGACGATATTTGACTGTACAATCATAAGACTGCAAGCGATGCCAATCCTGAGGATTCAGATGGAATGCCTCTTTAGTTATTTCACGTAACACGTAACGTTTCAGTAGTCTGACCCCAATTTGAAGCTTTATAAAACAGGCGTTTTATAAAGCTACAAATTACAATTTACAGGTTAAAAGTTTCCATTTGACACAACCTCGACCAATGACGACCAGCCATTTGAACAGTGTTGCCAGTTTAGACCTGTAAAATTGTAACTTGTAGCTTTATAAAACGTGCCCAAGGGGTGTGATTCTCTCAACAACGACGGACGGACGGACGAACGAGTGATTGTCCAAGCGGCGAGTTTAAGCAGTCCCGTCAGGGTGAACAAAACACATTTTAGCGCGTGTATTCAATTTGGCAGCATGACTTCTCGAACGTATAAGGCTGCCTAATTGGGAATGCACGCGCTAAAATGTGTTTTGTTGGCTCGGACGGGACTATTTAAACTCGCCGCTGCGCTTTCGCTCGTTCGTTCGACCAACCGCCGTTTTTAAAGGCCTCCATACATGATCCGTTTTGCCTTCAGGTCTAACTGACCGGATGCAAAATAGCATCGTGTATGTGTAATTTGGCCTGAAGGCAAATCGCATCCGTCCGCCTGAACGATTGGCCGTTGGAAAAACGATCATGTATGGCCACTCGATCCGGTCAGGCGGAACTGACGCAGTTCGGCCTGAACCGATCGGCCTCTACATGTATGGCCGCTCGATCCGGTCAGGCGGAACTGACGCAGTTCGGCCTGAACCGATCGACCTGTACATGTATGGGGGGCTTAAGAAAATAACACCCCAGCACCGGGGCAGAATGCGAATGCACTTTTAAGGGTAACATTTTATATCGCTGAAACCTTGAACTTTTCAGAACTTTTTAAATATGGAGCGTTTAGGGCTACGCTCGTTTAGATTTGTGGCGTTATCTATGAATAGGGACCTTATTGTCGATGGCGCTTCCGCCATTATTAAAGATGCTCCGATATAAATACAACGTCGCGTGACGCAGTGCGGCGTAAGCGCCATCGACAATAAGGTCGCTTTTCCATAGATAACGCCACATTTAACTTATAAGTATCAAGAATAAGATTCTGTCAAAATTTTCATTATTGGTACAAGCTTTTGTTGCCGTCTGCACTTTTTCCGCTCAGACATCATCTGCTTATCAATATACAGCTAATTAATGCATCTTTAACTTTTAAAGGAGTATGTGGGCATTATATAAAACTGTTTTTGCATGAAAAAAACACAATTTATTTTGTTGTAACCGACAATTCATACCGACATGACAAAACAGTTACCAATTTGGAGGCCGTTTTTAAAAAAAAATTGCTAATTTAATCGGGATGGTTCCTAGCTTGGTTTCATCAAAATCGGTGGGCCGTTTACGAGATATCACCAAGGATCGGAAAAACGACCGTAATTTTGAAAACATAACCCTGTTCCGTATAGCAGAGACTTCCTTGATATTAATTAAAAATATTAATAGGTATTTTATAGATTTATTATACAATAATTTATATGTACTTAGCGACAATTTTATTAATGAATGACACCGAAATGTTAATTAGAAAACACAAACACACATACAAACAGCTAACCAATGTCTACGATTGCCCCAATGTCCTCCGTAAACTGTGAACAAACTTTTTCGACTCATAAATAGGTCCTAAATTCACGTCGTTATGGAATAACAGGCGAAAATTAAAAAAAAAAGACATTCTTTTTGATTGGCGAAAGTGGTTTTTTCCCATAACTATTATGGTTTTATTCATTAATAATATTGTTGCTGAATACATATAAATAATGGTATAATAAATGTAAAATACCTAATAATATTTTTAATTAACATCAGAAGGAAGTCTCTCCAGTACGGAACAGGGTTATGTTTTCAAAATGTCGGGCGTTTTTCCGATCATTGGATATCACTTATGAAAGAAAGAGTCGCCGTTATATCTGGGGTTTAAATACTCTTATATAAAAGTTAATCGTGGCGGTGTCCTATGTGAGCGAGTTCCACGCGAATGCGATGCGGAGCGACGCGGCGCGAAAGAAACAAACAGTCGACAGCTATTGAGGTGTCCTACGTGGCCAATAAAGGCGCGGGGTGCCGGCGACGCGGCGCAAAACGAAGCGAACGCGATCAAACGGTTTGATATTTTTCGCGCGAAGCGACGCGGCGTCTCGTTCGCGGAGGTAGTCCCGCGACGGGGCGATTCGCGCGCACGTAGGACAAAGCCGCCGCGTCGCACCGCTTCGCATTGAAATCGCGTGCCACGGCATCGGATCGCTTCGCAATTTTGTTCGATTTGAATCGCCCACGTAGGACGTAGCCCTAGTCGTTCGTACATAATTAGGAGATCGTTATGTTAGCATTTTAATTAGAGTTTTATCTAAGACAATGCAATAGGTAAGGTCACCATCATAAAAGTTGCAATGAAATCATTGTTACGATAACTGCTTAGGATTACGCCGTGTCCAGTGGCGCCCTCATTACTATTACACTGTTTTCTATTATATTAAGAATTATCTTGAAATCGAAGGATTGTTTTTTGTTGCATAAATAAACTAGCGACCGGCCTTCGCTTCGCTTTGGTTTATGTCCGTTTTCTGTAACACCCGTTTATAATCCATAATTTATTATACATAAAAACCTTCATAAACGCACAATAAACCTATTTTAGTTAAAGTATTCTTTGTCACTTTCTGGCAAATTCAAATGTCACATTGATAGAGGGACAAAGCCTCTAAGCACACTTTAGCTATTTTGCGTCTATGAATTAAAGGGTTAGTCTGTAATGCAATGCCCTTTAGAGACTTCGTTACTTTGTCACTGAAATTGACGTTGCGTCAATTTATGTAATATTAAGCAGTGGGGCGCGACTTCGTGAATTGGACACACTACAATACTATTGGTGCGTTAACAAGTGCATATTACCGTATCAGTTCTTTATGCATTAAGTTGCAAATTTGCAGCCGTTTTTTTTATCCTTTCATTCAATAATAACTTTAATACAAAAAATACTTAGTTTAATACAAAAATCTGCTGTTAGTGTCACATCTATATTCATCAATATTACGGAAATTTTATGTACTTACTTATTGCAAATAAATATTATTTCATTTTTTTTATATTATTTTATGAGTACACATGACTATCTCTTAAACGGCGCAACCGATTTTTATGAAATTTAGCTAAATAGGTACCATTCCGATTTAAAAAGATTTCCTAAAAAAATGCGTTAAAATCGGTTCATTCGTTTGGAAGCTACGACACCTAAGACAGACTCACGATACTCACGTTAAACATATAACTATTGCTATATGAATATAGCTATTGTTGCCAGCTATAAAATTTCCATTAAATGTAGTCCGTGCAGTTTTGAAGAGCAGAAAAAAAAAACTGATTAAAAAAACTTGTATCAAAGAGACAAGAAAACAACAGTACAAAACCTCCTTCCTTTCGACAGTACAATAGTACATTACTACAGAGGCCGGGACAAAAGGGGTTGCCAGCCGAAGACATATAGACGGCCGAGCAAAGCGAGGCCGGATAGGTCTGAGGCGGGCAACCCATATTTCCCGCCGAGGTATGTATAGTGCTTTTCTCAAACATCAAACATAATAATAATTCATTAAAAAAATTAAAGCAAAAATTACAAAGTCAAATTACTAGGAGTGCATAAACATTAAAAGTAACCTGCAGTGCTCAGTCATCCGCGCTGTGTCGTGTACGCCCCCGCCCGCCGGTGCCCCGCAGCGCACCGCCCGTCTGCGATCTAAGTTGCGCTACGCACCCCTAATTACCTTTGTTCTCCTAGTACTCTAGATAAACATGCAAACGCTTTGGTTGGATGCACGGCTTAGTATATTAAAAAAAAAGCTATCTAGCCTGATCATAAACACAGCCGCCATGTTTACACTAAAATAAAATAAAATCGTTTATTGTTTTTTTAATACGCATAGTGGCAGAATGTCATGATGCCTGTGCCGCAAATTTATGTGGAATGGAATTAAAAAAGAGGACTTTGCCGGCCTAGGCCTGCACGATTTGTATGAAATTCCATAAACGACCTCTTGTCCTAGCCACACCTGAAACGCCATACTTGCCGGCCTAAATTACAAATCTAGGTCCGCCGCAGTAAGTTTCTTCTTACACGACTGCCCAAAAAAGGAGTGTACGATTCTTTATTTTATATCTTTACACATACATACATACATTAAATCACGCCTGTTTCCCAGAGGGGTAGGCAGAGACCACTTCTTTCCACCTGCTACGATCCTGACAAAGCTCTTTCGCTTCTTCCACATTCATATATAGAGTCATGCATGCACGTCGGTTTCGGGTACTTAAGATCCGGCCCTTTTCCAGTATTTCTCCGATTTGATTCGAAAAAGTACGCCTAGGGCGGCCCGTTCCGACCCTTCCACTCACTTTTGCTCTGTATACAATCTTCTTCCATCCATCCTTTCCAAATGACCGAACCATTGAAGCATGCCCTTTTCAATCTTAATCACTACATCTTCTTTAAGTCCACATTTCTCTCTGACCTTTTCATTCCTTACTCTATCAATCAGTTTCAGACCACACATACTACGCAAAGAGCGCATTTCAACTGCGTTTATACGACTTTCATGCTTGTCCTGCCACACCCAACATTCACTACCATACATCAGAGTAGGGGTCAACACTCCATTGTGAACAGCCAGTCGCGCTTTTTGTGAAACGCCCCTTCTGCTCACAAAGGAGTACAGGGCCCCATTAATTTGGTTTCCCGCATTCACCCTCCTCTCGACATCCTTCTCACACTTACCATCTCTTGTAAACATACTTCCCAGGTACACAATCTATCTATCTTTACATACTTATCATAAAACATAGTCGTTTCCCGCAGTCTGTCTCTCTCTGTTCGTACGCTAAGATCTTCCAAACTTCGCAACGGATTTTAATGTGGTTTCATCAATAGATGGCGTGATTCAAGAGGAAGGTTTTCAATCAATTCTAGATTATTTAGGTACAGGCAATGATATTTTATATTAAGATACGTCATCTGCGCGCAAAAGCGTTCCTCGAAAAGGAAGGTAATTGCCTTCCTATCGTTCAGTCGCGCCGTGGCCGCTGACACGCACGCGTCAAAAACAGTAAAGTTTTATTACCGAAATGCAACAAATATAAGTCATAAAAAAAATGCCATCTTATGTTTTTCGAGCCTGCCGAAATTATACTGTAACTATAAAAGGAAGAAAGGATGTCTCATTTCATTTGTAAGTACCGTAAATATTTTTTACATTTGGTTTTACATCGCCATACTTTGTTTAATTTGCACAGGTGGCGTCACTGTCACCTTTGAAACATGAGATACACAATTGGATATCGCATGAGTACGATAAAGACGGGTAGTTATATGGCAGCCATGAGCGGGCACACCGCGTCATTCGGGTACGCAATTTGAAACAACTATTTATCTCTTTCTAACAATAGCGCTCGCTACGAATTGCCGTCTTTGTCTGTAGAAATATGGCAACGTAGCAACTGTCAGTAATTGGCGACGGTTTTCGAATGCGTTTAGTATGAGCATAACGTATCTAAATATAAAATATCATTGGGTACAGGTGTTACAGCAAACTTACATAAACTGGAGCGAAGCGGGTCAGCCCGCTGGTACAGATATTTATAATAAATATTTAATACAATTTAAATAGCCAGTTTTATGTTGATATGTTTATATCAATCGCATTTGTCAGATTTATAGCAAAACATGATTGCATTACTTGGGTATAATATAAAATAATATTAAAGGTTTTATTGTTTTCTTAAATGAGGAATATACCGTATATAAACGGATTTGGAATTTCCGATTTTTACGATTTTTTGCTGTGTAATAATAATAAAAAAACTATGTCTGTACGTTATCCTTTTCAAGAAAATATTTCTTAGAATGAAACAAATTTAAAAAACGAAACAGAAACGTACCGACCTAGTTCTTTATACTAACTACAACTTATTGCAAAATCGTAGAAATCGGACTTGATTTGGGAGGGAGAAACGTTATTGCCCGGAGCTAAATTTGTATGGATTTTTTTTGACAGCTACTTTCGCTATTCACAATCCTAGAGCCCTGCCAAAATGCATTGCGCTAACTAACGTTTCTATTCGTTTCGTTTTTAAACCAATCGCGTTACTGGTAGATCACGTGACTTTTTGTATCACGTGATCTACCAGTCACGCGATTGGTTTAAGAGGCCACCTATGCTAAAGTCTGGAGTGTTCCGTGATCTGGATCTCAATAACCATAACGCCTTTGTATTTGTTTTTTGGATATATTAAACTTGATCATATTTGCTTGAGACTGTCGAACGTGAAAACACGATTAGAAATAAAAACCTCGATACTCTTATTTTTCAAACATGACACCTTTTTTGCATGTTTTTGGTTGAATCTTCGAAACCCTATAATCTTTAACGATGATTTTCTATTCAATAGTTGAGGATATGTAACTTCTTAATCCTGGCAAAACATTTTTTCAATAAGTGTTGTGGGTTTAAAGTAAACAGCAATTAATTGAATTTAACGCTGCCGTCAAGGCGCGAGCGAACTATCTCCATCTCACATTCTTCGCGCGGGAGCACATAAAGCCATCCCTTTTTATTATTGTGGGGGCGTGGCATCATAGGTGGCCTCTTAAAAATTAAACGAATAGAAACGTTAGTTAGCGCAATGCATTTTGGCAGGGCCCTCGAAGCGCGTGGAGCTAACCTCGCTTCTGTTTACTCTCTGCGCTCAAGATGGCTGTCATTCCCGATCAAACTGCAAGTCAATTTTCAACCACTTCAAATTGTTAAATTTAATTGAGTTAGTTGAAATTTAAATGAAATAAAAAAATATTTATTTGGCACGTTAAACAAACAGTTTACAAGCATAAAAATTTCTTAACCTAAATACATTTATTTTTTATTATGGTCTCCGCTCAGCTATACGCCCCTGAATGTTGTTGATTTAGAATACCTAAGTATTTTTTGCAACATTACGTATACGAGCTAACTCAATTTGTATCCGTTTTCACTGCACGGGTCACGTCTTCAGTTCCCGCTTGGGGCAAATTCGGTATTAAGTTATTTCGCTCCAAACTTGTTTTTCACATGGTTACATACAAAACTTCCAGACGCCTATCAGACGAAGATGACATTAGATAAACAAACAAACATACAAACTTCCTCTCACCCCAAACGCATATACCGTCTCCGTAACGTGGGTAAAAAAAGATTAACTTCTAAATATAGCTATGCGTTTCTTAAACGAGTTTTCCCGAAGACAACTCGACATCAGCTTTATTCCACCTTGCCTTTGCCCATCTGGATTATCTTATTTATCTTTATTTTATTAGGTACATAGTATAAAACAGTACAAAACAGTATAAAACAGTTCGTGGTGGCAGGACCTTGTGCAGGGTCCGTCCGGTTAGCTACCACCATCTTATCCATTAACCCACCGCCAAGCAGTAGTGTTCGCATTGCTGTGTTCCGGAGTGGGGATAAGCCAACCGGTGAAATTACTAGCATAGAGTCATTCCATCTTAGTACTCAGGGTTGGCAACGCATTTGAAGTCTTAGGATTGCAGTTTTGAGATTGTAGTCTTGAGATTTCAAATGTCTATGGGTCTCAGATCCCACTTACCATCCGGTGACCTGTGTGCTCGTTTGCATTCTCTATGCATAAAAAATAAAGATTAAGTTTTAGGTGGTACAAATCTGGTGATTCTATAACGCTATGGCCACGCCAAACGACCTCTAGTGACAACTCAATAACGTAGAGGAAATACGGGCGGCGTCTTGTACAGGGATATTACGTATTCAGTTTTTTGACATCATTTTGAGACTTACAATTAAATCCTCCTCCTTTCTCCTTGACATAAAAAAGTAGCCTTTTCCATATGTCTGTCTGGGTCAGTAGTATCACTGGGTATATTATACTAGCTGTTGTTGCGACTCCAACTGTGTAGAAGTTTTTATTGCTATGACCTCGGGAACTGTCTCATTTTAAATTAATTGTATTTTTCAAAAAGTATCCTTCCTCAGGACTCACGTTATCTATATACAAATTTCATGAAAATCAGTTTATCCGCCTAGCCGTGAGCGAAACAAAGAAACAGAAAAATATGCTTTAATATCAGAATCTGTAATATCAAATTGACTTAATAATCATCAATTTATTATTTAGTTGCCAACCCTTGCTGAGGAACGAAGTTAATACGACGATGTAAGAGAGCGTCAGACGCTCAATCTTGTCTGCGCTTCGCGCTGCCCAACGCGTCGCGCATCGCGTCGTTCATCGCGTCGCCGGTAACCGACGTTGGAGCTCATTAGATTTGACTTAATGAGCAGTTGATGACTTCACTGTAATTTTAAGTAGGTACATTCAACAAAAACAACACGGCAAAAATAAATTGTTTCTTTTCATGATCTTTTTGTTCAACGTTGTGTGGAAGAGATCGCTATAGTAAAGATTGCTAGTTGTTGAATTGACTAGAAATTTGGCGTTCTTATGAAGTTTTGATGATGATAATATATAATCTTTTTTTTCTGAAACCGCTTAACTTTCCTGGATTGTTATATGACAGTTAAACTAACCTACAGTTTCTTTATGTATCTTTAAATATTTTGAAAAGTTAATGGGTAGGTACAGAAAAAAAAACTTATGAATTTTCGGACAAATGAAACTCGATGTTATAATGTAAAACAATACTTTTTCACAACACTGCTCGGAAATATGGCCATAGATGGTCTTGTTTGGGGTCACAAAACGTCACTTATAAGGACAGACCAAGAATGTTTTTGTCGGCGTGTTAGCTGATTGGTCGAGAACATTGTTGTCCAACTTTAAGAACCAATGAAAATCAATCAACCAATTTTTGTGTCATAGCTCCTTAAAATGAAAAATTGAAATCGACCAATCAGAACACACCATTTTGTGTCGTAAAATATTAGGTGTATTTTTGCTAAAAGATACACAGACTAAAAACTATGTCACTGCTTTTTTTTAAATGAAATTCAAACTTGGCCCCTAATCTCGAACCACTAGAAATAAAATTACATGGGAGATATGGCGAAATAAATACAATTTTATATGGAGTTGACATCTTCATCTCGCATGTTAGTTTATTAATCTCCACGAGTGCCACGAGAATAGGGGTTCCGATTAAAAAAAAGTTATCTATGGTAAAATTGGCGGTGATGTCACATTAACATGAATTAAAATTTGAGTTTTGAATATGAATTTTTATTTTATTTCCTCTCAGTAGTTGTGAAAAGCACTATATCTGCCTCGGTAGAAAGTGCAATTTATGGACTCGTACACTAGAGGGCCTCAACTATGTTTCGGCCCTCTATATGACTCGTCCAAAAATTGCGTACTTTCTTTCCTCTGCAACAATGTAGTTACTATTGCTTTACATGTAATGGGAGGTGCCCGAAAAAAACTTCTCAAGATTTTCTTTTACAACGTTGTCGGCGTGATTTAAATGTAAGTATTACAGCTTTGTAGTACCTACCAAGAGTTACTGAGCTAGGCCGCGTGCCGACGGACAGACGGACAGACGGACAGACGGACATGGCGAAACTATAGGGTTCCTAATTTGACTTTGGACCTTTAAATATGAAAGTTCTTATCCACACAGTTAGAGAGACTATATAACTTCAATATGATAACGATATCGTCGGTGATCCTGCAATACCGCATAACTAAAAATTCAATAGGTTGCAAAATGTACCTTACTGACTTACATGCTAAGGTGTATTTTGCACCATATTTAAATAAATAAAACAAATTGACCTATACGTCTAACGCATAACTGAGTCTGTTCAGACTAATCTTTGGTAGCAAATCCCGTGTGTGTTTTACTTGAAGGGACCTGAGTGCCCTGCCAAGATGCATTGCGTTATCTAGCGTTTCTATTCGATTCGTTTTTTAACCTATCGCGTCACTGGTAGATCACGTGATACGAAAAGTCACGTGATCTACCAGTGACGCGATTGGTTTAAAAACGAAACGAATAGAAACGTTAGTTAGCGCAATGCATCTTGGCAGGGCCCAATGTTCAATTAACACGCATTGACGACAGCAAGGCTGACGCCCGACTGAAGTAATTACGTCGTTTCGTTTGACGTACCGTAAACACACACGGGATTTGCTACCAAAGATTAGACTGAACAGACTCAGTTATGCGTTAGACCTATAGTTAGTCCCAAACTAAGCTCTAGGCTTGTATTATGGGTACTAGACAACGATATAAAAACTTATATAGAGAAATATATACTTAAATACATAGAAAACATCCATGACTCAGGTGTCGCCACGTTTTCCATAATCATACATGTCTCGTCATGCCTCAGGTTCAAATAACATTATCGTAATAATGGAGCGACAAACTCACATGCATGATAATATAGAGAGATAGTAATATGAATCTGCTTCGCATTGATTTACTGTTAACGTTAACTCCTTGGGTGCCGCGTTCGACGCCACCCGTCCGAGAGAAATTTCTCCCTTATTACGGGTTAGACCCTGTCGTCTAGCACGGAGCCCAAGGGCGGGACCCGAAGGCCCCCTGTTGATCCTCCACACTCCCCTATAGCTCAACCCAGGCCTCCAAAAACAATATCAATCTTTTGCCATCTCTTTACATCGTCAATATTACAGTTTATAAGCACTTACCAGTGTACAGAACCATTATCTCTCACCCCACAAACTTGTCACAGTCAACAACCCAAACCTCAACTGTCGTCCATTTTTTCCATCTCCCAGTCCCATAATTGTTTTTCCTACCGAACTATTTCCGAACGGTTTCATTTTTTGCATATGCATTTGCATGCATATCGCGATCATTCACGACATCAGGAACAAATATTCGCGCTCATCAATCAAATGTCTGCCCTTACCGGGATTTGAACCCAGGCTATAGAATTACAGACGATATAGAAGTACTAAGGCTCAAAAAAATTGGAATAAAGCCACCGCCACGCCTCCAACAGCTTCCGATTTAGTCAAAGATAAAGATAACTTATTTTATTGCAATTTAGCATGTCATACTAAAAATTAATTAAAATTACGAAAGACGATATTAACACTGGCCAAGAGCGTGTCGGGCCACGAGCAGAGGGCGCCGTTCCGTTTATAAATTCTTTAAAAAAAAAATGGTTCGCTTAATTGACAAAATTGTGATTGTTGTGCATAAGCGTCTTGATTCCATACGAGCCTGACAAGACGATAGATACACCAACTAAGATGCTAGTTGAATCACTAAAGAACTTGCTGTTGTTACTATCAGCTTTGGTTGATATCTACACTAATATTATAAAGGGAAAGATTTGATTTTTTGTTTGTTTGTTTGTTTGAATTGAATAAGCTCCGAAACTGCTGGACCGATTTGGAAAATTCTTTCACCCTTAGAATCCTACATTATCCCTGATGAACATAGGCTATATTTTATTTTTCTGCGCGGACGGAGTCGCGGGCAACAGCTAGTAAACTAATATTATTAGTGTTGTATTACTTTTTGTCAACTAAAGAGAAAATCTCTCTTGGTTAGATCTGATTTTTTTCGAGTGTTGGTCGATTTTTAGCAGGGATCGGAAATTTGGATAGATATTTACCTAGAGTTGGCAAAATCCCGGAATGGCGTCGGCTTCTTAACAATATTATTTTAATAATATAAGTTACGGGATTCGTGTGTTGTATAAAACGTCTAA
The DNA here is from genome assembly GCA_946894065.1 of Acleris literana. Lineage (NCBI taxonomy): Eukaryota > Metazoa > Arthropoda > Insecta > Lepidoptera > Tortricidae > Acleris > Acleris literana. The sequence goes on from OX335696.1 coordinate 4,389,814, forward strand.
TTGATTACTTTATACTTAGGATTAAACTTTACGTCGATTAGCTCTTGAAACTTCGTTAGTTTAATGAGTTATGTACAATGAGTTTGACGACGCGCTAGCTAGCGGTCCGGGGTTCAAATCCAGGTAAGAGCAGATATTTGTGTGATGAGCACGAGTATTTGTTCCCGAGTCTTGGATGTATTCTATGTATTTAAGTATTTATTTCTCTATAGTATTTATATCGTTGTCTAGTACCTATAGCACAAGCCTAGAGCTTAGTTTGGGACTAGGTCAATTTCGAGATCGTCTCTTGATATTTATTTTATTTATATTTTATTTTATTTAAGTTAATTAACATTAATATATTTATATGTATATGGAAAATAACTTCAAATTGTTAATGGAAATACTTAAATATGAATTTATGTTGGCGTATATTAATAGGTAAATCCCGGAAACGTTATTAATAAACTAAAATTGAGTCCGCTTCCATACAACTGAACAACAACGCCGCCGCCAAAGTTTAGGTAAATATTAAGGAATGCAAATAACCGGTTATAACCGGTTTTAACCGGTTATATTCATACAAAACCGGTTAATAACCGGTTAAATTGCATTCCCTAGACTAAATAAAACTCTCCCTCATAACGGCATAATCTTGGCGTTGTGTTTTTTACACGTAAGCACAAAACAGATAGGTACAGAAGTCAATCTACATACAAAGTGCGCTCGAGCAACGCACACATAGACACTGGTCACGGACACGATATCTCGGACCGGTTGGGACCAGTGCGAGCGCGAGTGCCGTCCGCTTGAGACACGCGTCTGTGAACTTTTTTGTGCAATTATGGAGCAAAAAAAAAGAGTTATTATAACTGTTAAGTGGATGGTTGTTTAAATTCAACATTATTTTTTTTAAGCTACCAATGTTTTCAGTGAGGTAAGTAGGTATCTGCTTGTAGGTTTTTCGATTACAACGAACAGTTAGGTAGGTAGGCCCCTGCCCCCGAAGAATATATCTAAGATCGATTTATATAATAGTTTCCTATTTTGAATAAGTATAAACGATGTACTTAACTAAATTATTGTAAGGTGTTTGTAACATGTTTTTTTGTTTGTGTAGATATTGTGTTGTTTTTAGTGTCATTTGATAGGTTTAGGTCTAAAATGGATACGGCAATGGAAATTGTGTAACTAGGGTAATCCTTTAGAAGTTATTAGGGATTTTCGATAGTAAAAATTGACAAACGTAAAATTTTGTACGTTTCTGCTCTGTAAACTTTTTGTATTGTAATAGTAGGTACGTTTATTGCTTTGTTACAACTAGATACGAGTGCCACTACGATGATAATGTTTTGTGCATAAGCCATAGTTGACAACCCTAGAGCGACCGTCGAGCGTAGGTATGAAAAGTGAAGTACATACATGTGATTTACTTCTGTACCTATCTGTTTTGTGACGTAAGGCACAGCGCGCCGGCACCGTCACACACTCACACATGCATACCTGCATGCACAAACATACTCACACACTACACAACGCATGGCACTTTTTAAATTGTTTTTTTTTGGTTTTGTAATTTATTCCTTTTTCACCTAACTTTTTGGGGCATGAACTTTTTATTGTACCTTTATATTATTTACCTTTACTGTATCAAACATTTTCTTTTGTCAGGTTGCGACCGTCCCGTCTCTAGGGACTAGCACATGCTGAGATTGGGACCCTTTGCTCAACCTAGCTTAGTTACTATAAGTTTTCATTTTATTTTTTTCTTCACTTTGTTTTTCATTTATTTTTGATTATTTTATATTTACTAGTTTTAAGGTTGTGGCAATAAAGATTATTCTTATTCTTATTCTTATTCTAAATATCTATCCGAATTTCCGATCCCTGATTATTAGTTACTCTTTAACTTGTAAAGCCTAGCTTAGCTGTGATAGTTTTCCCTTTAACTTCATTATACATATAAACTACTACCGTGTTTTTTTTCACATATGTACCTACAAAATCAACGGTTTAGCTGGTGGGGACCCACACTTCAATCTAACAAAAAATCGCATAAAATAATCTTTAAATACCTCCACTATTTTTTTATTATCCATTGCAACCCAAACAATGAAATAGAAGAGTACAAAAAAACTCCGTTTTACGTGTACTGTCAAGGACTTTAATTGTTATGCCACTATGGAACCCTGTCGCATAACGTTAATCATTAATTTTGGCGTAATTTATTTCACGCGGTTGGACGCTGTCATTATGACAGGGTTCCATAGTGGCATAACAATTAAAGTCCTTGACTGTACTATCGCGATCGTTAATTTGTGACCCATTTCAAGAAAAATAGGCTTGAAGTCGTCAATGTCATTAGAGATGCCAAATCATTTGTAACTTATAGGAGGACTTGACAGAAGCGCGTGGAGCTAACCCCATGTGCTTTTGTTTAGTCCACCAGAGTAAATCTCTTTAACCGAACAATTGACAACAATTCATATGTGCTAAGGTAGTAAAATAAAAATACCGTTTGTAGATTTTACACTGCTGATAACAAAAAATATTTTTGGATTTTTTTATGCAGTCGTTTTTTTTATATTTAGGAAAAACAGTAAAAAATGTTGGATTGAGAATGTTAGGAATACACTTATAGTGCCCTTAGTCCATTTATTACCATAGGAATTGAAAAAATATACAACTGTCATGTCAATTTTTCATCTGTCTGACGGATTACTTGATTCTAACGACACGCTTTCAATTCTCGTAATACTATTGTTTTGATATACGCTATTTAAAATGAAAGTGACTAACGGATTTGTAAAAGCGCATAGCCGCAATCTGCCCAAAGTCGACGAATTCATGTTGTTACAGTTGTTATGGTTGACAAGTGACATGACATGACAGTCAGTTCTGTTTCTGTTTAAAGTTACTTTATTTTATTTTATATCATTCTAAGATCACGATCAGAGAGAGATCAGTATTCCTAACTTTGTATATATATATATATGGTCTTTTTAATGACTATATCTTTAATAAATTTTTAACGACGAATTTAAGTTAAATAAAGAAAAACCGAGAAACACGGCTAGTCTAATTTTTGACGAGCTATTATAAACGCGAAAAAACAGAAATACTTGTTTTTTTGAAATGTTGTCAATTGTCCGCGCGTGTGATATCCATGGACTTGTTTCTCTAATAAGTCCATGGCGATTGTCTAAAACTCGATACTGGCGAAATACACCTTGTTAAACACAAGGAGTGAAAGCCATTCATTAAGAAAAAAAAAAAACTTATAGGAGACTCAACCTTATTGTTGTAGAATGTCAGAATGACTTTGGACCTAAGTTGGGTCCCAAATTAAAGTTCGCGACTGTACAGGGGTACCCAGAACATTTTCTTCCAAGATTTAATTTTACGACCTTGTTGGTGTGTGCTATGCCAAATAACAGCTTTTTAGTACAAATTCTCTGATTTAAACCGCGGACGGACGAACTTGCAACAAGGAACCCTTATTTCTTGTTGACTACGGAACCCTAAAAATGTAACTAAGTAGTTTTTTTTTATTGAAATATTTCATTTGATGAAGATGGGTTAAGATAGGTAATTACATATATTTTTTATCTGGTATCCCGCCACATTCTGATCGGATGAGCATGCAAAATTATATTTTATTTGCACATATCTCTCACATCTCATACAAACTAACTTTAAAATTAGTTATGTATATGTGCCTTTGAAAAATAAATAAAAAAAAAAAACTAAAGAATATTCTTAAATCCTAAACTTAATCTATTATCTGTTAAGAGTTTTAATATTTAAAAACTCACTCACAGATTTGTATTTTATAGATATACTAGAGGACGCCCGCGACTTCGTACGCGTAGAATTAGTTTCCCGCTACTCCCCCTATTTTAACCCCTTAGGGCATGAATTTTAAAAAATCCCTTCTTTGTGCTCACTTACATCATGAAAGGAACCCGTGTACCAAATTTCAAGTTTCTAGGTACAGTAGTTTCCGCTGTGCGTTGATAGATCAGTCAGACAGCTTTTGCTTTTATAATAAATAGATATTATATTTTTTTAACGTTATAAAAAATGTATAGAGTCAAAATGTAGCAGTGGAAGGACCTTTCCCGGGGCCTGTCCGGATCGCTACCACCATCTCTCATCCTTTACCCTGCCGCCAAGCAGCAATGTTCGCACTGTTGTGTTCCGGTGTGGGGATAAGACAACCTGTGAAATTACTGCATTAATTAGCATAGAGGCATTCCACGTAAGTGCTCAGGGTTGGCAACGCATATGCAGTCTTGAAATTGTCATCGTAAGATTGTAATCTCGAGAATTGCCATCAGGTGGCCTGTGTGCTTGCCTTCTCCGTGCCATAGAAAAAAATAGCTCCGTAAGCAAATTAGGACCCCCTATAGTTTTGCCATGTCGGTCCGTTACTTTATCCTTTTGGCACAGTCACTTTTTCCCATAAATTATAAAAGTAAAAAAAAAACCATGTAAATACATACATTTACAGGGGGTTCTGTTTTTTTTTTTAATCAACCTGTATACAGGCAATCTTTTCCTCTATCTAAACAGCCTATCATTATTCAAATGTCTACATTTTTAACTTAAGTTTTTATGCCATTTTCATAAATTAAAGATTTAACTCATCTCATCACCATACACCGGATTGTCGGGGGCAAAAATGTACCAGTGCTAGTGATTCATTAAATATCGACTAAGTTTATCGACAACTTTTTTCGTAACATATGGATCTTACATTTCTTGCAAAAGTAAGTCGTACCTTTAACTTCTATATCTGAATGATCAGCTTTCCATCAAGACAAACGATTTTTTTTCTTTCGACGCAGTTTTAACCGTCTTAAAAAACAAAAAGGTTCTCAATTCGTCGGAATGCTAAGGAATATTGTTGTACTGAATGAATTTGTTATTCAATGTAATTTCAATGGTTGTCAAAAGTGACTCGAGTCCAGAGTCAATGTCAGATACCGGTTGTTTATAGTTGCGATAAGTATAAATAAAAGAGGTTTGCACATAATTAAACGGTATTCAAACTTGGCCATTACTTATGATAATGATGATAAAAAATTGTTTTTTATCGATGTCGATAAGCTTACTCGACATTTAATGAATCACTAGCACTGGTACATTTTTGCCCCCGACAATCCGGTGTTTGTCATTATTTATTCATTGGCACGCGGTTAAAAACTAGATATGGTTGCCTAGTTGTCAATTTGTGTACAAAAAATACATTTAAAGTAGGATTTAATACAGGAGAGTGAAATCAATTTCAGATTCGATCTTGTCTTTGAAATTAATACTCAAAATCGTAGGTAATCGTTATCTTAAGTAGTAAAATTTTCTATACGTACTCAAAATGCAACTTTTTAGTATGAAACTTTAAATAAAATAAAGCAATGGACAATACATTGGCCAAGTGATGTCCAAAATTTTTTCTCAGTTTACTTTATTTCCGATAAAAGAGCTGTTTTAGCCAAAAAGTTTCATTTCGAGGTTACAAAGTTGTTTACCATATAAGACAGGTAAGTCTGAACAGGGTTTAGTATTTACTTATAAGGTTTGTGATTCAAAATAGATCATAACGTGGTAGCAGTCGTAATAACCGGCGAGAAACAGGACACCCTGTCGATATGAGTCCGAATGTCCCGCGAAAAGAGTCCAATAAAAAAGTTAGTAAAAAATTTTTTTCAGAGTAACCCCCGTTAATATAAATCAGAGGTAAGACTATATCGATACTTTAGCGCATAATCGTACTAAATGATTTTTTTGTGCCAGTAAAGTTTCGAACTTATTATTTGTGCACGAACATACTAATTACAATAACTTTTCAAATCGTCGCTTTACTTTCTCAACCTCGTATCTGCTCGAATGGTTACATAGGAAAGTAGTCTTTATTCTTTAGGGAACATGAGTGCTTATCCTATCTAACCATTCGAGCAGATACGAGGTTGAGAAAGTAAAGCGACGAAATGTAATTAGTACAACTTGATAAGCTCCGAAAAGTTTCATTATGAAAGATACGAATACTAAAATCGAATTAAACATTAATACGAATAACGAATGAATTAGGAAAACTATCCTGGCTAAGCAGACTTAATTTCAGCTGATTTATTATACAGAGCCTCGTACAATACTTTATCTACACACATATCGCACCTTCAAAACAATAATGACGTAATTCAGAAATTTTAAATTTCGAATTAGGTCTCTATAATAATACATTTATGACTTGAAGTTTGAAAGCAGAAATTTTGAATTAGGTCACTATTGTTCTGAAGGTGCGTATTATAAGTTCTCTAAGTTGGGTTCAGAAGCCGAAAGGCAAATGACCAGCATTACCGCTGAATTATTTGACGAATTGAAGGTACTCACTCTTCCATCACTATATATATTTGAAATGTGCAAATTTGTGAAATCAAATTTCAATTTATTTACTCAGCTTAAAAATGTTTGTAAATTCAACACAAGGTATCCTCAAAAACTAGTATTACAGCAGAAAACTGTGTCAAAATTACGCCAAAGAAATTGTTGTTGCATGGCTATAAAGATTTTCAATAATATTCCTGAACAAATTAAAATATTGCCCTATAATAGATTTGTGAGTGCGCTATGTAAATGGTTGCTGGAAAAGAGATTTTATTGTATTAAAGAATTCTTATCCTTAAAACATATTAATAAAAATTCATTGCACTATTATTACTGATTGGAGTGTCAATGCATGGAATCTAGAATTATATTAATGATTTTTAAGATTATTAGTAGAAGTAACTTTTAAGTTTTTTTTTCTTATATACTTATACATATTTACATGCTGGTGTCGCCAGCGAGAGCGCTGTACTTTCCTATGTCAAAACAACCATTGTAACCGCTTCTCAAGTGAATAAATTTGATTTGATTTGAAATTTGATTTGATTACCTTACCTGTGGTAGTAGGTGACAGCGATGACAGCTGTAAGGTAATTTTGAAATTACGTTATCGAATATTGTAAGGTAATGAGATCCAAATTTGGAACATCTTTCAAAATTAACAGCTGTCATCGCTGTCACCTACTACCACAGGTAATGCAGGTCATTGCCTACGGGTTTTGAACGCATGATAGAGGACTTATGATATAAGTGTAGATAAAATAATTATAACTTCTGAAAATGATCCTAAAATAGGACCAAACAATAATTAAACACAAAATTTGCTACATTTTTTTGACGGCGATTGTAGCTTGTACGGCGATGCAAAGACCTAAAACCGGACAACTCGCGCACCGAGAGTTTCGTACCGCCGCACTGTAGGTATTATTAGAATAACTTTCTTTATTTATTTTTATTTATTACTAAATCCGCCGTAATAACTCATATTTCGAAAAAAAAATCGCTATCTATTACGGTTCAAAAGATACAGCTCTTTAAAGTTCGGACGGACGGACGGACAGCTTAGCATACTAATAGGGTCCCGTTGGGCTGCATTTGGGTATGGAACCCTAAACACAGATGGATTATGTGAAGAGTCTTATGAGAAAGTTGGGATAATGCCAAGATGGCGGCTATTAGAATAGAAAAGAAGAGAATAGAATAACTTTATTTATTACAGACTAACATACATAACAATATGTAACGTAAAGTTGACATAACTACTGAAACATTTTCGCGGTGTCCGCTAGCCGGCGGCCACGAAATAGGGAATATGCATTCTTTTTTACAGCTTCAGTAAAAGGTGATTTATGTTACAAACAGATGAAAAAAACATTTTTTGAATAGCTATAAAAATAACCAAGATATAAGCCAACAAAGATTTGTTCCTATCTCTTTTTAGCAAAACAGAATTTTACGTGGATTTTATATGGCCGAACTGCACAAAGACGTCACCGGTGCTCTTCGGATCTCTCTGTCTAATTATAATATCATCCGTATTTCTTGACCGATTTTAATTTTAATTTCACTTTTAGTGATCTCTTCTATCCGACTCGGCTGGGCAGCGTTCGCGAATCTTCGTAGCACCTTTTCGTCCAAATTACCGCAGTGTCTGAAGTCAAAAGTCTTTGACCAGTGTGTGTTGCCAGTGATGACTTACGGATCTGAGACGTGGACGCTAACAATGGGCCTTATAAGGAAGCTCAAAGTCACTCAGAGGGCTATGGAGAGGGCTATGCTCGGGGTTTCTCTGCGTGATAGAATCAGAAATGATGATATCCGCAGTAGAACTAAGGTTACCGATATAGCCCGAAGAATAGCCAAACTTAAGTGGCAGTGGGCGGGGCACATTGCTCGCAGGACTGATGGCCGATGGGGTCAGAAGGTTCTTGAGTGGCGTCCGCGGACCGGGAGACGAGCTGTAGGTAGGCCTCCAACAAGATGGAGTGACGACCTTGTAAAGATCGCGGGAACGCGGTGGGTCTTTCGGCTGACATGATGATGATGATGATGATCTCTTTTACGGTATTTTCATATTTTGTTGAGAAATGCGATTTAAAAAAATCCATGCATATTCCCTATTAGCGAAATATGACACCCCTCGGCCAGAATTCATCCTTCAAAAAGGTCGAGATCTTTGGTCGGTACTCTCACGACAAAGAACTTGAAATTAACCTTGTGGCGGGGCTCCAACCACTCGACCCTTAGGGTAACTACAGACTAAACTCTTACTGTTACAGACTTTGATTGATGAACCAGTATAGAACCTTGTCGCATAAATCCAACCGATAATTTCCAATGTAATTTCTATCTCGTTACTTGACGCTGTCACTGTGACAAGGTTCTATGGTGGATCAACCTTTAAAGTCAACAGCCACACAAGCGGTCCAAAAAAGATCTCCGACCCAACCCGTTAAAATTTTGAGCACTAACGAAATATAACGTTATGATAACGATATTATTCATAACGTTATAAAGGTCTGGCTTGCAGTCATGTGCGGTCGTCAGGACTGCACGCCAACTGCAAGCGGACTGTACCGTTGTTATTCAGTTTTGATGCAGTTACGTCAATTGCATCAGAACTGCCCTCAAACTGCCATTTTGCAGCTGGATTGCAGTTCAAATACTGTCCGTCTGAACCGGCCCTTAGCGACGCAAGCAAGGAAGCGAGTAAATAATCTTAGCTCGCCTCCCGATACGCCGCAGATCAAGCAGGCGGGCGGTTGACACATGTCAACCGGTTGCCGTTCCAAAGGTCGCCGCATGCTGTTCGTTATACATTGCACCGCTGCAATAGCTCCCGGGTCAAAAATGTTAAAACCACCCGTCAATGGATTGCTACAAGCTCGGAGCTATCGACCAAGGAAACTAAGCCTTAATGAGGACCAGCTTGCGACAGGTCGGGGGATCCATGGCTTGCACTCAAGGGTCCCGAGCTGGAAGGCGACTGTGTGTTCTGGGGCGCTTTTAACGGAGAAGGGAAAGCACCGTATTGAAGACCCCCAAGAAGAGGGCCCCCAAGGTGGGAGAGGGAACACCTCAGGGTTTTATACGGTGCGAGTCTGACATAACCGCTCGGCACCTCCGGGTCGCTCGGTATTCATAATGGAATTCCACTGAGAAAAAAAAGGTTACCAATAATTAGGTTTACTCATCACATTAATAATTTTTTAATTGCTTTGCCCGCTAAATGGCCGTAAATATTAGTTATTCCAATTATTTTAGTAAACAAATGTCAATCGCGTCGTATTCAGTGATTATTGTAGTTCGATAACGATCTGATCAACCGGAAAATCTATTAAAACTATTTACGCCATTTTCTAGTTGTGTCCTCCGGCGGTTCTTGGTTTAAGGCATATAATCCCAGCGGTTTCGGGTGTCTTTATTATTGATTATCTCTTCCTAAATTATTTGAATAAACATTATTTTTGAAAATGATCACTTGGCATAGAAAATTCTGTATAATCAAACCAAAGTACACCTGTACGTATATACCTACAATATTATGGAATGAAAGAAATACTGGTGTCATAAATAGCTGTTATAGCTGAAGATATAGCTGTTAGCGATAAGACCACCTGTATAGTTTTTGAAAATGTACTGTTATGATTAAATTTGGTTTTTACTAAAGTGGCTTATTTTTGTATTGTAGGTACCTAACTCTTCATAATGCCTACGAGCTGTACTGCTGCAAGCTAGAGAGGCAACCTAAACTCTATCTGCTTCAGTTACCTGGTATCTGTTTGGTATACCTAACCTATAGGGTGGGCCAAATATTTTTTCTTTACTACCTTTTTCTGTAACTGTTTACAAAAAAATGCCGACCCTATATAATCTGCCCGTTCTATTTAAAGTAACGATTAGCCTATCCTATTGAGGCTTTTGGGTAAGGTTTTAAGGTATTATGTCAATCTAAATAATTACTAAATTATTCTTTGTGGTTTCTTTAATTTACCAGTATTTTTGGATCTGTAATTTAATGTAAAATAAATCGTTGGACATTTTTTCAAAGGCCGGCTTCCTTGCAATTCGTCAATTCAACTGAAATCTCTTTCAATTATTATTTGCGGTACGATAAAAGTAATACATTAAAATATGTTTAGGTTATGTCGAATATAGGCTAAGTATGGCAATCGCCCCGCTGCCAGCCCCGCTTCCGCTCGTCGCAAAGCGCCGCGATCTGTCCTCCGATTAGTCGATCGACTAGTCGGTGGAGCGTTGTAGCAAAGACCACCCCCTATATAAGCACCGTCTTGCAACTCTGGCTTCAGTATAACGCAAGAATTGTAGTGCGTAAATAAAAAAATACCAATAAATTTAATTGTGCTCGCGCGTTTAGTTATTTGGTGAAATAAGGTAAGTTCTTCAAATAAAGGATGTTTTAAAATAGGAATTTTTTAGCTATTTTATTCTTTTAAATTGTTACGTTTATGCACTGGGGGTTTTTTATACCGAGTAAAGATACGTTGATCAAGTCATAAATTACCTACTGCAAAAGTAAATAGTATAAGGAATTAGGTACATATTTATGTACGACTTAGGTGACTATTTGCTTGATAACTTAATTATAACTTTCAGGTTAGTAGAAGTGTAAACATGGAAGAAGTTTATTATGAAAATCAAGGTGTATGCCAAAGAATTGGTGTATTCCTTTATTTCAATAAACAAAGGTTAATAATACTTCATATATACATTTTAACAGTCTTGGTTTCTTTTGTGTAAAATAGGTCTACTTCAAAACTGTGGTTACACAACTCAAACATTTTATGATCACGTTGATGACGTTCAAATTATAGTTTCTGGACCCATTTTTGACTAAAAAAAAGATCTTCTAAATGAAATTAAGTACCTATATTTTAAATTAAAAAGTTGAAATTTCGTTTAACCACTTATTTATGCCATATTAGGCATGTAGGTAATATTTTTATTTTTAACTGAATGTTTATAAATTCATTTTTTTATTACAAACGCCAAAACTATTCTTAATTCTGTCTTAACTTTCAACTAACTTGGTTTATAACGGAGAAAGTAGGTACAATTTTAAAATGTTTTTCATTTTATTATATTTTTTCTAATATATTTTAAACTTGTCTGACAAACTTTTTCGTTCAAAGTATCTACTGATAATTAAAATAGTAATACGTTAGTTGTTTGTCAATAAGTCGCATATATTGCCTACAATATGCTATTTAATTTACTGACAGCTAATATTAAGCACGTAGACACATCAAACGGGATAGACCAAAAAAGCTTCATCTTTGTACATTAAGGACCTACTAAAAGACAAAAAATAAAAACAATGCAAAATGTTCATTAAGTAAGCAGGCCTTTTAAGCATATTTACACGTCAAAAATCTGCCAGTTCTTCCCAAGAAGAGGCCACTGCTGAAAAGTAATTCAACAGTCAGTCATTTTCTAACATATTACTTACTAGCGACCTGCCCTCGCTTCGCTCCGGTTTATTGTAACACCCTGTACATAAACCAGTATTAATTATACATAAAATATCCTTGCCTTTGAATCACTCTATATATTGATGAAACCCGCAAAATCCGTTGCGTAGTTTGATAAAGATCTAAGTGTACATACAGAAGGACAGACTGACGTGATTTTGTTTTATTTATTTATTTATTTATTTATTTGTTTATTTGTTTATTTATTTATTTATTTATTAGGCATAATTACAAATTACAAACATAATTTATAATATACATAAATCTTTCGTAGAATTAATTTACTAGTTCGTAACTCGATTACAACTATGCACGACATTTTAATTATGTTTATTATACACAACAAAACAGAACTGCCTACGAGTATCAAACTACCTACGATTTAATTTGGCTTCTTAGAAATAGTTCCAAGGAGATTAGCAATACTGCTACTAAAAATATCGACTTTTGGACTATTTATCAATAGGTCGTTGAAAGTACTAAGTGTTTATACTATGTAACAATGATAATACTTAACCTTGTATTATATTTATATAAAACTATGAGTTATAAAATAAAACATAATGCGTAGGTAGTTGAGTGATTAAAAATATTACTTGGCAAATTTATGACAACAATTTAATTATTTCATATTTCATTCAGTATTATAATGGTAATAAAAAAAAATTGCACGCAGTTTATGAAAGACCTTAATTTTGAGATATTCTTCCACCGGTCAAAAACAACATCCCTTCAAAGAACAACGCCAGATCTTGGCTTAAAACACTTTTAAAAAAAGGCCCGCGAATACGAAGGATGTTGATATGGCCGTTTTGTATGAGATTTAAATTCAGTATTTTATTACTTACACATTTGGAAATTATACAAAAAATAGAGGCATCTATTAAGATACTTTGTAAATAAGACATATTGCGAGTAACGTGTTGTTACAATTATTTCTAAATATTTTTTTAGGCAAGTTCTTCAGAAAAACTAACATCACAGCATTGTTTTAAATATTTCTACATCAAATAAACCCAATTCTATAATTATCAGTCACAAAAACAATTTTAAAGCGAAATAATTAACAACCATTTTAAAACCTCTATCATCGAAATAGTTTTTAAAAGGTATAGAGAAAAACGCCCAATCCGTATTGGAATACTCATAAATAATGGCGTCATTTTAAATTTACTTCTACCCCTTTACACCATAGGTGATACGATTGTGAGGGTTTTTTCTGACTGAATATGAAAATTATAAACAAAAAAAAATAAGGAAAAAAAAATTGAACAAGTTAAAAATATAGGTACCAAGTTTCACTCTCTTTGTGTTGAACCCCCCAAATTAAATAAAATAAATCGTTGATGTAATTAAAAAATATATTGGCTGAATCCATCCATAGGAATATGTAGCGTTAATAAGGTTTAAGAGTTAAGGTTTTAAAAAATAAAGCATTTTTTGAATAGCTATAAAAATAACCAAGATATAAGCAAACAAAGATTTGCTCCTATCTCTTTCTAGCAAAACAGAATTTTACGTGGAGTTTATATGGCCGTACTGCACGATGACGTCACCGGTGCACATCGGATCTTTGTCTAATTAGCAGTTTAAAATGCTTGTATCATCCGTATTTCTTGACCGATTTTAATTTTAATTTCACTTTTGGTGATCTCTTTTACGGTATTTTTATATTTTGTTGAGAAATGTGATTTAAAAAATCTATGCATATACCCTATTTTGACCTTAACTTCATAATAGGCTCGTGTGTAAAGGGCTACGATAAACCAAAAAAAAAACTAACTGCTTATCAAGACCTATAACTAAATAAGTCCTAACACGGTGGGTCCACGTTAAGAATAGCGGAGATCCTGTCGCCACCTTCCGACTCCATTATCAGATCAGCTCTTAGATACCATGATATTGCATTGTCATCGGGTCTACATGTGGTTCAAATTTCAGCCCATACCACTAACGGGAACTGGTTAAAAGAATTAATCGGACATCTTACATAGGTACTTACATTGGTGTCATCCGTTATCCATAATATCGTTTGTCCTAATGTATCATTTCGCGTAAAATCATTTCGCATAACACCCTTTTATACTTTTTTATTTATTTTTTTCTTCTATGGTGTAGATTAGGTTAGGTTAGGTTAGTTTTTTATAATAATTAAAATAAAACCCTTTATAATGTAAAAACCCGTTTTGGGTAAAAAAAATATGCGAATTGAGCATTATGCGAAAAAACCATTAGATTCCGACTAGGGAATGCAAATAATCGGTTATAACCGGTTTTAACCGGTTATTTTCATACAAAAACGGTTAATAACCGGTTTAATTGCATTCCCTAATTCCGACCCTTACATACATACAAACAGTGCATGTTAAATAGAACGTTTAAAAAAACAAAACCAAAAAGAAAAAATTAACACCGTTAAATCCATCATAGGATAGTTAATTAAAGAATAAGTTGATAATAAATAAACAAATAAATAAATAAATTTAATCTAAAGCCTCGTCTTAAAAAAATTAAAACCATATAAACCGACTTTAGTTTGACTGACCTAGGTTTTAAACGATACTATTTTTCACTGTTTTTGATTCGTTATTAGTCATTTGGCCATTCCATATTCAAATTTTGAATCTTGATGATGAAAAGTAACATAATTATGTGTACACATAAATTCAAACATTTGGGTCGACCTCCCTTTTTTGTCGTCAATTCAAAAACATTTGAAATTTCCGGGATTTCTGAACATCGATAGACCAAATAGCGGAAAGCTATTCATTAAAAAAGGTCAGTTTATTGAGTATTTTTCTCAATGAAAAGGTTATTCCACAATAAATAGCAATACATCACCATCTATCACCGACGTATCTTTTATAAGATTTCTATTTATTTTACACAATAATGTTAGTTCCGCGTGCTTACAAGTGAAAAGGCTTAACTGGTAACAATATACAATTCAATTTAAACTTTAAGGTGAACAATTTATGTTCGCTTTTGTACTTAGTTTGTTTTTTATTATAAGATATAAAATATCCTGTATAAACTATTAAACGAGCTACAGTTTACGTTTGTATCTATACTCTTTATTGCATATAAACAATTTACAAAACATATTAACATCGATTTGATTTAATATATTTATTTATCTACTCTCATATCATAAGTCCTCTATTAAGCGTTCAAAACCCGTAAGCAATGACCAGCATTACCTGTGGTAGTAGGTGACAGCGATGACAGCTGTTAATTTTGGAAGATGTTCAAAAGGGGTTTGGGTAAAAGGGTTGTCATTTGTAAAATGCATACAATTTCAAGGTGAGCGGCCTTTCGTAAAAGTGGTAAATTATGATAGAATAATGAAAAATAAACATATTTTATTATGTAATGTAATACTCTTAAGTGCATCGGAGCCGAGATATTTAAATATTCATACTTGGGCGTACTTTTGTACTAAAAACTGAATACTTAAATCTTTAAAATCTCAGCTCCGATATTATGTAACGCCATAAATTATATATATCTATGTGTATTTAGAGGTCCTCTAAATAACTATGTAAAAATCATCCGTGGCCGCTGAAAAAAAATATGTCAATTTTCTTCAAACAAATTTACCCAATGCCCTTTGGATCTCATTATAGGTGAAAAACTTAAGTAAATGACCTCGTGCATTTAGTTGTGTGTGTGTGTTAGTATGGCATTTATGTCAGATTTCATATATATAGAATGTCGAACGGTCTATACAGATGGGTTACAACTTCATGCAAGAGGTCTCATACTTCATACTAAAGTTTTTCACCTATACCTTACAATATTCGATACCGTAATTTCAAAATTACGTTACAGCTGTCATCGCTGTCACCTACTACCACAGGTAAGGTAGTGCTGGTCATTTGCCTTTCGGCTTCTGAACCCATCTTAGAGTACCTACTTATAATATGTGTGTAGATAAAGTATTGTACGCGACCCTGCTTAATTAGCATTACAACACTCGTGTGATCTATTATGAAACTCTCCTTGTGTCTCGTTTCATAAACCACACTCATTTTGTAATGCCTGTCATTACGCAACCGTCACGTCAACTTCAATTATGACTTAGTTTCTAACTAAGTAGGTACTAAGTTTTATTATGGGTTCTACACAACGATTCAATTCGAGATTCAGAGACAAACTCAGGCCGCTTGTAGACTTCCGTTATTTTCACCGGACGACGGTCCGTCTATAAACGCATACCCCTTGTAGACAAGTAATTTTGTGTCCGGTGCGTGTACACACACTCATAGTGAACCATACACCACCACAAGTCCGGCAAAAAAAACGGACCGTCGTCCGGTGAAAATAACGGAAGTCTACAAGCGGCCTCACGGTCATCACGCAAATTGACGTTACCGGGAATCGAACCCGGGATCGCTAGCTATGTAGGCAGTCACTACCGAAAATGCCAACCGCGTAACGGCCTTCTAAACTGTTGTTTTTTTCTGTTCAACTCCCATACATGTAAAGGTTTTTTTACAATATAACATAGAGTGATCATACTAATACCTATTATAAAGCTGAAGAGTTTGTTTGTTTGTTTGCTTGAACGCGCTAATCTCAGGAACTATTGGTCCGATTTGATAAATTCTTTCAGTATTAGATAGATCATTTATCGAGGAAGGCTAAAGGCTATATATCATCACGCTAAGACCAATAGGAGCGGAGCACCATAGAAGAATGTTTCAACCTTCTACGTTAACAAAGTCGCGGGTTAAAGTTAGCGTTAGCCCTAAGTAACTATTCCACGGGGACGAAGTCGGTGGCAGCTAGTATCTCTTAAAAATCAAGCCCCCCCCCCCCAACTACAGCCAAACTACAACTGGTAAAATCGGATTTGATATTATTTTTCCTTGATTAGAAACCTGACGATCCTTGACGATTATGTAACAAATAATTCGCCGAAGAATTGAAAAGCGATTTATTCAAAAGAATGACACGACCCTTGGCCACGACAAATATAGAAATCGCTTCGCTGCCGCGACTGATGCCTTCATACATCCCTATGCATTTGTTTGTTACCGCTAGCACGCGTCGCCGTCGCAGTCGTGCAAAGTCGCGACGAGCCCTAGAAGATGCTTAACGCTAACGTAAACGATTTTCGAAAACGGTCAAAACATATGGAACCAGCGTTACGTTACGTCAATCCTTTACATTTTCGATTACGATAACGTTTGCCGAATGCATCCGCCGCAGGCGACTTGTTCGTTGTAGCGCCAGTAGATTCACTCTATATAGTAGGAGACCCGAATAGGAGACGATTTGCACCGGGGTGTTTATTCGATAAAAAGTATTTTATACCAAATTTAATATGCTAAGTAATATATGGCGAATAGGTAGGCTGATTTTTTTTAGTCCAGTACATAATTAATAAAAAGAAATAAAAACTAACTTTGTTTTAACAAATTGAAATAGCTTGTTTAATAGACAAATTACATACCTACCAATCGAAATTATGAAGCCTATAGAACATGCAAACGTTAGGTTGACTATTTTTTACTCGTCAAACTATTGGGTAGGCAGGTATAAACAGGTAAGTCGGTACTAATAATATGCACCAAACCTAACATTTGCATATTCTATAGACTTCATACTTTCGATTAGTATGTAAATTGTCTATTAAACAAGCATTTGCAAGTTAAAAAAAAACATTTTTAATAAAAAAAAAATGATATAAACTTGACTTATGAAACCGCGAATTTTGACCAATTTGGACGTTTTAAATTTAAAATGCTCATAAAAAAAAATTGGTAACATCGAGAGGTTTCAAAACAATTGTATTATATTACGCGATAAAAACTGTCAAGGTCGCAAGTGACGTAATTGATTTAAATCCTTTCAAATAAATAATAAAAATATATTTCCGTCCAAAACGTAACGAAAGTTGTAAAATTTTTTCGACCACGTTTACTTAAAGCCCTGTTATTTTCACGATTTTCAACTTCTCATGATCATGCTTTTGTTTAAACAAAATTTTAATATATAGCGATAGTTCTACCGATTGCGAAAAAAATGTATTAAAATAATTTACTTGTTTTATCTTGCATTCTTTTATTGGGCCACAATTCCACGTTTTCGTTACGAATACTTTCGTGACGCTTTATAAAGCTTTATTTAAAGCCAACTGTGGTATAAATTCGTTTTGGTTCACTGGCAACTCATATTCTAGTAGGGCAACATCAGAGAGGAAACCAACCTCGTCAGTTTGTTGAGTAAATGGCGGTCAAAGGTGACGCGGACAAAGTTTTTCTAAATATCTTCTAAAGTGCTAGTGTGATTTTAAGGCTAAGTAGTGATTATTTTTAAGCGGTTGTCTATAAATACGATGGGTTAATGTTATTCTCGCACGTGACATGTATTATTATATTCAAAATACCGTTATTTCACCATGATAATCAATATTTTTTTTTAAATACGTTACACTTTCGTTACGAATACGTTACATTTTAACGTAAAGTGACGAAAACATGAGATAAAGGGAAGTGCACACAGAAAAATACGAACTTAAATGAGGTTTTACTAGATTTCACACGATAAGTTATTAAGATGAATCAATTTGAACTTTTAGGTACGTACAGTAGGTACAGGGATCAGCACGAGAGAATTAAATCCATACTATGCTATCCATACTAATATTATAAATGCGAAAGTGTTTCTGTCTGTATGTTACCTCTTTACGCTTAAACCGCTGAACCGATTAAGATGGAATTTGGTATAGAGATAGTTTGAGTCCCGGAGAAGGACATAAAATAATTTTATCCCGAAAATCATCCCCTAAGGAGGTGAAATAGAGGGTGAAAATTTGCATGGAGCTACGATATAAACGAGTTCCACGCAGACGGAGTCGCGGGCAGAAGCTAGTTATTAACCGATCGAGCGAGCGAAGCAAACGAATGCTTTTTAAATTTGGAGATGTCACTCAGTGGCATTTTTTTTGAGAAATGCTCAAATGTCTCTGTTGTATTATGAAAAGTACCTATTGATTACAATTTCATTTAATAAGTTAAAAAAATATTCTTTTAAGTAATTAATAAAAATGTTGATTACGTGAAAATACTTTATTTGTATTTAGTCAATACAAACTTAATTTTTTAAAACATGTATTTTTTTGCGGTTGTTTACCAGTGTGATCTAAGCTTAATAACAACTTATGTTACGTTTTATGGTAACGTCACGTATTTTTTTTATGTTAGTTCTATGTCACATTGGTCAAAATTCGCGGCCTTACCCAAGTACTGGACTGAATTTTTTTAGCCTACCTATTCGCCACATATTATTTAGCGTACCTATTAAATGTGATATAAAATACTTTTCATCGAATAAACAGCCCGGTGCAAATCGTCTCCTATTCGGATCTTAGACCAATATTACCGACGTGTAAAAGAGCCCGCATGTGCCTATTTACTGAATAAATATTTTGATTTTGATTTTGCTTAGTTGATCAGATATCCCTATCTACTCGTAATTGTAATTACTCTGAGGCTCTAGACTAGACACAAGATGCGTTCGGCGTTCGTTTATCGTTATCCAAAATGTATTAGATTGACGTAGGCTGTTAGACGGTCATGCCTACGTGGATTTCCGCCAAGTAGTAGTGTTCGCATTGCTGTGTTCCGGTGTGGGGATAACACAAAATTAATAGCATAGAGGCATTCCATCTTAGTCCTCAGGGTTAGCAACGCATTTGAAGTCTTAGGATTGCAGTTTTGAGATTGTAGTCTTGAGATTTCAAATGTCTATGGGTCTCAGATCCCCGTTACCATCAGGTGGCCTGAGTGCTCGCGTACCTTCTCCTTGATGTAAAAAAAACATTTTATCAGTTTTCTAAAATCATTTCACCAAAAAATATCACACATAGTTCAGTGAGAAAATACTCAATAAATAATTAAATATCAGGAAAACATCTTACACAAATTGGCCTAGTCCCAAACAAAGTTTTAGGCTTGTACTATTTAGTTATTTATTTAGTACGGGACACCAACATAGTACAATATTGACCTTAAAGTGCTTTATGATTAAGTAACTTAGATTAAGATGCACCCCAATTACCGGTGAACACATCTTTGCAAAAAACATTATTCTTAAGGACAGCACACGAACAGATTTAAGATTATGATATTTAACACATTTAGATTTAAGATTATAATATAATATAAAATTTAAAACATCTAAAATAACACAATATCAATGCATTTACAGATCAATTCCATAAAAAAAGACATAAAAGCGAACTACTATGCTATGAGTAATAGACAACGATAAACGTATATTAATATACTGCCCTCCTAAGCAAAAATGCAATAACTAAATTCAAGAGCCAAAGCAGATTCAACTGTCTTCTGTTTGTAACTAGGTTGCAATTTCTACACATGTTTTTTCTGAGATATCGCCATTATGCTTAGTAGGGCAGTATAGAGACAGGCCGGGACAGGTGTCGGCAGGCCTTCCACAGGGTGGACCGGCGATCTGATAAAGGTCGCGGGAAACCGTTGGATGACAGCAGCAGAGGACCGATCGTTGTGGAAAACCTTGGGGAAGGCCTATGTCCAGCAGTGGACGTCTTGCGGCTGTAGATGATGACGATGATGATGATGAATGTAGAGAAAAACATACTTCAATACATAGAAATCAGACAGTACCATTTTTCCGTACCCAAAGGTTAAAAACGGGACCCTATTACTAAGACTCCGCTGTCCTTCTGTCCGTCTGTCTGTCACCAGGCTGTATCTCATGAACCGTGATAGCTAGACAGTTGAAATTTTCACAGAAGATGTATTTCTGTTGCCGCTATAACAACAAATACTAAAAATTGAATAAATTAAATATTTAAGGGGGGCAAACGTGTTTTTTTTGTAATTTTCTGCTCGATATTAATAACGGCGACACATGAAATATTCACAGAATATTTAGTTGTATATTCACTTTAAAAATAAATATTTAAATTAAAATAAAATAAATATTTAAGGGGGGCCCATACAACAAACGTTTTTTTTTGCCATTTTTTTTGCTAATGTTGTATAGATAATGGTACGGGACCCTTCGTGCGCGAGTCCGTCTCGCACTTGGCCGGTTTTTTATTTATTGATAATGGGTTTGCTCTTTATCAACTCTTGCCGTTGCAGGACGAAGATTTTGTCGACGATCAAGTGAGCTCACAAAGAAGATGCCCATTAAATTCACCCTAGCTTTAAATAAGTTTACATTGTATGCACTCGGAAATACAAACGCCGTATTCGAACCCGGGACCGCTAGCTTCGAAGGCAGGGTCACTACCAACAAGACTAGCGTGACATCAAAACTGGCTGGAAAAAGTTACGAATCCCGACAAATTAAGGGAATGCAAGAAATTATAAAAAACAACACCCTGTAGCTTCAGCTTACATGATTAAAACGCTAAACGTATGTCATTCTATAGTTACCTCGACTATACCTCACTTCTAAACCAGACAACCTCAACAGCTTTGAAACTTACTTAGAATCTGCACCTAATAGCTTAACGGAAAAGGTCCAAAATTGTTAAGCTATTAGTTAATGGATGCGTCGTTTTGGTATAAGGGATGCGCAGTAACATCGATATTTCACTGTTAAGGCTTCCTATACGGCAGACGGATTAAGTCGGTGCCCGACCGAATTTGTTGATTTTAACTTAATACATTAATAAAATCATTATCAATGAAAATGTCTATGTACTCAACTACTTTTTTTTGTGCCTTATACTCTCCCTTTACAGATAAAAAAACATGAGTAGGTATGTTCGTTTGAAACAGAAAAAAATCAACACAAGATTAGCCCATTGTGTCGAATACAGATTATTGCCTTGTTGCAGAAATAGTACATTATTACCTAGGCATGGAAGTAGGCAATTGCGGGCCGAGTATTGGATACGAATCCCGCAATTTCTGTTCCTGCCGAAGCAAATATAGTGCTTTTCTCAAAAATCGCAAGAAATAATTTGTGTTGGAGTAAAATCTTCATCGCTTGAACTCATTTTTTGTATTGCATACAAACAGAAACTTCATGTGAAAAAACCATCACTCCTTACCGCCTTTTTGTTTATGACAAGGAGAAACGCAATTGTTGTTTTAAAAAAAAACATAAGCTATTCTAGGCACAAATAAAAAAGTTATGTTTTGAGTAAAATTTGGATGTATAAGACTTGTGTCCTCATTTAATTATGGCCCTTTTCATTTTTTTAAAAGTTACAAGCTAGATAGTAATGGAATTTGTATGCAACATTGCGGGCTTGTGTAGCGAGCACGCAATGTTTTTTTTTTTAATTTGAGAACTGTCAGTAAACTATGTAGTTCGCGTCTCAATATGTAGATAGGAATGTCAACATTTCCGGACATTTTTGAGAAAAAACAATTTTATTTATCCAAATGTCATAAACCCTCCATGATGCGTTCTAGGACCGCACGTTATGACGACCATAAAAATAGACTGTTTTGTTAGAAGAAATTTCTTATCTGTAAAAATGTTATTACCTATTGCTAAATAATAACATCGATTTCGATAATTATTATTTCATTCAAATTTCGAACATCTCTGAAAAACAAAGCAATTTGATTTGACCTCTATTCTAATATCAGTCGAGATGACGTTTAGTTCGAAATGAATTTTCAATTTGCATACAAATTTGACAAATGTAAGTAAGATATCGAACGATATGATAGTTGGAGCCGACTCTAGTTTGTCTCTGAATTAAAAAAAAACTATGACAGCTGCCAGAAAACTTTTCAATCTAGTCATTGCCGCCATTACCGGTTAATATGCGGCTCCTGAATGCCTTCATGATGCATGCTTATGATATGTGGGTAGATAAAGTAACTGTACATAATTAGGCATTAAAACACTTGTGTGATGTTATTATGAAACTCGCCTTCGGCTCGTTACATAAACCCACACTCGTGTTTAATGCCCTTCATTATGTACAGTCAACAGCATAAATAAGTGATCATTTATGTACCTTGTCGCTTTCAATCGTTTCACAATTTAGTATGACATTTCAAACACGACGTTAAAGTGACAAGGAACATAAATGATCACTTATTTATGCTGTTGACTGTACAGTCACATAAACTGCTACTACGAATCGGACTCGGGCACCGAGGGTTCCGCACCGACGCACAATAGGTATTATTATATTTCGATTTGAATTCCATTTCTAATCGAATCAGCGCGAGCCCAACTTAAAGTTGTATTTTTTTTGTATTTGTTGTTTTGTCTTTTAGTATAATGATGTATCTTTTAAACCGTATTAGTAAGACATTTGATTTTTTTTAGGGTGTACGTACATTATTCCATGGTCGCTTTAAAACATAATATAATATGGTAAAATTATAAATGTAAGGAGTCCCCATTTTAGCACCCTTTGGGTACGAAACCAGAAAAAGGATTTTTAACAATAGTCACCTATGAAACTTTGGTACTAGAACGTAATAAAATTTAAAAATTGTTTTCTTTGTTTCAGAATTATACAGTCAAAAACGAGATGGAGCATACAGAGTTTCGAGTCAAAGGTAAGTCCAGTGAAGGTTTTAAGAAAAATCTGGTTTTATGACAGGACATCGTGTCATCTCGCTCGCTCTATCGACAAGACCCCGAGCGAGATTTAATCTACCTAGTTGAGAATACACGCCCGCCCTAAAATGCTGTTTGTAAGCTACGATACAACAAAAAGTCCCCGTTTTCAACAAAGAGTTTCTGGTAGAAAAATTAACAGACGTCAAACTTATATAATGTTCAGCTGTATGTATGTTTGTTTTTATGTATTTTCACTGACTTCGCCGTCAATTATGGACCGATAGTGAACATTTTGTTTTTGATTGATAGATAAAAGATAAAGATAGAAAGACATTTATTCGCAACAATAAAAAATTATATTACATAGATACAAAAAGAACAAGACAGTGAGATAGGGTGTACTCCCGAGATGGTCCCACTGTCACCAAATCAACATATCTACATATAATAAGGAAATACGTGGGGGAACTCCTCAAATGTTAATAAGCGTATGCCGTATAGGCGTATGTATATAGCGATTTTGGTATTTTAAGTAACAAGTTCAGCATTTGCATTCAGAAAGCATAATTTGGTGAAGTGGAACTGATGATGAAGACCACAGATGGCCACTGGAACTTCTCAACGTTAGCTATTGTAAGGGTGGCGATAAAATATCTCGATTAAGATAGTTGAACGACTATGACGAAGCACATATAATTGGCACTATGGCTTTCCCGCGACGTTGTTTACAGCGAGTTTGAATTATCCTAGTTTCTTATAAATTGAGAACTTGGACTGCTTAACAGCATAAGTATAATGATCGCTAAAAATAATAAAAATATAAAATTGGAAATTTGGTTAAAAAAACAAAAATCATTTAACATTAATTTATGTTTTATTATTATTTATTCATTATTTAAGGTCTAAAATTTAGTTCACGCAGTTTCTGTAAACTTTGTTTTTGTACTTTATATCTACTCGTTGCCACATTCTACTTTTTTATTTTTTTCGATCACCCGAAGGTTAGCTAGAAGAGGTCCCTTAAAGGGATAAGTTCGCCTTTGTGCATTCCTATTCTGTAAATATTTCATTTGAAGTTCTGTGTTTTGTTCCATAAAGAGTATATACATAAACCTTCTTCAAAAACGCAAAAAAATCCTCTGATGTAACGGTAATACGAGTAGGTCAGTCAGACTGAAGTCGGCATCACACAATTTTTTTAACCTAAAGCCGACTTCAGTTTTATGGACCTATTACCATTTGAAGATAAGTTATATTTTGCTTTTTTGAAGTAGGTTTATGTATGTAAACACTTTATTGAACAAAGCACAGAAATTCAAATAAAATATTTACTGAATAGGAATGTACAAAGGCGAACTCATCCCGCGGTT
This sequence comes from Acleris literana, assembly GCA_946894065.1. Classification (NCBI taxonomy): domain Eukaryota; kingdom Metazoa; phylum Arthropoda; class Insecta; order Lepidoptera; family Tortricidae; genus Acleris; species Acleris literana. Next base: position 4,414,586 of record OX335696.1, read on the forward strand.
TTTTTGTTGTTCATTGGTAAATACTACTTGACTTGAAATTCCTAGGGAACTATGAAAAGATTTTCCGATAGTCAACCCCCGACGTAAAAAGGGGGAGTAGTGGAAAAATATGTCCTCTATTCAGTTATAATCTGATCATTAGTATTCTATCAACGTTTCAATAGTTTCCTCGGCTACATTTGTATTGGTTTGATAATGTTAGTGATTAAATTGCTACCAGATGGAGCTAATTATAGATAAGTACAATGATATAACAGTTTGATCGAGTTACCTTCGAGGCCTTAGTTCTTATTTCCTATTAAAAGGACGTACTCGTAATGTACTAGTGTTTATGTACTTTTGAAATGCTTAAAATCTTCAAATATATATGTATAAGTGATTTATTCGATCATATACCGGGCGTCCGAGATACTAGTCAACCTAACAGGCCTAAATAGCTCAGCTCAGGAGTGTCCAAAATATGATAAATCATGTTGACATGGAGAACGAGAAGTTCTTAAGTTTGTCCAACAAAGACTGAATTCAATCAAAATATCAAATTTAAAGAACGACATTTTGCTTTCGTTTAAAATCAAGTTAACTGGTTTTAATTGTTGTAAAACACGGTTTACCTTAATGTAAAATACTACAGTCTACGATAAAGGGTAACAACTAACATTCTTTTAATTTTAAGCAAGTACTCAAAGGTCAGTGAGAAATGTGGACTAAAAGAAGATTATAGAAGAAGATGTAGTGACTAAGATTGAAAAGGGCATGCTTCGATGGTTCGAATAAAATCGGAGAAATACTGGAAAAGGGCCGAATCTTAAGCACCCGAAACCGACGTGCATGCATGAATTAGATGTATGAATGTGGAAGAAGCGAAAGAGATATCGCAGGATTGTAGCAGGTGGTAACTAGTGGTCTCTCCTACTCTTTTCGGAAACAGGCATGATTTAATGTATGTATGTATGTGCTAAAATTGCTTGCCGCTCGCCCTAGTGCAAGCTCGGCTGCGTCTATTAAGGCCCTCTTGAGTACGGAGGCATATGTTGCTCACCAATTTGTCGGCTAGCTTCTGCGATGATGCTGCGAGTCAGTAAAGTAAAACGTTCGATGAAACAAGTATCAGAAATTCAAGGGTAAACCTATCTCGGGAATTTGAGCTACTTCCCCATCATGGCCCGTTCATTGTGTCCACCCTGTATACTAACAATATATTTGAACGTTCCCACATACACAAACGCAAAGCCAAACTGATTCACACCCCGATTTCAATAAATAAAATGTATCTATTACAAACGGATCGACTCAATATTGGTACGTAAACGGAATCAATGACGGCGGAAATGGCTTAATAATGCGAAGGGATTTGTAATATTGGATCGTTTTGTCCTTTATAGCGGACTTAGTACGGTATCGCTGCGAACAAGGAATGATAGTCGATCAAATGAGATTTGTTTGTATGTATGTTAACTCTTTACATACATACATACATTAAATCACGCCTGTTTCCCCGAGGGGTAGGCAGAGACCACTTTCCACCTGCTACGATCCTGACAAATCTCTAACTATGTATGTAACTCTTTTTGTACAGTAAATTAACTACAAGAACTTTTTTAAAAGGTGTTATGAATAGATTGTCTCATTTTTTTTTGTTAATATTTTAACTGAAAAAATATCTGCTTATAGCCGAAGCGCTTAAAATCTGCATGGTCCTTTCTACATCATAAATAGTGTAAGATTTAAAAATACCGGTCAAGTGCGAGTCAAACTCGCGCACCGAGGGTTTCGTATTTCAGATAATAGGGTCTATATTGACTGACATAATTATTTTTAGTCATAATGTGCTTTAGGTCATAATCATCGCAAGTCATAACGTGTTCTTTTAAAGATACTGTTACTTTTTCAGGATTTTTATAAATCAAACCTAACCTAACCTAGCCTTGTCTACACGTTAGGTATTTCAGAACTTCTGAAAAGTTTACAGATTCAGCGATATAAAAAATTATGACTACCAAAAATTATGTCAACAATTACATTATGACCAATAAAATTATGGGAAACAAAGGGCTCCCCAGATAATATGATGACTGACGAATGCCAATTTTGACTAGACTCAATTCAAAATTTAGACCGCTATTCCTTGCATAAAGACCCTGTTTTTTTGTGATTTAATTAAAAATGTATAGTTTACAGATTTCTAGTATAAGGCGGTATTACTTGCCAAATTTCATAGTCTAGGTCAACGGAAAATACCCTATAAATTTTGATTCCTTTGGGGGTGTCGAAATATACGTTTTTTGCGGTATAAACGGCCATCTCTTTTTTTTTACTTTTAATTTAGAAGTTTGATTTATTTGAAAATATTTTTAAAGCTATTACTGCTATACTGAAGCGAACGACAGAACGCCCTAGAACTCAATAAAAAAAAACTTATGTTCAAGTTACAGCGACTTGTACCTTTTATAGTGACAGTTAAAAAAAAAACGCCACAGATGTGCAACTGGTTACAAAGCTGGAAAAAACCTATTACTGACTCAATTGTACGGCGCATACTCGACGGTTTCAAAGGGGAAATGGACAAACGGACAAACGGACAACACATGTAGTCTGATTGTGTTTAGAGGGTCTTCTTTGAAGTTTAGCTCGCATTGTGGTTTGAGAGTTAAGTAACTAGTTGTTGCGCACGACTCCGTCCGCGTAGTACAGTCAACAGCATAAATAAGTGATCATTTATGTACCTTGTCGCTTTCAATCGTTTCACAATCTTGTATGACATTTCAAACACGACGTTAAAGTGACAAGGTACATAAATGATCACTTATTTATGCTGTTGACTGTACCTAGTAGTTTATATCAGGTACAAGTTTCCTTCGTTATTTCTCGAGGTTTAAGATATCTTTATACCAAACTAGCTGTCCGTGCCTGGCGCCACCCGGGTGTAATTTTTTTTCATATGTCCTGATAATTAGGAACACAACAAAAAAAAAACTAGTCGATCGAGCCATTCTCAAGTTATGGAGTGAGCAAGGAAGCCAAGTATTCTTTTTTATATACAGAGTGTAACATTTTAAATCGGTCAGTAAGGGAAAGTCTGAAAGCTTATTATAGGGTCGAGGACTATCTAACAGATAAAAATGCTTGGCCTAAATTAAACACCTAGATAAATAACTTAGTAATAGCTTAGTCAGGAAAATATCTAAACATTGTAGGTATAATTATTGTCTAGGGGACACGGTTTCTGTAGGAGAATGTATCAAAACTATGTGGTTGTTTTGCACCGTCATGGGTAAGTATATGTATGTATGTATATATAATTATTATTATTACTATTTAAGAGTTCATCTGAACATACTGAGTTTTGACACATTTTCCTGCTCAACTACGCATGATATATATATATTTTAATGTTAAATTCATTGTTTTATATAATGCTAGGTTAAGTTCTATAATTGTATAAGAAATTTTAAAAAAAAACGACTGACTGTTGAGTTTCTTGCGGCGTTTCTTCTCAGCAGTGGTCTCTTGCGAAGCGCTGGTAGATTTTTGACGTGTAAAAGTGCCCGTGCGGCCTACTTACTGAATAAACATCTTTTATCTTTTTTATATTTTTATCTTTTATAAGACACTTTAACCCTTAAACGGATTTTGACCATTTTAAAGGACACATCAATTAAATGCTCACCCTTCAAATTTAAACTAACTGTCGCATAGATTCAGTACCAAGTGACATTAATTAGTTTATCTCTTTCCCACTGATGCATTAAGAACGACTATGCACGAGACGAGAACAAGACGCGAGCAAATTAAAAAAAAAACTATTTAATCACTTGAAAATTTACATGATATTTTTCTTTTCTAACCTTAATTTCTTACTGTAGTTATAGTTTAAAAAAAAAACCACTGAAACGTAGAGGGATCATTTAAGGGTTAAACTTGGTTTAATAAATACAAGAGTACTTACTTTAAACTTGGTTTAATAAATACAACTACTGCTATCAACTAGCCTAAGACAATATTACCTTCATTGTTAATTACGCTATTTAAAAGTTAAACTACAAGTATGGCACAAGAGTAGGTCACGTTTAGTACGTGACGTTGTTTTACGACAAACTCCGTGTTAAATATTTTCGCTAATTCCACTTTTTTCCCACCAGCTAAGGAGATGGTGGACTACATAGCAGATTACCTGGAGAACATCCGCGACCGCCGCGTCTACCCGGACGTGCAGCCAGGGTACCTGCACAAGCTGCTGCCGTCCCATGCGCCGACGCAGCCTGAGAACTGGGACGATATATTCAAGGACGTGGATCAACACATCATGCCGGGGGTAAGCCTGATTTCATCTAAGTCCTCATCATCGTCTCAAGATACGTGAAAATAAAAGTGGAAACAATCGAATCAGGCAATCTTGAGATTACAAATATTTATCGGTCTCAAATCCCTCTTCTGATTTCTCGTCTACATCGATCGTCTTGAAAATTCTGGCTTAAGACAAAAAAAAATGCACTGGTATTATGGCGATCGTACCTGGTATTATATCCCTAATCCGTTAATTTGGGACCCATTTCAAGAAAAATATGTTTGTAGATGGTTTGTAGTCGTCAATGTCATTAGAGATGTCAAGTCATTTGTCACTTTTAGGAAACTCAACCTTATTGTTTGAGAATGTCAGATTGACTTTGGACCTAAGATGGGTACCAAATTAAATCTCATTCATTCGACCTGGTCGTTGCACACAAAAACATGTAGTTATTAGCTTACGTACCGCATGGGTACTTACACTAGCTGCTGCTGTCACATGCGTCGAACTGTCACGACATATTCAACGACGTAGATCAGCATATCATGCCGGGGGTAAGTCTGATTCCATCTTAGTCTTCAGGGTAACGCTTTTGCAATCTTAGGCCCAAACTATGTAACTTGGCTTGGTCTCAAGATACGTCAAAGTAATGTCAAGAAAACTGTATTTCTGACGTGTCTTAAGGCGGGCATCTCAACCAAGATCAAGGCAATCATGACTCTGCAATATCACTACTACAAATGAGTAACCAACCCTGAGGTTTAAAGCTGTGCATTCACGACCGCTCCAACAAGCCGAATAGAGCAGCGCTGCGCCAAAATCGATCCGTGAATGTCAAAACTGTAGCGTTTAAAAGTACTTCACGCGGTCCGTTGGATTTCCAAATAGATGGAAAGCCAGCGCGACGTGCCAACGCGCCTTACGAATGGAACTATGGTGAATTTCGAAATTCAACGTTTGAACACCCCACGCCACCGCGCCAAGCCAAATGGCATTGTCGTGAACGCATTCTCTGGCTGCCATTATCTAATCAGTCTGGCGCGCCCATGAATGAGGTCAAAATATTACGATAATCCAGTTGTATGCACTCGATCTGTCGCCAAGACAAACGGCACGTCCGTGAATGCCAAGCTTAAGCAAAGCTGTTTTTCACAGGAGAAATGACAAAAGCTGCCAAGTTTCAGTCACTAAAAAGGGTAGAGCATGAGGGATTGGAGTTATAATACATTTATTTAACAATACCTTTGTTGCAGCTGGTCCATTGGCAGTCTCCCCACATGCACGCGTACTTCCCAGCGCTGACGTCATATCCGTCCATCATGGGGGAGATGCTGTCGAGCGCGCTGAACGTGCTGTGCTTCACTTGGGTAAGTTTCATTCTAAAATCACTTAGCTTAGTTGATTGTGAAGGCTACAAAGCTAGTGATCCCGGGTTCAATTCTTGGTAAGGAGAAACATCTGTGTGCTCAACGCAACTATTTGATTTTGAGTCTTGAATGTTTTCCATGTATGTATATTTTTCTCTATATAATGTCTACAATCATTTTGGGACTAAGTAAATTTGTGTGAGATTGTATGCAGGAATGTATAAATGTAAACTCTTTATTGCACAAAAATATAAATATTACAATAAATTATTATTAAGAGGGATCAAAGTAGCCAACCTCCGTTGTATACCTTTTTATGATACCGCTAGCCGCTAGCTATACGGTTGGTGCTGAACTTGGCAGTTTTGGAGTTTCCTCATAGCTGAAGTGAAACGTACTGACGTGTCTCTTAAAGCAGAACTTAGTTGTAGAAGCTTAAATGCGCTACACTAAATGATCCCTCGAACTCGCTATGAGCTAGGTAGGTAAACACCAGGGTTTGTCTTTCAAATATCTGCCCTTACCGGGATTTGAACCCAGAACCACTAGCTTCATAGGCAGAATCACTACCACTAGGCCAACGCGTCATCAACACATAAGTACACATTTGTAGATGTAGGTTCTATCAATCATTTGTTTCTCCAGGCATCGTCCCCGGCTGGTACTGAGCTGGAGACCATCGCCATGAACTGGTTAGGCAAGATCCTGGGTCTTCCGGAGTGCTTCCTGAACGAGAAGAACGACAGTCCAGGAGGTGGTGTGATTCAGGTACTAATAGGCTTTACTCAAGTATTTTTTAGTCAAATAAGTTTTTAAAGTAAGGGACGGTAAAATAATTATTACTAGTATTAGTATCTATTCAAAATGTTTGTCTGAATTGTATGAGGCGTGACATGTGTATGAAAGGTGAGAGAGCAGAGTTGACAGCGGATTTTGGTGAGTGGAAGAAGAAAACATGTTGTGCCAACCCCACCTAATGTAGCACAAGGGCAGGAAGATGTGTATTAACCAATAGTGGCGACGAAGGTGTACCGATGATCTGATAAAGATCACGTAAAACAGCTGGATAAAAGTACCGCAGGACTGATCAGGGTGGAGATCTTTGAAGAAAGCCTATGTGCTGCAGACATGTTTCAGCTGAAATGATTATGATGATGATCTGTGCTTTTCTGCCCTACTAAGCCAAAAAATATTATCCCGGATTCGATTGCCAAAGAAGATCCAATCCTCTCTTCTTAGTAAAAAGGTTGTGATTGCTACAGGAGTCCAGTTTGGGTTAATGCTGTTTGGCTTAGAAGGGTAGTATTGTAAGTGAAACAAGAATTGTGATAGTAGATGGTTTCTCGTTTTGCAAAGCCTTTTCTAACCAACGTGTTGAAGCAATCCTATTGCTATTTTTATTCATCTCTTACCGGTAAATTTCTTCCTAGCTTATTTTTAGTGTAGTCCAAAAATTTACTAACATGTTTTGTAACAGACGACAGCAAGTGAGGCAACCCTGGTGAGCCTGCTAGCAGCCCGCACCAAGGCCCTGATGGAACTGTCCAAGCTGAACCCTGAACTCCAGTCCTCAGAGCTGCTGGGGCACCTTATCTGCTACTGCTCCGACCAGGCGCACTCCTCGGTTGAGAAGGCGGGGCTGATTGGTAAGTTGGAGATGACTTATGGGGATCTTACAGCATCGTGGATGTACAATTTGAAGAAAGGGCCTTAAAAAATTAAAATACCATTTGATGGAATGTTTTTGATACAATTACCAATTTTTGCGTGGTGCTATACAATAAAATGATAAGTAAATAAAAATAGATTGACGAAATAAGAAATTATCTCTATCCGCCTATTCTTTTAAAAATCTAGCCACTTTTTGGGTGAAAATATATTGTGACCAAAATACGACCCTTTACGTGGCACAAAGATTAAGCATTGCTATTCTTTTCTATTTAATTGTAACAAACAAAGATATGGATCCAAGTTGTCTGAAATAAATAATTTATTATTATTATTATTATTCAACGTGGCAATACTACCAGCATTTTGGAAACAATGCCCACTGGTAGCGGTTTGTTAGATGATTGTAGTTTTAAGTATGTTTGTAAATTCGTTCGTTTTTTTATTTTCTCTTATTCACTTAAATAATTTGTAAATGTAAATATTTTTTATAACTTTTGTGCATTCAATTAAAAAACAAACTCCTTTATAATCTTAAATGTTTTCCATTATTTAAAGGAACATTAATCCAAGTTCCTAGTTCGTGTGTGTAAGGATACCTACTGATATGCTTGATAAGGATTTTTTTTTTAAATCTAAAAGTAGTTCTTCGAAGCCATGTATCTAGAGGGATAAAATGGCACATTTTGGCCTAAGTGTATTATGGCTCATTTTAAGCTCCAGTGAAACAATTGACTATTATTACACAGGGTTAGTCCGCATGCGGTACATCGAGTCCGACGAGCTACAGAGCATGCGCGGTGCAAAGCTGGAGGAGGCCATAATTGCTGATAAGGCTAAGGGGCTTGTTCCATTCTGGGTAAGTTCTGATATAACCAAACAACGGTAACTTTTTCGCGGCAGTTGTCACGTTAACAATCGATAAAATATGTCAACAGTGATAATTTGTCGATGAACTCGTGATATCTCCCTCCTAGCAGTCGTGTCGGGAACACTTTGAGAAGCTTAACATACTTACTGTCCCGTGTTTCTATATCCTCGTATTACATTATATAGGCTGATAAACACATTACCTTCCTCTTTGGCAGTCGGGTAACAAAGCCCTCAGCGCCTAAAATAATATGAAAATAACTTTTATGCATCAAAATAATTACTCAGAGCCACTTTGAAATCCATTAAAATGACAGATACACTGGTAATATTTCCCGTCTAAAAATATTTGAAACAACGTCAATTTTCTCCCTAGGGCACATTTTATACATTGACTAAGCCGTTCAAATTGAGACGCTGTGATTGTTGAGAAAGTGCACCGCAGCGGGACCAATTTGTTACGCAGAGCTTTAAGCCTGCCAGAGCTTTAAGTTGTTAGAGGACGGCGGAAAAGCTCGATTATTGGACAGTGTATAAAGTAGACGTTTTAAGAACGCTGGGGTTGTTAGTAAGATGATATTGAATATTATAACAAAATAAGTAGTCTTTTGTAATTTATTAGGAGTTGAAATTGGTTTATCTCTTGTATTTAAATATGGTAGGAATGTGTCAGCTGTTCGTTTTACAAAATTAAAATACGATATAATACAATGCAATACAATATTTATTCATTAGTAATAGGTACGTTTTTATTCTTAAGTGATCATTATTATGGATTTTTTTCATATTTTTAGCTGTTGCTTGGTTTTAATCTGCAACTTTAATAACATTATGAACATTTATTGATATAAACATTACTTTAAATATTGACAGTATTAATGTCACAATTACAAAAAATAAAATTTTATACTCATTAGATAATGATATAATGGAAGTACGAAAAAATATTTTTATCAAAAGTTACTATAAAATATAATTATAAGTGTATTACAATTATTGTAATACCTATACACTAATATAATTCATCCGCCTTTACGTTGTTATTTGGGCCACACATTCTAGAGAAGATGATTAATTTGCATTTTAAGTATCTCAAAGGATAACTCTTAAATATTAAAAATAAATAACTATGTATGACAACAATTATTTAGGTATTTAGAGGTTTAAACCGAATGGCGATATTTAGGGGAAATAAATTAATAACAAAGAACAATCACACACTAATTGAGCTAATACCGAACTAAGCTCTAGGCTTGTACTATGGGTACTTATATAAATACTTATATAAGTAGATATACATACTTTAATACATAGAAATAACCAGGTGTCTGTAATAATTCGTACTTTTCGGAATTGTCCTATTTCCTCAATTGATATAAACGCATAACAAAAGTGCATTAAATAAAATCAAACCATTTCCTTTTTAATCAGTAATACATATGCCTCCTATTTCATTTTATAGATGTGTTTGCTTATCACAAAACCTATTCCGTGAGCATAATAATATTAAAATGATGCTCGAGGATAACAATGTTTAAGATAACTCTGTAGTTAACTAGACGCTCGTAGGATAATTATGTTAAATTAAGAGAAAATCACAAAATCTGTAACGGCAATGTCACATCTTAAGAGGATCGTGAGGTGGAAAATTTCTGTAGAAAATCTCTCCTTTTTAACCTAGTCCGATTTTTACGATTTTCAATATGTTGTAGATATAAGAAACTAAACTTTTAGTAGACAGACATACTTCACGCCTGTCTTCCAATGGGGTGCATGACACTTACGTCGGTTTCGGGGGGTTAGGTTCGTAAGGACTAGATTGCAAAACGACCAACTAAACAAAACGCCTTTTTTGTACCATGCCCTAGTAAGCAAAATGTCTAGGTTGTTAGTAATGCCTAATTAAGAATAACGTCATGGTTGTAAAATGACAAAGCATGAGGTCCAAATTGTACATGGCCTTAGTTGTAATATGACTCATGAAGCAAAGTGTCTGGATAGTATAAGGTCTTGGTTTTAAATCGTCTAGGTAGCAAAACGTCGTGATTGCATAACGACTAGGTTATATTCGATTAATTTTAATATTAGTGGCCAGATACTCACCTTTTTCAACCATCTAGTCGTTTTGCCACTTGGACGTTATGACTTTTTAACGATATGCCTACCTAGTCGTTTACTATCAGAACGTTCTGCATACGTTGGCGTTTTGCAACTGGGACATTTTGTTATTTTGGGCGTTATACAAACAAAACGTTACAGAACTACGTCCAGTCTTCAACCCAGGAGTTCTACTATTAAGACGATTTACACAAGTAGACATTTTGCAACCAATATCTTATGAAACTACGTCGTTTTGCTTACATGGTCGTTTTGCAATCTAGTCCGTACGAACCTAACCCGATCATCAATTAATATACAAAATTGGTGCCGAAGTAGGTTGAAAAAAGGATCGCATTAGGTGGACGAGGTAGTCTAATTACCGCTCTATGTTATTCCAGGTATGTGCTACCCTAGGCACGACGGGTTCGGTAGCCTTTGATAATCTCCAGGAGATCGGGCAGGTCTGCGATAGACACGGAGCCTGGCTGCATGTCGACGCTGCTTATGCCGGCAGCTGTTTTGTCTGCCCTGAGTTCAGGTGAGGATCTTCCGCTAAAATAAATGATTAAAAAAACAGAAACCCGCCTTCAAAAAGCAAAAAATAACTTCTTGAAAATGGTAGGTAAATAGGTCAGTCCAACTGAAGTCTGCTTTTGGTTAAAATATTGTTGGACGCCGACTTCAGTTGGACTGACCTATTTACCTACCATTTTAAAGAAGTTATTTTTTGCTTTTTGAAGGCGGGTTTTTGTTTTTTTAAACATTTATTTTATTTTATACTTTTTAGTGATCCTATTTATGCTGTTACGTAGCTCCACTTCTAAATATTAATAAGAAACTATAGAACATTTCAAGCTTGCCGCAGACAACGCCGCGGGAATGTCATAGTCATATTTAAACCTAAATGTGCTTCGTCATAGTCGCTCAACTACCTTTATCGAAATATCTTATCGCCACCCTTGAAATAGGTACCGTTAAGGAGTTCCGGTGGCCATCTGTGGTCTTCATCATCAGTTCCTCTTCACTATATAGTACTTTTCAAAAGCAAATGCACAAGTTACAGTGAAAAATACCAAAATCGCTATAGGTGTGCCTATAATATTTGAGGAGTTCTCTTGATTTCTCCAAGATCCCATCATCAGATCCTGACATGTTGACAATAGGACCAACTAGAAAGTATACCCATTCAGACAACGAATATTTTTTTCAAATCGGTCCAGTGGTCTTCGAGTAATCGGGGAACATACATAAAAAAAAACCCGACGAATTGAGAACCTCCTCCTTTTTTTGAAGTCGGTTAAAAAAGGGTACAGTTTCTGATGAGGCACATAACACTGGTCTTAAATACATCGAAGAAGAATAGGATGATGAGGCCAGCACATCAGGTAGAATAAAACAGAAAGACAATAAAAAGACAAATGATGAAACATCAAGAAACAGAAGGAAATACATGTTCATTGTAATCATGATCGAGAATGCGAAATTAGTTGTTAAACTGTGTGTGTTGAATATTACTGTCATTATTTATTTTTGTTTAGTTTTATTTACTCTTTGTTTGTTTATATTATCTTATTTCGTCTACTCTTCGCACATGACAATCTATACCGTCTTAACTCGAAATGTGACAGTGTTGAAAAATTTATTCTAATTTCAAACTAGTACAAATAGTTATGCATTACAATTTATTTTTGAGTTAATACGGTATTGAATGTCATGTTCGTTTTGTTTCGGGTGTAACGGGCCCCACTGCCTCGGCATCGTACTGAGTGGGTCCTCACTGTTACAACAGCACAGATGAAAAAGATGTTATCTGTCTTCATTCAATGTTTGTTGTAAATCGTGACGTTTTGTGTAATTTTTTTTTCTTGTTTTCTTTCCAATGTTTGATCTTTATTCTTTCTTCAACTATAATTGATCTTATCTGAACGTTATTATATTGCAGGCACTGGCTGAATGGAGTGGAGATGGCGGATTCCTTCGCGTTCAATCCTTCGAAGTGGATGATGGTCAACTTCGACTGCACGGCTATGTGGTAAATAATTATATTATCATATTGGTTTATCATTGTCATTGTCAGCAAAAAAAAAATCTGTACTGTGAACTTTTTCTATTAGAATTACTTTTAGAAGTACAGTCGGCATCAGGTGCTACTAAAAATAGATATTCTTTTTTCCTGCTTGCTCAAAGAACTCGTCTTTTTTTTCTTATAGTTAAAAAATCTTTTAATTTCAGGGTTCGGGACAGCACCGCTCTTCACAGGACCTTCAACGTCAACCCTATCTACTTGAGGCATGAGAATTCAGGTAAAGTAGATTTTTACTTGTAAGTGATAAAGTTTTCTATAACTCGTTATTTTGCTAGAGAATAACATGCAATTATTAAACACATTCTTCTTCTATTCCAGGAAAGGCCATTGATTACATGGTAAGACATTAAAAGAAGTAGATTCCCCATTATCTATAAGGTTCTCCAGTGTCACTTCAAAGTTTTTTTTTACATTTAATAATGTCCTTTTGGAATCCAATACAATGAATTTGCCCCATTGCAATCGTTATAATATGATTTTTTTAAACTCGATAGTTTATTTTGCTTAAAAATACGCTAAATATCACAAAAAAACATTATACTTAATAAATTATGCTGCTGTAAACTAGGTATGTCCTAATAACTTTAAGTCCGCTGCCGGGTTTTATACTAAAAAGCTCTTGTTTTTTTTGTCTCCTTAATTGTAAACGATTGTTTCTCTAGGTAGGTTCACAAGTTTCCAATGTTAAAAGAACTCTACGCACTAAGGATGTTAAAATAAGCAATGAGCACAACGAAGAAGTTACCGAAGCTCAAACCAATGATGGAAATATAACCAATGGTGTAAATAATGATGATGATGAAGAAACCCATGATTACACAAACGGTAACGGTCTTTACGATGATGATGATGTTCTTCATGGTTATGACAAGATGAAACCTGGTTGTGGTGAAAAGATACAACTTGAGAATCCTGACAAAAAGGAGCTACTAGTAGGAAACGTTGAATTAGGTGGTGGTGATACTAAATATAATGGTGGTGGAAGAAATATAATGCTTAATATTAAACATTTATACGAAGATTTTTAAACCACAGCTTAAAATTTGTCATTGCTAAATATAGCTGTCGTTATACTTAGTGCCCGGCTGATAAGAAGTCAATCCTGACTCATGGCACAACCATGAAGTTTCTGAATATTGACAATGTCGACAATAGTCAAACAATGCTATTATTACTGTTCCTTCACACGCACCAAATAAGTGTAGCATTGTTTTTTTGCTGTCAAGATTATCAATGTTTAGAAACTCTATGGTAGAGCAATGTGTCAGTATTGACTTGTTATTGGTCGGTCACTGTAAATTTTTATTTGACTGTTTTAATAATCTAACAAAACAAAAAGAAGCCTAACCTTTTGGAATCTTTGTAAATTCAAAATGCTACTTTTATTTTTCTAGCATTGGCAGATACCTCTGAGCCGTCGCTTCAGAGCATTGAAATTGTGGTTCGTTTTAAGAAACTTTGGAGTTGTCGGACTTCAAAAACATATTCGTGAGGTAAAAACATTATTTTTATTACATGAAGTCTTCTGATATTAAATTTGAACTCAGTTATAAAACGGCCATTTTGTTCCAGAATGTCCGTTTGGCGCAGAAGTTTGAAGCTCTTGTGTTGGCCGACCAACGTTTTGAGATACCTCAGCCCAGGAATTTAGGTATGTTACGATAAGGATGCAACAATTACCGACTTCCTAAGTATTTGAAAATTTTATAATATTTAGACTGTGTACACTATAGAACGTAAATTTATATAAGTAGATTGACGCCGAAAATATCCGTTTTCTAAATAACACTCCTCATCTTCTTAATTGTTGGCATACCCTAGTTTAAATCCTTCTTTCATTATTGTTTCCTCTACAGCGTTTAAAAAAGTAAAGATTTGGAAAATACTTGGTCGGAATCGTTTTTGTAACCCCGAAAACTATCAGAGGCTCAGTCTAGATGCACTACGCTAACTAACGTTTCTATTCGATTCGTTTTAAAACCAATCGCGTCACTGGAAGATGACGTGATATGAAAAGTCACGTGGTCTACCAGTGACGCGGTTGGTTTAAAAACGAATCGAATAGAAACGTTAGTTAGCGTAGTGCATCTTGTCTGAGCCGTCAGGCCTCTCTATCAAACCTGACAGTGAAAAGTGACAGATAAGAACTTTGTGTATATAGCGTAGCTAATATGAAACGCAATGATGTAGGAACTTCTAGACTTGCGATGTATACCGACTTTTAGTGTTAATATAAATAGAGGCTGGCTACCTACTGTGTCACACTTTCATGAGATTATCATAGAACTCGCATGGAAACGTAACATCAATTCATAAAAAAGAAATTACTTTAAAATTATTTCGTGTCTTTTTACGACAAGATTCTAGGCTGAAATTGATGAAATTTGCCCGTTTCCCTCTCCAGACCGAAAGCCCTTTTTTTTATTGCAGGGTTATAATAACTGTTCTATGCTTCTTACAGGCATGGTAGCTTTCCGTCTGAAAGGAGACAACGCCCTTACCGAGCGTTTGCTGAAGCGCCTCAACGCCCGCGGCTACATCCACGCCGTGCCTGCTTGCTTCAAGGGAACCTACGTCATAAGGTTCACCATCACCTCGCAGAGGACCACCAACCAGGATGTTCTGGGTACCTAGTACTTTTTTATGGCATGAAGGAGCTCTATTTTAAACGGTAAAACCATATTATTTTTGATACTACAATACAAGTGAAAACCAATATAGTTTTAAAGAGTAAAATGGAGCCTCTGTCTGTAAGTGGGCTCTGAGGCCAATAGATATTTGAAATCTCAAGACTGTTGATCTCAAGATACTTAAAATACACGTGTAAAGTGCTCTGCACCGAACACGAACAATCTCAAACAAATTGACCTAGTCCCAAACTAAGCTACAGTCTTGTACTATGCGTACTTACCTAAAACGAGTAGACAATGATAAAATTACTTATATAAAGAAATACTTAGGTACTTAAATACTTACATAGATAACCACCAACACTCAGAAACAAAATACTCGCGCACGCACATCACATAATTATCTGCCCATACCAAGATTTGATTAGGCTTTTCTTCAATATCTCTTGTTTCTTGTTATTTTTTCGTAGCTAGTAATGTTTACTTTCTTACTTTTTTCTAATATGACGATGATGATTAAATATTTTTTAGATTTTTTTGTGAATGAGTGTTATTCTCTTTATTTTTGACAGATGACTGGAACGAGATCAAAACGGTGGCGTCTGAGATCCTGAAGGACGTATTTGGAACTGAGGACGGCAACATCGTGGTTCCCAAGAGACCGAGGATCTCTCTCAGAGGTATTTTATACTCTCTTTAGCTCTTTAGGCAATGTATTTCAAGGAGGCTATAATCTTGCACTTGACAGGTGACATCGAGCAAGCAGACACATATGACTGACTGACAGAAAAAGTAAAGCCGCGGAACCTAGGGACTTAAAATGTAGAGGAAATGTTATTCCTGGGTTACCCTGGGTACATTAAAACGAATTATCGGGCGTCTTCTAGTACTAAACCTGCAAACGCACTGAGAGTTCCTATACGAAAAATGCCTCCATCACGCGTTAGAAACCCGGCTTGTGGCTTACGGCCTCGCTCGGGGACGGGCAAATCAAACATGACGCTATATGAAAGCATTTATGGAGAAGAGTTACGCTTCTTCGTAAACGCTCTTGCCCACACATCGCACCGCTCGTCCCTGAGCGAGGCCTAAGATAAAATTCTAGATTCTAGAACGTTCCATTTCTAATGACAAACCTTTCTCATTGGGGATGCATGTATTATCATTGGGTATCGTAGCCTAGTTTGTTACTACTTAACGTACCTACCCTATATTTGCCCTTACATTCATTCCAGAAACTCGTGAGCTGAACGCTACCTTCGGCACCAGTCTCCTCCTGGCCAACAGCCCGATGAGTCCCAAGATCGTGAACGGGACCCATGCAGCCATCTGCGACTACGAACAGGTCCTGACTTCCTGTGCCCAGACCTTCGCTCAGCTGAAGATGGAGCCGAAAGACAGCCCTGGTTAGTGCTTATTTACTTTGGCATGGAAACTGGGTAGAGGAATTTTGTTTATTTTTTTTGCTCTAGTGCACGCTCTCTACATTTCGTAAAAGGTTTAGCATTATATCGACATGAAACTTATAAAATTGTGCAACTTTCCAATAGGAACCTCTTGATTTTTGTATCGAAATAGAACATTCTCAATGCTCCAAAATGTTTCCGAGAATGTTCTCAGTATATTTTTTTTGAGAAATTTAAAAAAACTTGCTTGGGATTTACTACTCGTACATTGCCAAAATGGTCACTAGGAGCTAAAACGACAAAAATACAATTAAAAAAAAAAACCGAACATGCCAATTTGACAAATCGATTTCTGTGCCCGAAAAACCTCTTTTCCGTGATTTAAATAAATAATACAGGAGACAAAAATTTAAATCCATCATGATAAAAGTTTATTACTTTAAATATAAATAATGCGTTGAGATCCATCGTATTCAATTTATCCCACACGGATTTCTTGTTGCTTTAAAATTGATATTACATAAGAAAATATTAAATTTGTGTCTGAATCAATTGAATCTGCTATTTTACGAACTTGGTTATTTATAGCAGGATATTTTTTAACCTTGGATGCAACTCGGAAGATTCTAAAGCATTTCCGTGTTAGACCGGGAGCTTGTCCTAAATCAATATTAAACCGCCCGGTTTAATAGCTTGGCTAACAACTCGTTTACCGCTATATGTGAGGTATTGTACTGCTACAAGGAATCATTGTCTTATGCCCGTTCCTAATATCCCAACTGCGCATAGTTTAGGTTACTTTGTTTTGAAATTTAAGTGAAAAATAATAATGGGTACCCAAACCCCCACACTGTGGGCTGAAAATCAATATGTCAATCAACAAAAATAATTTTGGATTAAATCTTTCAAGTCCTTTACTACAATGGGCTTGTACTCATCGAATTAGAAAGTGATACTTAGACAATATTCAGGTCAAAATGTGATGGATGAGGCTTCATCTTTTTTCGAAATGTCTTTGTCAAAGTAGCATTTCAAATACCTTGCAGCGATGCCGAGCGTTGCCGGTGCGCATTGTCGCAACGCTGTGATTTTAACATAGAGCGATTGTGACATAGAGCGACGCATTTCAACGCATTGAGTGGCATGTTGTTCTTATATACGTAGAACAACGCAGCGGCGACAATGACGCGCGCCGGCAACGCCCTTGTGGTACCTCTATTACTCCATGCCAAGGTTTTCAAGGTCAGGCTGGATAAAAACTTTTTCAAATTTCGACTAAAGTCGTTGCCGTTAAAACGTTCGATTTTTAAACAACGCTCGCACACAGAAATGCGCCGACGCATCCGTGCGATCAAGATGTGCGGTAAGAAGCTGTCTCTGGACTCCTGCATGGATATGGTGCAGGGTATGATGGCGGAGCAGGCCCTGCCGCAGTGCAGTGAGGAGGCCGAGGATGCTTCTAATGGTTGGTGGCGGGTCGCTTCTATATTAGACAGCTTACTGCATGTTGTGTAAGATCGACTTCATCGAAGTCCATTGACGCAATGCGTAGAGACGCGTCTACTGCGTCACGTTTATAACGCGTCTTTATGCCGACCGGTATGGTCACGTCCAAATTATGAATGCGATTTTAACGAAGCTCAATTAATGTTTCGGTGTGGTCAATTCTTAAGAGGATTGTGAACCAACGATCGTGTAGCTGTCAAATTCTTTTCATACTAATATAATTTCTAGGAAATACCGTTTCTCTCGCCTTAAACCTAGCCTGATTTTTACTTTTTTGCAGGACATATTTTTTTGGAAAAGAAAACGTATAGACCTGGTTTTTTATAATGTCAAAAACATGTTTAAACATCCAAAAATTTGTATAGATCAGCTTCACAACCCTCTTAATGTTGAATCAATCCCTTGGTAAGACGTAACCACTTCGTGTTGTCGTTTGCATGGTTAACGTTCTTCAGTCAAAAGTTTCGTTCCTCAATTGCTTCATTTGGCAAATGTTTCCTTAGTTAAAAATCGCTAAGTTTTTCAAGCTGTTCAAAAAATTATAGGTTTATATTAACCATTCTGAAAAGTCTGACAAATAAAATGCATTTGAGCAAATAAAACAGTTGAGAAACGAAACTTGAAATAGGTTAGATTAGTACAAATCGATGACGATTGAAATCAGCATGAAACTTCAGTACTATCACGGCCGAGCGTGGCTCGGGTTGAAAACGATATTTCCCGAAAATGACAGCTCGATTTTTCGCCCGCGTAAACCCATATAATTCCAAATTTCATTGATAGGTATCGTTAGAGCTGTTTTCGAGAAATTTTGTCTTATCGTAAATATAGGATTTGAATTAAGTATCATCAGTGCAATAGCTCTTAAAATGACCTTGTTTCTCTTGCACTAACTTCCTCTCATAAGTAAACATCGGTATCAACGTTCAACTTTCATGGCAAATTACGGTTTGCAGAAAAACAAATACAAACAAATACATCTAGTATTTTGAACTTATATTTTTTATAAACAAAAAGAAAGACGCTAAAAATCTATCAAAGGTTTAATAAATTACTAAAATTTGTTCCATGGATTTTGCTGTTAACCTTTGACATCTCTTATAATATATAGTTGAAAAACTTAAGTAAATGACCTCTTGCATGTAGTAACACATCTGTATAGACCGTTCGACATTCTATATTTGAAATTTGACGTAAATTCCATATAAATTTTGTACACATTAACGTTTCCACACTGACTAATATTTATTTGGTGTGACAATTAAATTGAAAATCGTTACCTATTTGGCATATATTCTTAATCGAATTCAAAATAAGTATTAAGGTTCTATGACATTATTTAGAATATCAACCTCTTTAAGCATAAGTACAGCATAAATATAGATACAGTTAGCTGCTGCATAATTATGTTTAAAAAAATAACAGAAAATAAAAGTTATTAAATATTCATTAAATATTCGAACGTATTTCTTTTTTTGCTACCCTTACCGGGTGCCATGAAAACTGGACGTTGATACCGATGTTTACTCATAAGTACCGAGTCACTTACGATTTTTTTGGCAATAATTTTATATCAGGCTAAATTTATTTTTGCTTGTATTCGTGTATTGTATTTAGGGAATGAGCGGAAGATATAAAAAAAAGAACAGCAATCGCAACACTGACAAGGGCACCACGCTTGTTTCAGTCGCCAAATGTACAGTCTGCGAAATAAATACTAGTCTACCAACCAAAGTATTTTCGTTTGCTCATATTAATACAATAAGATCATATAACGCTGTTGAAGCGTTAACTCAATCGACATTTTTCATTTGATAGTTGTGTTGTGTCAAATTTATATACCTTATTTGGCTGGCTGTACATTTAACTAAGCTCTTGTCCACTTAAGCTTGAGCTCCGCTTGTATTTTGTTTTAGCTTTTGTTTGCCTAACATGCAAGCCGCATTCTTCCTGATTCTATTTTGCATGAAACTTTGGCAGCTGGGTAACTCACAACATAGTTTGAAGGTTGGTGGTGTAGTATAATTATTGTACACAATTTGTCCCATGTTTTAGGTATTTTTATCCGACTGTGGCGAAGCCCAAAAGGGTTATGAGTTTGATCTGTATGTACGTTTTTATGTCCGTTTGTATGTCCGCTTGAAACTATTCAACGGCTCAACCGATTTTGATAAATAATACGTCATTAGATTCATCTTGATCGTCCGAGTGTCACTGGGTACATACAATTCTTCGCCAACAGTCAGGTTTTTAAGGATGGAGTCACATCTATCAGCATCGAATTGCATTTATCTCAGATTCGATATCGATTTCAGATACACTATATGCATTGCTGGTCAGAATATGCTATCACATGCTTTCAGCTGCTAAAGGATATCGTTGCATGCTTTCAGCTGCTAAAGGATGCCATCGCATGCTTTCAGGTGCTAAAGGATGCCATCGCATGCTTTCAGCTGCTAAAGGATGTCGTTGCATGCTTGCAGCTGCTAAAGGATATCATTGCATGCTTTCAGCTGCTAAAGGATGCCATCGCATGCTTTCAGGTGCTAAAGGATGCCATCGCATGCTTTCAGCTGCTAAAGGATGTCGTTGCATGCTTTCAGCTGCTAAAGGATATCATTGCATGCTTTCAGCTGCTAAAGGATGCCATCGCATGCTTTCAGCTGCTAAAGGATATCGTTACATGCTTTCAGCTGCTAAAGGATGCCATCGCATGCTTTCAGGTGCTAAAGGATGCCATCGCATGCTTTCAGGTGCTAAAGGATGCCATCGCATGCTTTCAGCTGCTAAAGGATGTCGTTGCATGCTTTCAGCTGCTAGAGGATGTCATCGTATGCTTTCAGAGCTGCTAAAGAATGTCATGGCATGCTTTCAGCTGCTAAAGTCGTGTGCTTAAGCAACCGTTCTCGTTCGTAAGCATCCATCCGGTATCACACGTGAGTAGTGATGGGCGATTTCTGAAACATTGCAAAACTTTCCTTAACTACGAAAATTACAGCTTCTGAAAGTTACATAATTACATGGAAATGATTCTGACACATGTAAGTTTCACGAAAAGTTTCCGTTACTTACGTTACATGTCAAAATTATAGTAATTTTCAGAAATTAAACGATTTCACTTTGGTAACTTTCAGAATATTGCATGAAATTTTAGGTACTCGTATTAGTTTCACTGTTGAAACTTTCAGAATATTAAAGAAATTTAAGTGAAAGTTTCTTTTTTGTAACTTACAAGGCGCCCTTCACTACGCGTGAGCAACCGTTCTTGTGCGTTAATTTTAATAAGCATGTTTAGCACGTGAAATGGATTACACTTATACACATTTAATGCTGAAGCTTAATCGATAAGGTGAATTGATGCGAACGTCTCTTCATGCAAAACAACGTTTTTCCGTATATGAAAAAAAATGCGATTCGATGCTGATAGATGTGACTCCAACCAAAACTTACTTTTTGTTACTCTTGTTTAACGACGTAGATGAAAGCTGGAATTCCACAGCGCATGGTATAATATTAGCTTCGTATCAAAATGTGTGAATAAAAAAGCAAACAAACACTTTGTCTTTAATATTAGTAAAGAGGTTTGTACTTGGATCTTGGTCGATGTACACACAAAATTCCAGGAATTTGAACAGTTATTTTATTTTTACTAGTTTGCATTTTTTTCTGTATTTTTTTTGTTGCTGTTTGTGTTTACACGCTATATTTTGTATTTTAGGTGCCAAAATAAGGACTGTCGGCTCCGATATCATTTAAGTGTGAGTAGTTTGAAATTTTTGGCTAGTAGCTAACTAACAACTATGATCTAAGATGTTTTTTATTAACAACCAAATTTGATTTTACAATTTCAACTACAAACTAGACAGGCAATACAGTGCCTACTTATATTCTTGTTCGATTTAGTCTATCTTGATTTGATATCCTTATCACATTGTTGACGCTATGACTATGACAGCTCTTACTCTGAAGTGAATAAATCTATCGTAATTAAGATTAAATATTAAATATCAATAGTCAGAAACGTCATGGTTGTCCAACGTGTCAGGATTGTCTTCTTACCTACCTAGTACTGTAATTTTAATTCCAATTCACAATTGAAATTCTGTCATTTTTTCTATAAAGTTATTTAAACTCCAGGCTCCAGCCCCGGTGACAGGTCCTCACTGTCAACCTCACCTGTCACTGTCAAACAAGAGTCAATCCAAGAATCGCACCAGCTCCTGCTTCCAGCCAGGCAGTACAGATCAAAATCCGTCGACGTCTCCCTAACAGGCTTGAAGCTTGATGATGCTAAAATTACCATTGATGTTAAGAACAACGAAATAATCATTACACCAACTGGATCCAAAAGCTTCACTGATGCAGCTAATGACGCTCATAAGTCAGTACATTTCAGTGATTTAGAAGACAAATTGAACATTGGAGATAAAATAACTCAAGCATTTGAAAACTTCCAAGATGGTTTGCAGATGTTTAGTGAATTTAGACCGAATGACGTTGAGAAAGCAGAGAGAGCTGACAAAGAAGAATGTGATACAAAATTAACTATTAGAGGACCTGGTAGTTACATCAAGAAGTTAATTCAGCAGTTTAGTGAAGATCCTTTTGGCAGCGAGGATGCTAAGCCTGAGGCTGATAGAGGGTCTCCCAGTCAAACTATCAAGGAGAAAGCAGATGCAATTTGTAAAAAATGCTTGCATTACAAGGGTAAGATATCTAAGTAAAGTGTAATACGGCAATAATAGTTATGGCAAAGGAATTCGGTGTTTAATCATGTTTAGTCGAGCTTGATGCAAAATTTATTGGAAATAAATATCATCGCGTACATGGCTGAATTCTTAAGGTAGATGCTTCAGTAGAAAGTAGAAGGGAGTATTTTCATTCGATACTTTAGGCTAAGGGTTTTTTTAAAGTTGTTAGTATCTTTAGGGTACAGTGAAAATTTAAAATCTGGCTTTATGTGCGCTTTTGCTGGGAAAAAATGCAACTAAATGCAGCTTGAATGTCAAATATTATTAGATAGTTGAGCATAAAAAATGACTTGAAAAAATTAAAGTTAAAATATTGGTGGTACTTTTAACTTGATGTACTCTTAGTCAGTAAAAAAGATAGAAATGTATACAGAGTTATGAAAAACTTCAGTCTTTAGGTAGAAGTAGAAATTCAGGTACTATCCTTCTATTGAAATTTCGATGTGAAGTAGGAAGTTGGAGGAATTTTATTAAGAAACTTCGTATTTCAGCGCTAATTTAGATGATAATTATGGTATGTAGATAAAAAAAAAGGCAGAGGTAATAAAAAAAATATAATCAAAAAATAATGTCCTATATAGTGTCATTAACGATCAAAACCATAAATATAACTATTCCCTAAAATTATTGTAAAATACTTACTTAGTACCTTTACAATAGGGAAACACGCATGGATTTTTTAAATAGCAAACATAATGAAAAAATACCGTAGAAAAGAGATCACCAAAAGTGAAATTAAAATTAAAATCAGCCAAGAAATATGGATGACACAAGCATTTTAAATTGCTAATAAGACAGGGATTAGAAAGAGAGTTCAGATACGCCGTGTGACGTCATGTAACACGTTGGCCATATAAACTCCACGTTAAATTTTGTTTTGCTAGAAAGAGATAAGAACACATTTTTGCTGGTTATTTTAATAGCTATTAAAAAATGATTTTTCTCAACTGTTTGTTACATGAATCAGTTTTTATTGAAGCTGTGAAAAAAGTAATGAATAATCCCTATGGATGTTTGTTGCCTTTTTTTACTTTAAGTAATTTGAAACCTTTGAGGGCACTGCAGAGTAACTAGTCAGACGATATTAGACTGTCAGTTCTTCGTATTAGAACAGAAACTACCAGTCTCTCTTAAGAAGCCACATATGCTACCACACCCACACAAGAATAAAAAGGGATGGCTTTATGTGCTTACGCACGTGAGTGTGAGATGGAGATAGTCTGCACGCACCTTGATGGCGGTATCAAATTCAAATAATTGTTGTTTACTTTAAAACCGCAACATTTATTAAAAAAATGGTTTACCACCATTAAGAAGTTTTAAATACGCAACAGTTGAATCAAAAATCATCGTTGAAGATCGTTGGGCTTCGAAGGTTTAACCAAAAACATGCGAAAAAGGTGCCATGTTTGAAAAATAAAACTATCGAAGATTTTGAATCTAATCGAGTTTTGACGTTTAACAGTCTCAAGAAAATATGATCAAATTTTATATATCCAAAGAGCAGACACATAGGCGTTATGTTTATTGAGATCCAGATCGCAAAATACTACAGACTTTTATCAATTCGTCATTGCTTTGAAAAAAGCTCGTATCTCATATTTCGTGACGTACGATTTTAATCTTAAACGTGTAAAGAATTAGGTTCAAACTCATACACCTCGAAATATCAGATACGAGTTTTTTCTAAAGTAGTAACGATATGTGGCGTCGTAAGGTTTTATTCGTGTTGAAAAAAGTAATAATAATTTAATAATACTTAGTTGTGTAAAAATATATCAAAGGAATTATAGTTTATGCTATGGTTTGGGTAAAAAATAAGTTTTAACGTTATTTTTAGGTAAGTAATGCACAACAATTAAAATATTAATATAAATTTTGTAAGTTTGTCGTTCTTGTGCATTAAAACTAATTTGTAATTTATTAAAAGTCTGTGTATTTCTTTAAAAAGTGTTTTTATTTGTTGGTTATGTTAACACTAACCCCCTTATTCATAAACGCACGATAAACCTATTATAGTTAAAGTTTTCTTTGTCCCTTTCTGTCAAATTTAAATGTCACAATGACAGATAAAGACAAAATAATATTTTAGCTATGGAGTATTTGTGAATAAGACGGTTAGACCAAAAAGGGCCTTAAATATTATTACATCAGTAACAATTAATTTACTGTTTTTATCGACTTTTATTGTATTTTTGACTAGTATTTTTTTAGGTTAATTTGCCGTGATTTACATTTTGCTAAGGTGGTTTCTTATTAATTAAAATAAAAAGACAAAATAAAAATAAAATGTTAGTTTTTAAGAGGAATTTGATTAAAAACCGGAGTTAAGCCTATATTCAAACGGAAAATGATATTAATAAGTGGCATTTAGTATTACAATATGACATGTATTCATCTCAAATTAGGATAAATTATGACAATTAAATTATTATTCTTAAAATATTCATTGTAATTAAATATTCTTATTCAGGTTTATAATGTACGTAGAAAAATATGTATAATCACCATTAAATGTTATAAAATTGCTGTAACTCATGCTGTATCGTGATTGTATTGAAAATTATGGGTCTATTGTGTTTGCCTTTTTTTTTTGTCATAATGTGTGAAAGGTCATAACTATCGCAAGTCATAACTTATTTTTTTAATCTACTGTTTCTTTTCTGGGTTTTTTATAAATAAAACCTAACCTAATATGGCCTTGTCTACAAGTTCGATAAATATTTAAGAAATTCTGATAATTTTGCGGTTACACCGATATAAAAATTATGACCCCAAATAATAACTTTGACAATTATGACAAAAAAAAATGGAAAAACAACGGGCGCGTGAAAATTATATATATATAAATAAAAAAAAGCAGATACATTTACGAAATTGTAGGTGTTAATATTCTATATCGTAGTTTGTAGTTTGTATATTTATCAACACAAATACTGCTGTGCTTTATCAATAATAATGTTGTTAAATTAATTAAATATACTGTTATTATTAATTAGTGAATTAGTAACTGCCTTCTTTAGTTTCAAGCGCGTAAATAAAAAAAAATGTTTGACATGCTATATAGTAGGTATAGTTAGTGTTTAGTAAAATAAATATATTCGATGCAAGATTATTTAGTGGTTTTATTTTAAAACTTATTTATAAAATCCACAACGTTAGTTATTCTAATCAGGAGTAAAGTTTTTGTTTGCAATTATTTTATTTTATTAGCACAAAAAACAGCAAAAAAGACAATTTGTAAGCATAATGTTTTTGTCTGCAATAAATAAATAATACGGCGCAACAAATTGGTCCGCAACTAAGTCCAATACATTTTAACGTCAAATTAATCGCTATTTAGTAAATAATAAATAAATAAATATCAAGGGACGATCTCACACAAATTGACTTAGTCCCAAACTAAGCTCTAGGCTTGTACTATAGGTACTAGACAACGATATAAATACTTATATAGAGAAATAAATACTTGAATACATAGAAAACATCCAATACTCAGAAACAAATATTCGCGCTCATCATACAAATATCTGCCCTTACCGGGATTTGAACCCAGGACCGCTAGCTTCGTAGGCAGGGTCACTACCAACTAGGCTATCGTGTCGTCGTCAGTAAGCTTCAAATATTTTGTGTTGGCTAAATAAATAATCCTGATGTAAAATAATTATTTGATCCGCAACATGATTAATTGGTCAGCAAGATTACATAACTGGTATGCAGTAAAATCTAAAAGGTCAGCAGAAATATCAAATTGGACAGCAGAAAAATCATACGGTCAGCCATTTAAGGAATTGGGCTGCGTTTATGTTGAAAAATTTTCAATGTTCGAAAAGTGGGTGGCGGAGATCTGTGTATACGATTAATTGCAGTGCTAAGTTAACGTTATAAAGTAAAGATTAAAAAATAAAATAATTTATTATATTTTTTTTTCTACGTATTCAATTTCAGATTTTTTGTTTAAGTAATATTCTTATTTTTTTAACCAATTATTTTAGTAATTTTAAAGGGGGCTGTCATAGAGTAACATTTTTTTTAAAGAAAAATACAAAACATTTTTATAATGATTATTTTAATAAATGCATAACAGTCATAGGATTATTATTAACATTCTCTACTTAACTATAATCATAATTTATTGAGCGATTTTTTATTATTTGTTACATTTTTTATACAACTTTAAATGTAATATTATATCTGGACATTAAAAATGAAATATTTCATTCTCTATTTTTATGTGATAAATTGATAATTACAAAAACCGCCACAGATTTCTTTTAAAAAAAATGTCTCGATAAAATGCAACATTGAATAAGTCATTAATTACGTATTTGCTAAAAAAACTGTTTTATTTTTGCGTACCTTAAGAAATTTCACTATAACTATTATTTTTAAATCAATCATCAAATCAGTTCTTAAATCTTAATAACTTATTACATACTAAAACTAATTTTAAACAATAAATAAATGCATTTCAATGTACAATAATTACTTAACTACAAAATATACAATTTTGTATATTACAATTCTGAAAATGACACGGCTTAGAATTTTTAAAATACAATACGTTTTATACATATGCACATATTTAAGAATAAAGAAAATGTTATATAATATTTTTAATATTGTAAAAATGTTATTCTTTCAATTAGAGAGCAATTTTTATTAGAAATGTGTATTTTGTTTAATTATTACGGAAAATTATATATTTTAGGTTTGTGGTGGGTTACGCCGTAAGTCGTTAAAGTTAGCTACTTTTCAATAGATTTTTGTAATCCAAGCAATTTTGCTGCAATGCAATATTTTTATTTCTTAAATCATAAGAATAAGTCCATATCTTTTAGTATGAACATAAAACTATTAGTTATTGGTAAAAATAAGAACTTTTAATTTCAACTAAGAAACTTCAGTTTTTTTTGTTACAAAGTGTTAAGTAAGGTTACACTAGAAAGAATAAGTCAATATTTACTTTATTCGTTTCTGAGGTTAAAAACTAAAATAAAACGATTTTAAAGAGACCTTGACCTTGACCTTCAAGTTCAAGGTCAAATAAAAATCCTTTATGATAAGTACTCCAGTATGGCGTTGCACTATCAATCGTCCTTTTTGCACTAGACTAGTAAGAAAAAGACAAAACGCAACCTCCAGTGCCATTCATGGGATTACTTCGAACCAAGTCATAGAGACACAATATTTCGCCAATTACATAAAAGTTCAAATTGTTATAGTTATGGCTTTGCTGCAGCCATAACAAATATCTCAGCTCATCAGCATTCTTTAAATAAATTTCTCGAAAAGAGTCTACCCTTTTCACACTTGACTATTTAAAAAGGGAACGATGCTTCATGAATGGACTCCAGTGATGCTTCGAAGCCAGGGTTTGTAGAAAGTAGTTCGCATGTAGACACCAGGGAGGTAGGGAGCGGCGCATTTGATCCCGTGAGACACGGTGCCGACCAGTTGCCATCGTCCATCACCTCGTTGGAGGACGAGAGGTCCACCACTGTCACCCTGGAACCAAGAAGCATCTGTCAAATTGTGGCGAGAGACCAGTGAACTTTGATCTTTAGGCTGTGGACTGCAGACTGTTTGTGGCGCTAGAATTCAATTGCTGGGGTGGATTTCCTCAAAGCAAGTACACGAAAAACGTCATGTTGTTCTTGACAATAAAGGCAGCCGTAAATCAAGATGGGTCCGACAACGTGGAATGGAGGTTTTAGTTTGACAAGATCAGATCGAAATGTGAAGGATCGTCCTGTGATTTTTGTAGTAGTTACTAGCAATCCCGTTAAATTTGTAGGAAGCAAGATCGTCATCCCACTTTACTCAATTTACTTAAAAAGGACTGTATTCATCGCTCTACTAAAATATAGATGGTTGTGGCTATAGGGTATCTTTATCTTCTATGTGTGTCGACGGCGTTTTAAAATAAATGTGAGCTGCGGGTCTATTATGGTCGTGTTGAATATAAACGTGGATAAAACATCTATCCCATTCTGATCAATATGTAAGTGCGGGAGTGACGTATACTTTATCCACCACCATAAAGGCGACCACCAAGATTTCTCGGCATCTACCGACCTGAGCGCGCGGTCTGTTAAGCGACTTCCACGTGCTCCACGGTGATGAACAGAGCCCGGAATTTTCGTGGCACTTCTCAGTGACCCTAGTGACTTCTCATTTATCGACTTTCGTTATATATAATATATCGATATAATACAACACAGAACAAAAAAAAACAATTATTATTATAAAAGTACAGTTAAACAATTACAGGCTTTTTCAAAATTTGATTTATTGCTAACACGTGTTTCGCTATATATTCTTAATTGAAAGGCGATAAATGAGAAGTCACTATGGCAGCTCAAAAATGCCACGAAAATTCCGCGATCTGATAAGTAGGGAATATGCGTAGATGTTGCCAGTGGTAACAAAATGGTAGTACAGGTGGGACTTATACATTGGATTATTACTCACTTCACACGAATCCTTCTGCCCATTGGCATATCCAGCACAAAGGAAGGAGCTGAGGATCCTCTTAGCGTGGCCAGCCGTCTGGAACATCTCCTGGCACACGTTGTTCTCTATCACAGGCACCTGGAATTGATGATGTTATGGTGTATCAAATGCGGTTCGAAGGATCGAAAAAAATGTAGTGATTTAAGAGCTATATAAATGTTATCATTATTATAATAATGAATGACCTCCGAGCGCTGGGTATTAGAGGTGATATAAAACAACCGCCCTTATTGAAATCGGTTAATGTCCCTGCAGAATATCAGGGGGGCTATTATGACATAGCTATGCAGTTCAGTTTACGCTGAGAGAAAAGGACAGAGCTATATAACTGCTATAGCTTTGCCTTTTACGCTCGCCGTGAAATGAACTGCTTAGCCATATCATAATAACCCCCCAGATGTAATATTTAAATAAAGTTTTTTATCTATCTATCTAAACCAGGAGACGCTGGCAGCAAATAATCTTCTTAAATCACAATAAATACAAGGCTCTTACCCCCTGGCTACAATCGCTAACAGAATACAAGTAAACGTATCGACTCTTGTAGCGTCAAGATTGAGCATCTTAATAATATCTTCAACATAAAATAAAAATTTACAAACCGTATACCCCACGCTTTTGAAATAGTACATTATGTGACTGGTGCATAATGAGAGGCATTAATACACGAGTGGGGTTTAATAAGATCACATGAGCGTCTTAATGCCTAATTATGTGTACAGTCGCATACATAACTTTATCTACATGCATATTATAAGTTTTCTACAATATGTGAGAGAATCTGTGGTTGTCCTATATCTTAATGTACCTCGGTCACCGATACTTTAAAGTAAACATTAAGATGCAACCACATCGATAACCGATACTTTAATGACATGCAATACTTTAATATTAACATTAATATACAACCGATACAGGTTTCTTAATGTAGGCCATATTATTGTGGGGAAATTATAATATGGATTTTATAAAATAATTTTTATCATCAGAATTTTGTACTTGTACTTACTTGTACTTCCTGTAAAACAGCTGGCACGGCGCCGCCATATTTTAGCCGACCCCAGCCTGTCACCGTGGCCATTCGCCCCGTGAAGTCCGTCTCGTCCGGTGGCATGCAGATTGGCACTGAAAACACACACGAACAAGGTTAAATAATGAACAGGGACATAAATATACAACTACTATAGCTGTATCTCATTCGCTGACTAGAACTTTGCAAGCTCAGGGCATAGATTCACAAAAACAATAGCAAAGGACCAGGACCAACGGCCGTGTCAAGCCAAGCTTGGAAACTAAACAGCTGATATGCTATTTTTGTCTCCCTAAACGAAAATCAGAACCTATCCCATCTACCGAGCTCAAATATTGGATTGCCGCTATACTTTGATCAATATTGGGTTTATTTTACGACTTTCATTCATCAAAATAGTTCAATCCACCATTCATTCAACCCCATTACGCGACTCTCCTTGTTACTACACTAAACGTAACGATTGTCTGCTCTTAGCGATTGACCGCGTCATTTTGCGAATATTATCTAACCATTCAGCCTCTCAGACCTATCAGTCCATTAGACCATTCAGTAAGCAATTCTTCCATTTAACATCAATCCTCGCCTAGCGTCTCACCCATATTCACTTTAGGTTCATTATTAGTTCTACCACTGTCACCAATGTCAACTCATTGGGCACCGATGGGCACTGGCCTCCTGTTTATTCTGCCTAGCTCCGGTCTAGCGATTGCCTCAGCCAGCTCTTTCCCAAGAACCTACCCAGATCATCTGAATATCAGACAGGTGCTAAACGATGCTCTGATATCAAGCCTTGTCCACCGATCGTCCAAATGAAGTTTATGACCCGCTTACCAAAGTCCTCGATTTTGAACGTCATCAATCATCGCCCAAGGGCGAATCATGAATGTATGGTTGAACAAAGTTACTTACCGATATGTGCATCGAACTTGATCGGCGTCTCCAACTCCAGCAAAGCCAGATCGTTCTCGAAGGTGTTGGCATCGTACTGCCGGTGGACGATCACTCGGCGTACGTTCCTAGATACAGGCTTGCGTGGCTCCAGGTCTAAAGAGATGTCGTTCTCGCCGAATACTGCGACCAGGGAGGCGAGGAAGCTGTAACGAAGTTTATTATAGCATTAGTTTCCATTGACGTACGTGCATGAAGAAGTTGATGAATTTAGAAGCGAAAGTAAGTTTAGACCGCATTCACAGCTTATTTGTACCTGTGAGACAAGTTGGTTAACGCTAACGTACCTAAACGATTTTCGAAAACTGACAAAATGTATGGAATTGTCGTAGTTAGGCGCTCGACGCGACCGTCTGACATCTTACGTCAATCCTATACATTTTTGATAATCATAACGAACGCCGAATGCATCTTGTGGGTCTATATTGACTGACATAATTATTTTTAGTCATAATGTGCCTTAGGTCATAATCATCGCAAGTCATAACGTGTTTTTTTTAAAGAAACTGTTACTTTTTCAGGATATTTATAAATTAAACCTAACCTAACCTAGCTTACACGTTACATATTTCAGAACTTCTGAAAAGTTTACAGTTTCAGCGACATAAAAAAATATGACTATAAAAAATTATGTCAACAATTACATTATGACCAATAAAATTATGGGAAACAAAGGGCTCCCGTATCTTGTATACGGCCTCTCACGTTACAAGTCTCTGCCTATCCCACTGGGAGACAGGCATGAAAGTATGTATGTATGTTATTTAGTTTCTATAGATATATTTACCTATAGTATATTTAGTAAGTGAACTGCGAAACCAATGAACACACATTCTTTAACGCATTCACTGCCACCGACGCATATATGCGTCACCGTGACTTCCACCTTGTGCCCTTAACGCATATGAGCGTTCTTACAGTAGGCAAGCTCCGTATAAAACAAAAGATGTGGCACCTGGCGAATGTTCAAAAAACAGTACTGGCAGTGAATGCGTTAAGATAACAAATGCCATGACAAACGCAAATACTAAAATGAAATGTCACTATGGAACTAATAGGCTATTTGACAGCATTGAAAATATACTAAAAATTATGGTCATCCTATCAGATAATAGCGTGAAACAATATATTTCACTTTATTTTAAACTAAATTATGTATAATTTTTTGGAAATTACACGAAAGAATTTGTAATATTTTTTGAAACCTTATCTGTGGCAGAAACGCTATGAATTGGTTTGCAGCTGTGGTTACTTGCTGTTGACCTCACATGCAAGTAACTACAGATCATAAGGGCATATCTCTTCAAATGATTGATTATTGTTTACTTGCGTGTGACATAACACTTGTCATTATGGCCAGCGCCATGATAGAAACTGCGTTTTTAGCGCGGTTTTAAAAATTTAAACTTTAACATAGATTTTTATTGATAATACAGTAGAATCTCAAGGAAATATCGATGTAGTGTGCTTGTTATGTCATAAATAATAATTTAAAAAGTTTTCTAAAATTAGTCAAATAGCCTATTAGAGCACTAAGAGCGCTTGAAGCGACCGTCTGGCAGCTTACGTCAATACTATTCATCTTATATAGGGCCACTGATACATTTAACATGGTATCACTACTTCACTAATTAGCATTACGGTCATACACATAATTAGGTTACCGTCTTTCCTGTGCGCACATCCGAAGTTAACGTTTTTAAGGCCAAATTTTCTGACTGAACCCACATCCGCATAAACGGCATCAGTCCTATCAAATAAAAACATAACTTATATGCACACAAGACTAACTTTGATTTTTCGAGTGTGTATGATCCATTAGCATCTGTCGGTTCACTTCGACTACCTAATTAAAATACTACCGTTAGATACGTATACCTACAAACAAACAATCAAACCAAGAGGCGGAACCGATCAAGGTCCCACATTAGAAGAGGTTATATCCAGCATAGCACTTCTTTAAATTTACAATCATTTACCAATTCTAATACGGAAAAGCCCCTTTAATGTTGACGATTTAATCGCAAGGTGGCTTCTCGAGAATTTTTTTCACTTTGTTTGAGAGTTTCTTGATAAAACGATCTGTTTTGTAACATTGCATGCTTAATTAAGGTAGAACACAAGCACACCCTGTTCCACAAAGATTTTTGTCTTTGTTACACTGATGATGATGAAATTTACTTACCCCGGCTGACAATGCGCAGCGGTGGAGACGAATCTGCTGGTGATGAGAACCCCGCCACACTTGTTCTTGGTGAAGAGTCCGAGCCAGGTGGACTCTCTGACGAGGACCTGCCACGGCCACTCGCCTTGCCTCGCGTTCTTACCGCCGACTATACGGCCTGACTTCATGAGAGGACGGACGCCACATACTGGAATAATATAGTTGAAATTATAAAATGTGTTTCCTTGGCATGAAAAATGACAACGAGGTGAGCTTTAACCTTTAAGGGATCTCAACACTGCAATCCTAAGACTGCAAATGGTAACTTTGAGGACAGAGATGGAATACTCTGTATGCTAGTAAATCCCTCCGTTGTCTTATTCTCAAAAGAAACAGCAATGGTAGGTAGAACACATGAAAGTATGAATATTCAAGTACCTACAATTCGAATGTGTCCGATTTTTTTAAATGTCCACCTACGATCGAGCTTTGGAACAATTTGTAAATCAAATGGTTAAACATCTCACGAATAAACTTTATATTTTCTCTCACTTAAATAAATTACTGACAATTTGATAGAATTATATCATACAACAGCAAGCCATTTTCTACTAAATACTTGTTGTTTTCAGAATATCCTGAACTTTGATAGTTTATTTAGTTCTTGTGACTGACTATTATAACTGAGCATAATTGAAAAGTTGTTATAGTTTCGATAGTAGACTACCAAGAATTGGATAAAGCGAGCTTTGGGAAAAGCAAGCTGACACTTATTGAGACAGGTCTACGTCTAGCTGTAGAGTAGGGCATGCAGTATCGGAAGATTTCCAGTATCGGAATTGAAAATCGGTATTGAACCTCAATATCGGAATCTCGGAATTACGCAGGGCGTACAATATCGAGTATTTCCAATACCGGAATTGAAATTCGGTATTGTGTCTCAACATCGGAATTCCGATACTAGTATCGGAATTAGGGATCTATTAGAAAAACACACTTTCTATTCAATATTCAATACCCATTTTCAATTTCGATACTAGAAATCGTCCGATACTGCATGTCCTATAATGCATAGAAGGCAACTCCACAGATAACTTTGAAATACTACGTTTTTTTCGATATTACAATATCGGAATTAAAAGGTAATGAATATCGGATTTACGATATTGATAGGCCCAATATCGGAATTCAATTTCGATATTGAAAGTGTTCCGGTATTGCTCCGTCTAATCTCGGAATTATAATATCTGAAAAATTGGTCCGAGATTCCGAGATTTCGAGATTCCGAGATCTCGGAATTCATGCCCTACTGTAGAGTAACACAGGCTGATGATGATGATGATGATGATGATGAACATATGAATGTAAATTCCGACAATGCTGGTTAAAAACAGCGCGGTAGGTGTCTGACACCTCAACATAATGTAACTGCACACTCTGTCCTGTTCCTGTCGCATTAATTGTTTTCTTTTCATCATCTCTATCACCACCATCATCATCATCATCATCATCATCATCATCATCATCATCATCATAGTCATCTTCATCTTGCCCTTATCCAAATCATTTGGAGTCGGCGCAGCACATCTTTTTCTTACAAACATCTCTATCAGCCGTTATATTGTTTATTTTTTAATTTTGTGTATTTGGTGAATAAATGGCTTTTTTCTTAACATTACAACAATTAAACCAGTATATACGTACAGTTTTTATCACTGTAGTCAATAGATTGATCGTCGAAGCTCTCAGTGGTGACTTCCTCAGCCGCCTCGGTGGTGACGGTGGTAGTGGGAGCAGTAGTGGTGGTCACTTTCTTCGGTGGCTTCTTAGTCTGTGATGTAATATGATCACGTTAAACAGATGGTGGAATAGAGTGGTTTTTACTACAGTGATCCATTATTTTATCGAATTCGATCGCTATTTTCTGCTGTAACCATGACGTTTGCAGGATATCATAAACAATAGGTTAAAGAAATGTCTTACGATGAAATGAAAATTCTGCTTAATAATGATACGTTTTTCGAAAGGAGTTTCGATAAAATACTAGATATCCTTTTAATACCCGTAGTAATTCCGCTTATTCAAGATAAACTGTGCTAAGGAGATTATAATACTGCCCGCCTACGGAGAAAAGACACAAGTGCAATTAATTCATAGAAGCATATTAAACTGTCGAGAGGGTTATAATAAGGTTGGAAGTGCGATACAATTCATATAGCAGATGTGCCTTTTTACCGTAGGAGGGCAGAATACTATTTCTATATTTAAGGGTTGAACCTGTTGAAAAGTTGAAACCATTGTTGTGATACATAGTTTGAAATAGTTTGTTATATTATAATAATCATTATTAGAATTTGTCGTTCGTAAAAATATTTATAACACCCTGCACGGGTAGCACAAGTTGGATTTTCTCGCTTGTCGCTCAGTGCGTCTCTATTACTGACTAGATAGAAAGGGAGATCCGAGCGACAACCAAGTCACGGGCAACTTGTGCTAGCCGCACTGGGCTGTAAGAAGCATTTAACGCCCGCTACGTGGGCAGAAAATCCCAAGTACTTATGACTTAAAATTGGGTATACACCTCAGGCGGTAATAAAAAAAAATCTAAGATCGGATATCTTATCACCCTCGCCTCCGATTCGGGAATCAAACACCTGTGACCTGAGGCATAGTTTTACCGACCATGGTATGTAATATAAGGTAAGGTATGGTTCATAAATTTGCTAAAGATATTTGAATAAAGTCAAAGAAGAAAGTCTATACTATAACAATTTTTAAATTGAAGAAGTCATACTTACTGGTTTTTTCGTAGTAGTTGTAGTTGTAATCGTTGTAGTAGGCAGCGGCGTGGTAGTCGTTGGTCTTCTAGCCGAAGTCGTTAACTTCGTAACTGGCTTCTTCGTAACTTTTACCGCTTTCTTGGTCGTAGTCGTAATACGTGGCCTTTTCGTTGTCGTCGTAGGCCTTCGCGTAGGGGGTGGAGTTTTTTTCGTCGGTTTAACGGTAGTCGTTTTTGTATCTTTTATAATAGTTGCATTTGGTTTTTTATCAAGAATTACAATATCATGCAATTCTTGGAACGTCCCTTGTAAGCTACCAACTATCTTATTTACAAATAGATTCATTTTTTCATTTAGTTTTTCATCTTCTTGCCATGTTGGCGTACTAAATTCTACATCGTGGAAGATATCTATTTCGTTACCAGATAGAGAAATACTGGTATTAAATACTCCTGGGTTGGAACCAGTAGCATTTAGCATTGGATTTCTTACAGGCGGGAAGTTTATTAAGTCATCAGAAGACGTTTGCATTTCTGGTCTGTAAGTTGTTGTAGTGAAGAATTCTGTAAAGGAATCTACCGTTGGACTTGTAGAAATTACTACTGATACAGGTCTTGTTGATGCTTTGACAGGATAAGGCGTAGTCGGTGAAGGTTTTGGAGTAATTACAACCGTAGGCGATGATGGCCTTTCGTACGACGTTGGAGGCTTCCCCATGTAAATATTATTCGTGGATTCAATGTGATTGTTGACTGTTATTTGACTTACTGGTTTTTTGAATGGTTCTTGAGATATTTCAACAAATTGGGGCTCTTTATCTTCAACTGGTTTGGTCGTCTGGAAACCATTTAGCACTATGACCGTTGGTGTAACACTTGAGAATGTTTCTGGAGCTACGTCATAGCTTGAGAGTATGCTTGATGGTGACGTCACAGGTCTGGGAGTAGGTTTGGATCCTGTGACATAGCTGGTAGATGGAGGTCGTCTTGTTGTACTGGAGTAGAATGAAGGTTGAGGTGTTGTAGTGGAACTGACGTAGCTAAACGTCGTCACCGAGTCACCGAAATCACTGGGGTTTGTTGGGTATCGGTTAAAAGCGTCGATGGCTTGACTAGTAGATTGACTAGGTTTTGGCGATGAATAGTAAGGCTTGCTTGATGGCCTACTCTCATGTGAAATTGTATTTGGAGTACTATATTTAACGGGTTTCTTAGTAATTAATACAGGTTTCCTAGTAGTCGATGTTGATGAAAATACAGTACTGCCAAGAGATGATGAAGGTTTAAGAGTAACATAGTGACCTGTAGATAAGTAATAGTCGGGGTAGGTACTGCTGTAGGAAACTGGAGATACTGTGGCAGTAGAAGGCGATGGAGATGATTTTGTTTCAGCAAACTCTGGTATTGGTGACGTAACTTCGTCTTTCATACTAGGAGTGCTCTCATTTAACATCTGTATAATACTATTAATTGAAGTCAGATCTGTTATCTTCTGTGCATCTTTAGTGACGGTAGAAACCATAACATAATTCTCAGTCGAAGGTTTCTTAGTTGTAGTTTTATTCTTAGGTTTGAAAACAGGCTTGTTGTAAATTATTGGTCGATGGGTAGATACAGCTTTAGGCGTGGTTGATGACGTGGGTGGCGATGGAGTTGGTTTCGTTTGCATTGAAGACACTTGGATATTAAAATCTGATGGCCTAGCAACGTTATCAACCGCGGAACCATTTTTGTGCAAGAGAATGGTATCAATTGTTCCGTGGTTTATAGAACTATGTGTGTATAAGCCACCTGGATTCCCAGGCTTGCCATAAAAACTGCTGTCCTCTGGAGGTGCGTGAAGTAGAGAATCGGTTATCTGACTTAGACCTTCAGATATTATTTCTTCTTTATCCGTAGTATCGTCTACTGTTTTCATTGTTGAGGATGATATTTGGATTTTTTCACCAGGCCTGTAACCAGGAGTGACGATGGGTTTGAAGCTGTGATGCCAAGCGTTCAGCGCTTCGGAGTCGTAGTCGTCGCTTTCTGTTTCTGCTTCAGGGTAGTCTAAGTAGCTGGTCATGATGACTCCTGGCCCTTTGGGGATGTGTGATTGGCTGTCGGACTTGAGCTGGCAACACGCCCCGAAGAGGAAGCCGTCCATACATGCGCCTACGACCTGTGGAAAGAAAGTTATATTAAAAAAAACTGTCACCAAAATAACAAACTTTGCTCGTAAAGCGTTATTACGTTGACCCGATTTCAAATGATTAATGTAATACATTATGTTCGTGAAGAACCGTGACTTCTTTTGCAAAAACAGATTTGAACTAATTTCGTTAATGTACGAGTATCTATCTATGTGTATAATATCGTACACAGCAACACCGTTAGCCATTTTTGAATCTTGTCACCTTACAATAAGGCTCACTAGTGGTCAGTTAACAGAGACGCTGTTTGTACAGGCCTTATAAGTAACTGTACACTTTGGTACCTTGTCACTTTAACGGCGTTGTTAGATTAGTGTAGCTGTTCCAACATAAAGCTAAAGCGACAAAGGATTAAAGTGTACAGCTACTTATAAGGCGCGGTTTAAACAGAAGTGGCGTGGCGAGCACTTGTGACGGTGGCGGATAGTCAAAGTAACACAATATAAACCTTAATAGTACGTAGCATTGCGTCGTTATTGTCCTAAGGAGAATTGCGTCCGCGCCTCCAGGCGACGTCCCGACACTGAGTGACACGCCACCACCACACGTCCTCGCCACGTCTCTTCTAAATAAGGCTTGAATTCCTCCTACGCTGACATCGATCGCTGACGTCGGTCGAGCGTACGAATATATCGCAAATCTGCCGCGGACGTCAGCGTCGTTGTGCGGTGTCCCATAGAACATGGTGTATATTCGTACGCTCAACCGATGTCAGCGTAGGAGGAAATCAAGCCTAAACCGCGCCAAAGGCAACGTACATTAATTCATAATCATTTAACTCAGAGCTAGCTTCTGGATCTGTATTTCTGATTCTTAGTAATTTAATTCGACAGTACAGTTTTTCCATAGTAACTAAACGGAGCCTCGCTATGGGCTTAGGTAAAATGGTATTTCGTGAGTGTTCTCGACTGCAGAAATCATTTTTTTTAAAGATTGACGTGAGCTGACGCGTAGTGTGTAAGTGTAAGTGTGTGTTCGAGTGCATGTATCAGTTTTTATGTCTGTCAGTGAGTGAATATATAAGAATAATAAGGATACATTTTATTTCCCAAAAAGAGTTTTCATACAGTATCAGATTACCCGTGACCACCACACTAGGAAAAGCCGGTCACGTGGGGCCATCTAACAGATTTACCAATACTTAAATTGTCGTACGCTTTGGTCAGTGTATAATTATTTATTAATTTCGGGTCCATATTGGCTCACATAAAATTCTTATTCCTATTTTTTGTTTTCCTAGTACTCTTGATAATTTTTTTCCTCATACTTCTTTTGTACACTTTTTAAGTCATAACTATCGCAATTCATAATGCATTTTTTAAGAAACTTACTTTATGAGGGTTTTTATTTAAGAAATTTTGAAAAGTGTACTGTTCCATGAATATTGGCATTATGAATTCAGATGATTATGAGTTCTGATCGTTAGTATTAAAAAATATTATGAAGAGTGATGTAAAATGGTATGAGAAAAAATTTCGGGCTTCCGATAATAGGACTTAAAAAGTTATGTGAAAAAATGCGCTCCCATTAATTTCATTTGCATCAATGCGAAAGAATAAAACTAAAAACATTGATAATAAAGGTGTGTGTGAGTATTATTGTGTATTTGTGTGTCCGTAGGTTTTTATAGTTTATGGCATATCAACGTTGAACCCGTACCTCGCCGCCCCTCTGGGCGCACTCGTGGTTGAACATGCATATCGTGTTCCCGCGGTTGTACTTGGCCGCTCGAGAGGCCTTGCAGTACGACGGAGTTATTCGGTAGCCGCCGAACAGCTTTCTTGATTCTGGAAGAAGAGAAGAGAACTATAAATAAGTGTATTGCTGTTGCCTGGAACTCCGTCCGCGTAGAATTACTTACTAGTTCTTCTACGCGGTATTGACCTGCCTACAGATGTAGTGAAATATCCTTTCACTTCGTATTTTCTCGGAAATGTTCGTATTTGTCATGCTACTTCAGTCTGACTCAGTACCCATCAAGACAACGCGGGGGAACTTCGCATCGCGAGAGTTATAATCGATATAGAGTGGTTAATACCAGGGTATTTTATTGTTAATTAAGATTAAGTTTGTTTTCAATTCTTTTCAATAGTCATGCCGAAAGCAATATTATTGCCGGTGACTGTACACTTTTAAACGCAGCCTTAATCATTATTTATTGGCATTTTAAACATCTTAATCCTTACCCAACACATACACACTTACCCTCTCATTTATAAACCTGAAATAGTTAAATTGTGCTTGAAATATACTCAGTCCTTATCTGTCATTATGAAAGAAACAAACAAAGAAAGAAAAGATCTTTCTTTCTTTCATTATGACATTAGATTTTGACAGAACTGCCCTGCTCAGACAAATGGCGGTATCACAGACAAAACTGCTGTAGCAAGTGCAACCTTATTGCTAACAAAAAAGGATTGAATCTGCTTTGGCTATTGAATTTGAGATACCGCCTTTTGGCTTATGAAGGCAGAGAAAGGGACATAAGTATAATACTTTAGCTACCTTCGAATAGATCTAGTGAATAATCCTTTCACATCGTGAAAACTCGGAACTCACGTCTACTTCCGAATGATGCCAACGTGTCTATGAATTATTGAATTATTGAGTGACATGTTTGTATTAAATAAATAGAGTAATTTAGTTATCAGTGTCAAATGTCAAACCACGAGTTCGAAGTATATCACACCGAGATGTTAAAACCATCATGATCAAATATATAGAAATTAGGTGTAGGTAAACAAGAAGAAATATAAATAAATGTTGAAAATAATTTCACAGGCTTGTCGATCTAAACGTTTCCCAGGTCAACCTCCTGAGACCCGGGTCCCTAAAATATTACTTGTCATAAAGACCTAACTTACTATCTATAGAACAAAATGGCAACCATCATTAAGTCCTGACAATTGAAAAATAAATTATATCATTATGACCGAACTAGCTATTAAAAGAACAAAATCGAGTATTTCAAATTTACCGCGAACTTTAAGAAGAAACAGCATTATCTCCATCGTCATATATTTGTCTCTATCCAACGCGTCGAATCAAGCGAAAGAAAGACGCCATATTTATTCTTAGTAGCCAGCAACAGGTGACAATGGACTCAATAAAGACTCAGGACTCAGTGACAATATGCCATCTGATATGTAGTAATACCCAGGACTCAATGGTGAACGCCATTTTGTTCTTTTAAACGACATCTGGGACTCAGGAGGTTAAATTATCCAAAATTGGCCGTAAAAATATCCCACGCTCTTATACCTCTAGTAATAAAGACGTAAGATATTTTTCGCACTACATGCTCGAATTTGCCTAATTATATATCATGCAAACCTCACTTAAATTAAATGATTATAGCCATCGGCTAACCAGCGGGTTATAATGAGATTATGACCTTCTGGTTAATAATGCGATTTGAATTCATATGAAAAATTGTTCAATAGAAACCTACAGCAAACAGAACTTATTTGAAAATCGAACTGACCACTACAAGCTATATACGCAAAACAAAGAAATTAAAACAAAAGGTGAGAAAAGTAGAGTATTCTCCTTTGGGATAAGGCTGTTTTCGTCTTGGGCGAGCTTGAATCCCTCACTGCACTCAGGACCCCATTTTAATTCCCTCGCTTCGCTCAGGATTCAATATCGCGCCCGTGACATAAAACAGTGCTTTATCCCCTCGATGTATAATCTACTATTTGCGCACAATGTTGGATAATATATTATTGCTGGTGACTGGTGACTTTAACTGCTAGAATTGCTCGCACTAATATCTTCATAACAAAACGGAAAATTAACTCCAACTATCACTAAAACTTTCCAAGAAACGTCGCAATTGTAACTAATCGAAACTAAATCGGTTTTCTAAATGACGCAACTTCAAAGAAAGCTGAGTCGTGCAACAAATCGCAGAAATTGGTGATAATCCATCTTGATTGGATTGGATCTGATGAAAGTTGGATAGCATTTGGCTTGATTAGCGATACGTGAGTGAAAATTTATGGGTCCGATGGAGAAATTCCGTTCGTCGTGTTTTAAAACGATTGTTAAGACAAAAGTAGCAATGTACAAATTGCAGAACATTCTCAGAAGTTAAGAAATCTTCTCAAGAAATTACTGAGAATATTAACTGAAGAATGTTCTCTTTCCATACAAAATTTAAGAATATTCTTAGAAATTTCCCAGAATTTCTCATAAGAAACTTTCAAAATTTGAGAAGTTACTTTTCGGTTCAATGCTAGACAAAAGGAATGGAGAGGAAGAAATGAATGCTCGGCTTTTCTAAGGACGAGCACTATTCT
This sequence comes from Acleris literana, assembly GCA_946894065.1. Lineage (NCBI taxonomy): Eukaryota > Metazoa > Arthropoda > Insecta > Lepidoptera > Tortricidae > Acleris > Acleris literana. The sequence goes on from OX335696.1 coordinate 4,457,188, forward strand.
GCCCTCCTAAATAAAAAGGGCGCATGCGCAATATGATGGTCAAAGTAAATTCAACCCTCCGTCCTAAGAAATAAGGTCACTAATACACACGCGGTTCTATGAAACATACGCCCTTTTTTCTAAGGACGAGCACTATTATACAGGGTAAAACAATATTAAATAAATAAAATAAATATTAGGGGACAATGTCACACCAATTGACCTAGTCCCAAACTAAGCTCTAGGCCTGTACTAAATACATATATAGAAAAATATATACTTAAATACACAGAAAACATCCATGACTCAGGAGCAAATTCAAGCGCTCATCACACAAATATCTGCCTTTACCGGGATATTGCTTTTGATGTGTTATCATTAGAAGTAGAACTTTTGGCAGCAAATCGTGGTTCTAGAATCCATGGAGTCGCTATTTCCTATTTTTTTTTTCATGGGACAAAAACCAACTGAACAAGGTATGTTACAGAATAAGAGTTACTATAAATATATGTCAAGTACAGTCTACTACATTATCCACATATTACTAATACGGGTTATCTAGTAAGGAACGTGCTTATGTTACGCTAAAATACAAATTAGGATTTATAGCACTTACTTAGTATACAGCATTCAAAGAAAATTATTATAAGCAAAAATTGGTGGTAAAAATCAACTACATAGTTAACCTAAGGCTTCTAATATAGCTATTGTATAAGGAGAAGCTGATAAATTAAATATATCTATGTCGGTAAACAGCTCATTATACTGAGCAAGCAGCCGACGCAGGCACTGGGAAGTCACAAACAGTCGGTGTGCGCGCGTCTGCCTCATATTTACACTTCTTAGAATAACATAACAAATTTATACCACTTTGATTTTGACCTTCAGTATTTTAACAGTTCAAAATTCATTCATTCATTAAACCGCTAAACCAATTTAAATTGATTTTGGAAAGGAGGATATCTCTGTTGTGAAAGCGTTACAAACAAGCAAATATTAGTAGGTATGGAATAACCGAACTAAAACTGTATTTAGTTCATTTTGAAATATGACCGTACTAAAGGTAATAATAAAATATAAAATAGCGACTCCATAGATTCTAGAACCACGATATGCTACCAAAAGTCCTAATCCTAGTTATCACATTATTATTAACTCGGCTGGCATTACTGTCAATTAAATAAGATCTCGTAACGTTGACGGTAAAACTTTATTGCCATTGGCATGTTATCGTATCGTCAATGTAATGATAACTCCTATTTACTTGGTAGTAATGGCAGCATATTGTTTTGCAGCGGAGAATAGAGACACTGAAATGTTTTGTTTTATACGGTGACAAAAAAGAGTGGTGTTGAGAGTTTCACGTGTGTACATGTGTATGTGTCTCTCTGTGTGTTTGCGTGTGTGGAATCGTAGCCCGATGGCTATTAGGTATGGATGGCTAGCATTGTAGCGTGGAGTAAATGTTTCAAATTGTGAAGTTTTCCTATGAGAATTTATCGGTAACTTCTAAGAATATTCTTAACTTTTGTATGGAATATGAACAATGACAATGATTTCAAATGTTTGCGAGAATTTACCGAGTAATTTATTGAGAAGATTGGAATTAAGTTCGCCTTTTGTATATTAAGGTTATTCTTTTGTGCAATAAAAATAAAATAAATAAATAAATTAGATATCCAAATTTCTGAGAATGTTCTGCAACTTGTAAATTATCTCCTGCGTGCATACTACTGTTATTGTTGTTCTGTACTTGTGTTAGACGTTGAGTAAAAACGCTTTTTCATTCTTTCTTTCAAAAAAACAACTCACGGTTTTAACATTCCAATTCTAAAAAATAGGTAATTTTAAGAGACCAATTTCATTAATTTTGTATTTGAGCCGATAGTTTTGTTTTAATATCTTTATTTATTTAGCAGACATTTTATGGATGACATGATTGATTTTAATTTGGGTTGCATTTCTAATCAATTACAACAATTAAATGATATCTTATAATAAAATTGATTGTAATAGTGCATTAAAACATACTAATTGAAGCGGTTTTCACCTAATCCTTAAGATACACCTAGGAAGGCTTCAAGCCGAAAACGAAAGTCAAAGGTTAAAATACACTTTTGTCGAAATACCCGCAATAAAAAATATATTTAAAAACTTAATAATGCAGAACGGCTTTAAACACCTATTCCTCGAAATGGTTTTCGAAATAGAGTAATTGTAAAAATATGAACAATCCCAATTGTTCATATTGAGGCCTGAGGGCTCAGACAAGAGCACTACGCTAACTAACGTTTCTATTCGATTCGTTTTTAAACCAATCGCGTCACTGGAAGATGACGTGATGCGAAAAGTCACGTGGTCTACCTGTGATGCGATTGGTTTAAAAACGAATCGAATAGAAACGTTAGTTAGCGTAGTGCATCTTGTCTGAGCCCTCTGTTTGAGTAGAGTTTTCAAACAATTAAATCACTTCGTGTTATGAAAAACATCATCTCTTAAACTAAATTGGAACGAAATCGGTGTGAGTGTGAATGTGTGTGTGTGTGTGTGTGTGTGTGTGTGTGTGTGTGTGTGTGTGTGTGTGTGTGTGTGTGTGTGTGTTTGTGTGAGTGTCTGTTTGTACGTGTAAGGATAAATTTGGTAAGATTCGCATAAAGTGTATGAGGCCGAGTCATGAAGAGGTTTACACCCGAAGGCCTTTTTAAAAGTAAGGCCTTGAATTTTCCTTTAACAACCAGTCCACGTGTACCCTCCTTTCTTATTCGCCTCTTAGTTGGAATACAGCCAAGTGTTTACGTGTAACGGAAAGATCAATTTGGATCAAATATTGGGCATGTACGGCCGCGAGCGTTAATTTGTGACCTATTTCAAGAAAAATATGGCGTCGATGTCATTAGAGATATCAAGTCATTTAACTTATAAGAAACTCAACCCTATTGTTGTAGAACGTCAGATTGACTTTGGACCTACGGTTGGTACCAAATCTTTGACTGTGCAATATTGGTACAAACTTTCATCGCCATTATTTCTCTTGTCCCAAACATTTGTAGTAGACCCTTTTGGGTCGTTTGATGTCCACACATCATGATGATGATGATGACGGCGAACCCAGCTAATTATAAAATCACTCAGTCATACTAGACACTCGAAGTCTCACACACATAACATATTATACAAATCGTAAGTTCAGTAAAAACAAAATGGCGACAACACAGACGAGCACACAGGCTACCGTATGAGTATAAACTTTATTTATAAGATATTGCAGTCTCCTAACCCAATATCAATACTTAACCATCTACTTACACCTACATTATTAATGAACTTACGCAATGTAAGACCTACTTAAATAAATAAATAAGGGAGGGACAAAATACATAGAAAAATAAAAGTTGAAAAAAACAAAAACCCGCCTTCAAAAAGCAAAAAATAACTTCTTTAAAATGGTAGGTAAATAGGTCAGTCCAACTGAAGTCTGCTTTTGGTTAAAATATTGTTGGACGCCGACTTCAGTTGGACTGACCTATTTACCTACCATTTTAAAGAAGTTATTTGTTGCTTTTTGAAGGCGGGTTTTGTTTTTTTTAAACTTTTATTTTATTTTATACTTTTTAGTGATCATAAGCTGTTTTTCTCCCACTTCTCAATTAATAAGAAACAATAGAACATTTCAATCTCGCCGCAACCAACGCCGTGGGAAAGTCATAGTCATATATTTAAACCTAAATATGCTTCGTCATAGTCGCTCAACTATCTTAATCGAAATATCTTGTCGCCACCCTCGAAATATGTACCGTTTAGGAGTTCCGGTGGCCATCTGTGGTCTTCATCATCAGTTCCACTTCACCAAATAGTGCCTTCCAAGACCAAATACACGAGTTACAATGAAAAATACCAAAATCGCTATAGGTGTGCCTATAAATTTTGAGAGTTCCGTCGATTCCTCATGGAATCCACCATCAGATCTTCATTTTGATACAAATGGGACCAATCAGGAAGCACCAGCTTTCAATTAAAAAAAGAATCATCAAAATCGGTTCACCCAGTCGAAAGTTCTGAGGTAACAAACATTAAAAAAAAACAGACGAATTGAGAACCTCCTCCTTTTTTTGAAGTCGGTTAAAAATGCCCCAGACTCAGAAACATTACTTGCGCTATGCCCCATATACGCCACATAATCACAAATAATCTAATTGCTTTCAAAACATGAAATCCAAAAATCAACATCAACATAGTAAGCAACAGGCGGTCTTATCTCTACCAAGGCGATCTTTTCCAGACAACCTTAATAGTAAACCGCCATTATTAAAGATGCTCCGATATAAATACAACGTCGCGTGAAGCAGTATGGCGTAAGCGCCATCGACAATAAGGTCCCTATTTAACCGACTTAAAAAAAGGAGGAGGTTCTCAATTCGTCGGGTTTTTTTTTTATGTATGTTCCCCGATTACTCGAAGACCAATGGACCGATTTGAAAAAAAATTTCCTTGTCTGAATGGGTATACTTTCTAGTTAGTCCTATTGTCAACATGTCAGGATCTGATGATGGGATCTTGGAGAAATCAAGAGAACTCCTCAAATATTATAGGCACACCTATAGCGATTTTGGTATTTTTCACTGTAACTTGTGCATTTGCTTTCGAAAAGTACTATATGGTGAAGTGAAACTGATGATGAAGACCACCGGATCTCCTTAACGGTACCTATTTCAAGGGTGGCGATAAGATATTTCGATTAAGGTAGTTGAGCGACTATGACGAAGCACATTTAGGTTTAAATATGACTATGACATTCCCGCGGCGTTGTCTGCGGCGAGCTTGAAATGTTCTATAGTTGCTCATTAATATTTAGAAGTGGAGCTACGTAACAGCATAAATAGGATCAATAAAAAGTATAAAATAAAATAAATGTTTAAAAAACAAAAACCCGCCTTCAAAAATGCAAAAAATAACTTCTTTTAAAATGGCAGGTTAGTCCAACTGAGGTCAGCGTCCCACAATATTTTAAACCAAAAGCCGAATGCAGTTGGACTGACCTACCATTTTAAAAGAAGTTATTTTTTGCATTTTTGATAGCGGGTTTTTGTTTTTTTAAACATTTATTACACAGATCTAATTATTATGACGATCTTTTCGCTTACGCCGCACTGCGTCGTGCGACATTGTATTTATATGGGAGCATCTTTAATAATGCCGGAAGTACCATCGACAATAAGGTCCCGTTTCATAGATAACGCCAGATATACATGCTTAATCTTATGTTTAGACGACACGTTGGCCTAGTTGGTAGTGACCATGCCTACGAAGCTAGCGGTCCTGGGTTCAGATCCCCGTAAGGGCAGATATTTGTGTGATGAGCGCGAAAATTTGTTCCTGAGTCTTGGATGTTTTCTATGTATTTAAGTATATAATGGTACAGTACCGTTTAGGACCGTGGGGAGCAGGAGCTCACCGTATTTTTAAAGACCTTTCAAAGCGTCTGGTCGACGCAACTCGTGACCAAAATGCTGGCCCGTACTTGGCACAAAGATTAAGCATTGCCATTCAACGTGGCAATGCTGCCAGCATTTTGGGAACAATGCCCACTGGTAGCGGTTTGTTAGTTTAGTGTAGTTTAAGTAATTTTGTAAGTTGGTTCGTTTGTTCTTATTTTAAGTATGTATCTATTTCTTCAGTAATTTATAGAATTTAATTGGAAGCCATTAAATACGAAATTAAGTATATATTTCTCTATATAAGTATTTATATTGTTGTCTAGTACCCATAGTACAAGCCTAGAGCTTAGTTTGTTACTAGTGAATTGGTGTGACATTGTCCTCTGATATTTATTTATTTTAATCCATCTTAAAAGAACCGACCGTTTTTCTTTTTACTTCCCCCACATAGCCGGTGCTTTCCCCGGATTGAATTTAAAAGAAAGCGATCTCGATTGTACCAATTACTATTCGGTACGCATCTGACACACTTGTTGACTGTTTTAGGACTTCCGTTTTAAGTATGCGATAGGCATAAGATGGCTGCAATTTGGTCTTGACTGGAGTCTAGGTCAGCTGATTTGCAAAGTAGAACGAGCAAAAGAACGACGACTGTAGCCTACCACCAACCTACAACCAACTTTTTCAATGCTATTTAAAAATTAACAAATAACAGTCAGCAGAAAATCTCACACAAGTTGACCTATACTCTGTGTCAATTAAAGCTGTAAACAAATTAGTAGGCTGTGTGACACATAACCTAAAATATTCATTTAGCGTGTATTTATTTAAAATATTATAGTAAAATTAATAGTTATTTAATCATAAAATTTATGTAAAAGTAAATAGTCTATATAATAAATCATAGGACCTCACTTGATCTTTAAAAGCACGAGATTATCGAACAATATCGGTAAATTGGTTCGTTTGTTTGTGTTTACATCTTTGCCAGTTACAATTGGCCCAGACTATAGTCCCAAACTAAGCTCTAGGCTTGTACTATAGGTACTAGGCAAACGATAAACATACTTATATAGAGAAAACATACTTAAGTAGATAGAAAACATCCAAGACTCGGGAAAAAATACTCGGGATTTGAACCCACGACCGTTAGCGTCGTAGGCAGGGTCACTACCAACTAGGCCAAATATCCATATCAGGGATGTTGCGGATGCCGATTTTTTCACATGCGTGGATGTGAATGCGGATGCGGATTTTTGAAGGCTCACATCCGCGGATGCGGATGCGGATAGGGATGTTTAAGATCCTTTATAAATATAGTACATAAATGAAGAATTAAAACAATGATAAAGTAATTAGTATAAAGTATAATGCTCCTACTTTTTTTTAACTTCACTTACTAATTTTCATAGTAGTAATAGGACCACAACAAACGCGTCGGATCTTGTCACCAATTTTTGCGCTCCCATTGGTCATTGTCACGTGCGAACGGCACGCGCCATTTGCCGGCCCCGCCCAATTTCTCTCTTGTCACAACTTATATTAGATCCGCATCCGCGTGAACATCCGCATTCATTATTGCGGATCCGGATGCGGATGCAGAGGTCCAAATCTATGCGGAAGCTCCGCATTTGCGGATGCGGATGCGGATATTCGCAACATCCCTGGTCAATATACGCTAACTTGCAGCATCTTGCAGCCTATGTGCAGTCGTAATAACTGCATGCCGCAAGCGGACTGCACAGCTGCTGTGCAGTTTCAATGCAGTTATGCCAGCTGCACAAAAACTGCATCTAAACTGCGATTCTAATATTATAACGATGTATATTTTTGCATCCATAGATATATATCCTCTCTTATAGTCGTTAGTCGCAAGCAAAGATTAATTAAATTAAAGTTAGAAATAGTGAAATTTAAATTTATCTAGAAAGTACGTCTCGTTGAGTGCAATTGGCGATTGATTTCTACTCGGAATCGAACTGAGATACTGGGGTAATTGAACAGAACACTAGATTAAACCAGTCGTGAACAAAATAGATCACTAGGAAACTAGTGACTTTGCACATTTTTTTTTATATTCATGAGCAGTGTAACTGAAGGGATTTACATAAGCAAAAAATTAAATATCAGGGGATAACATTGCACCAATTGTCCTAGTTCCAAACTAATGTACTATGGGTACAAGAGGGTACTATGGGTACTTATGTGTATATAGAGAAAGACATACCTAAATACATAGGAAACATCCAAGACTCAGGAAAAAAATACTCGCGCTCATAACACAAATATTTGCCCGTACCGGGAATCGAACCGCTAGACTAGGCTAAACACGTTGTAAAGGGGTTTGGGTAAAAGTGTTGTCATTTGTAAAATTCATACATTTTCAAGGTGAGCGGCCATTCGAAAAAGTGGTAAATTATGATAGAATTAATAAAAATAAACATATTTTGTTTCGTGATGTAATACTCTTAAGTGCATCGGAGCCGAGATATTTAAATATTTATACTTAGGCGTACTTTTGTACTAAAAACGTACTGTACGAACGTTTTGTACTTAAATCTTTAAAATCTCCGCTCCGATATTATTTAACGCCATAAATTATACATAATATCTATGTGCATTTAGAGGTCCTCTAAATAATTATGTAAAAATCATCCGTGGCCGCTGAAAAAAAAATGACAATATTCTTCAAACAAATTTACCCAATGACCTTTTGAAATCAATATCATTTTATGATATAAATCGGTCTACAAATCGTAAGGTAAAAAAAAAAAAAAAATTCACTCGTTCAATCAGCGCCATAAGAGCTTTAGTGAGGTGTTAAAAGTTTCTTGCAGCCATTATCGCACCTTTATACCACTGTTATGCAGCTGAAATAAAACTTAAGGCTTAACAACGACGACGACGCGTTTGTTCTGGTTGGTAGTGACCCTGCCTACGAAGCTAGCGGTCTCCGGTTCGATTTCCGGTACGGGATAATATTTGAGTGATCAGCGCGAGTAATTAATTAATTCGTGAGCTATTAACATTTTCTATGTATATGTATAAGTATGTTTATCGTAGCCTAGTACCTACAAGTATAAGCCTAGAGCTTAGTTTGGGACTAGGTCCATTTGTGTGAGATTGTTCCTATATTTATGAACAATTAAGAGACATACTTAGTAATACCCAGTTACATAAACGTTAATTTAACCATATGCTGACTTTAGTCGCGTCACTTTCTACCTTGGGGAATAAGAAAGTGACAGTCGTCCTTATGTGACATACGTGCTAATAATAGTTTTTGCAACTGGGTTATAGCTTACTCAAACTAATTAATAGGTATTATTTAAGATATAAGCGATATTTTTGTCATAGAGAACGTTACCTGATGGTAAGTCAGATCTGAGACCCAATAAACATTTTCAATCTTAAGACTGCAATCTTAAGACTCATTCTTAGGACTGAGATGGAATGCCTCTAGGCTAGTCATTTCAACGGTTGTCTTATGCCTAGGTACACCAAGGTATGTGAACACAACAATGTGAAGCCACTGCTTACTGATTGGCGGTGTCCATTTATGAAATAGACAGATGTGACCCAATAGTAGTTTACGTGACGGTTGCGTAATGACAGGCATTACAACATTATTGTGGTTTTTGTAACGAGCCGCAAGGCGAGTGTCATAATAGATCACATGAGTGTTGTAATGCTAATTACGCAGAGTCGCGTACAATACTTTATCTACACACATATTATAAGTACTCTTAGATGGGTTCAGAAGCCGAAAGGCAAATGACCAGCATTACCTGCGGTAGAAGGTGACAGTGATGACAGCTGTAACGTAATTTCATTACGTTATCGAATATTGTGAGGTAATGAGTTCAAATTTGGAACATCTTCCAAAATTAACAGCTGTCATCGCTGTCACCTACTACCACAGGTAATGCTGGTCATTGCCTACGGGTTTTGAACGCATAATAGAGGACTTATGTGTGTAGATAAATTCCGGAGTGGTTTTTTTCTATTCATCGATCGAGTGAGTCATGGGTACGGCAGAAGAAGAATGAAAGCAGAATTAATGCTGTTGAAATTAGAGCTCCGGCAAAGTATGTGTGGAGTTAGGACGATAGATAGAGTAAGAAATAGCGATATCCGAGAACGATGTGGATTGAGAGAAGATGTAGTGACAAAGATCGAAAAGGGTTTGCTACCATGGTTTGATCATTATAAAAAAATGGATGAATCAAGAGTTACGAAAGAGGTATGGCGAGCGAGAGTGAGTGGAGATGTCCGTAGGGGATGCCCTAGATGCTCATACAGTGACCAGATTCGCGAAGAAGGTACTGAAAAAGGGCCAAATCAAAAGCACTTGAAACCGACGTACGTGCATGAAGAGGTTGAGGAAGCGAACTTTGTATGTTTAGTTCTATAGTCTCTGCCTACCCCATTGGGAGACAGATGTGAAGGTATTTATGTATGTATGTTTTTCCTGTATTATTTAAGGTTAGTCAATAAACATTTATCCTCATTTATTTTCAAATCCGCGACTGGCTGGCTGGTTCACAATGGAGTGTTGACCCCTACTCTGATGTATGGTAGTGAATGTTGGGTGTGGCAGAACAAGCATGAAAGTCGTATAAATGCAGTTGTAATGCGCTCTTTGCGTAGTATGTGTAGTCAGAAACTGATTGATAGAGTAAGGAATGAAAAGGTCAGAGAGAAATGTGGACTAAAAGAAGATGTAGTGACTAAGATTGAAAAGGGCATGCTTCGATGGTTCGGTCATTTGGAAAGGATGGATAAAAGAAGATTGACAAAAGAGATATACAGAGCAAAAGTGAGTGGAAGGGTCGGAAGGGGCCGCCCTAGGCGTACTTTTTAGAATCGAATCGGAGAAATACTGGACTTTTCCAGTATCTTAAGTACCCGAAACCGACGTGCGTGCATGACTCGATGTATGAATGTGGAAGAGGCGAAAGAGATTTGTCGGGTTCGTACTTAGCAGGTGGAAAGAAGTGGTCTCTGCCTACCCCTCTGGGAAACGGGCGTGATTTAATGTATGTATGTCTTTTTAAATCCGCTTTGCTAAAAACAGCAAACAACGCGGGCCGCACCGTTAACTTGCTTTTGCATAAAACGGAGATTTGTTTTCAACAAGATACAGTAAGCACATTGAGAGCCAAATCATCTCATTAACATACAAAATACGCTTGAATTGGCATTCTAGGCACTGAATAATGTTAAAGGATATTTAGATTACCACTCCTTGAATGTTACTAGTCGCACCGTATAACAAAAACTGTCTGGACCTAGGGTTACCATATCTCAGGATTTATCCTGAGATTTCAGGATTTTTGTACTCTTCCCAGGATTGCGGCCGGATTTTGCAATATCTTGGAAATCTCAGGATTTTTAGAATTATCAATAAAATACAGTACATTTTAAAGATCTCTTTAATAAAAAGTAAAACAAACTAAAAATAATCTTCCTAATAGACAAAATAATTGAAGTAATCAACTTCGGTAAGGATTTTTTTTAAATTTGTTAATTACGTCTATTATTAAAGTATGTGATTTCTATATCAATCAATGATAGCTTCTGCCCGGACTTCGTCCGCGTAGATTTCGACTATCGTTATTACCTCGGGAACTTTAAAATTTTCCAAAATGAAAAGTGTGTTTTTCAAATTTCATCCTTATCCGTCCAGCCGTTGCAGGGTGAAGGATTGAGACAAAGAAACACACAAATTCGCATTGATAATATTAGTAGTATGATTTACAGGATTAATGAGGGATACGTTTCGATTTTCTTTCTTGTAAAAAAAATAATTTGGCATTATCATCAAAAATTATAAAAATATATCAAAACCCAGCCAATTTTTAAAGCTTGCTTTTTAAAGGACATTATATTTCTAAGTTTACAAAAAATACCAAACGTAAACCAAGGAATGTCAATAATCCAGGCCACGTATGACTGCAACGTCTAACGGACTTCTGATTCACAATTTCCAAGTTTAACGAAATTGAGATAACTGCCGTGAGTCAGAAACCAAAAGTGAACTTTCTCCGGTGTGACATCACACCGCTCTGTCAATACAATTACTGCGCGCGTCACTTCAACGATTGTATAGATTTGTGGCATTGTTGCCGAAATTAGCCGTAAGATGGCGTTAATAGTGTAATTTTCATTCAGTGGAGTGTTTTTGCATCGCACTCTATTCTGTTCAAAATTAACTTTAAAAGAGGAGTATGATTTTCTTGTAATTATTTTATTCTTATTAACGCTTGTGTTCGTTGCGTTAAGTTGATTTCTACTATTCTGCATTAAGTATATATACGCACCTTTAGAACAATAGTGACCTAATTCAAAATTTGTGCTTTCAAACTTTGAGTCATAAATTTATTATCATAGAGACCTAACTCGAAATTTAAAATTTCTCAATTAGGTCACTATTGTTCTGAAGGTGCGATATTATGACTTAAATTGGACTGAGTCCTTAGTAACTGGCCACTTTAGGGAGGCATTTTTATTCCGTAGTTACACTTTATTATCCCTTCCCCTTCTATAAGATAAAAATCGCAACACAAAATTAAAACTGTGGCATTAAATAGACAAGGTACTAAAGTGTACGACATATTTATGAACTCTACTATACATATTTTTTTGATTAAAATATATTATCCTCCAATGGATTTTTAATGCATACCATTGAAATTAATCATAGAAAAATAATCAGGATAATTTTTAGGGTCGAAATTTATTCAGTACTTTAAGATTATCATAATAATGGATGGTAAACATTACAGCCATAGACCTAATTTTGTGACACACCTTAGGTCCAAAGTCAATCTGACATTATTTTTCTATTTCTGGGCACGCTCTGCAGTCTAAACGGCTTGACGGATTTTAACATACGAGGTGTCATTCGATGCATCTTAATTGTCGAAGTGACTTAGGGTGTATAATATTTGAATAAGGTATCCGCGAAAAGAAAATGGAGGGAGAATAAAAAAAAGTATTTTTTCAAATTATAAATCGAAAATCAATAAAAATGATATAGAAACCGATGTCACAGTAACACAGCGAGACGGAAGCAATACTTGCCAATCAGAGCGTGCGAGAAACGTGCGCCTGCGCACTGGTACTCGGTATGCGAGTAACGGCGATCATGTGGAGAGATCGCATACACGCCCTCTCGCGTCAGAGATAAGAACTATAAGCCAAGCAGCAGTGTTCGTATTTCAGGGAGCCTCGAGGGTTTCGTACCGCACAGTATGTATTATTATATTCCGATTTCGATTCGAATCAGCGCGAGCTCAATTCTCACTATTTAGTATTTGTTGTTTTTTTTCAGCTTTGTACTATAATCGTACCAAATTTATATATATGTATTACTGTTATTACGATACAAAAAAAGAGTTTTTTACTTGTGGTAGGTCTTGCGCAGGGTTCTTCTGGATCGCTACCACCTTTTTATCCTTTAAACTACGGCCAAGCAGCATTTGCATTGCTTTGTTCCGGTGTGGAGACTTATCTCCACTTAACAACCGAATTATTAGCATAGAAGCATTCCATCTCAGTGCTGGCAACGCATTTGCAGACATAGGATCGCAGTCTTGAGATTGTAACCTCGAGGATTCAAATATCTATGGGTCTCAGATTCTACTTAATATCAAGAGGTCTGTGTACTCTTCTGTGCAAGGTTTAGCCAAGATGCAAACGTTCTTAACGTTTCTATTTTCTATCGACTCGAAATAAACAGCTTACGTCAATTCCATACATTTATCTATTTTCTAAATTCGCTAACTTAGCGTTATGCATCTGAGGGCCCTGCCAAGATGCATTGCGCTTACTAACGTTCCAATTAGTTTCTTTTTTGAACCAATCGCGTCACAGGTAGATCACGTGACTTTTCGTATTACGTCATCTACCAGCGACGCGATTGGATTAAAAACGAAACGAATAAAAACGCTAGTTCGCGTAGTGCATCTTGGCAGGGCCTCCTGACTAGACACCGGTGCGTACACTGTTGTTTGCGGTAGAATTATCTGTATTGTAATTTGTTTGAAATTTACATCTAATCACAATCATATATTTACAATGAAATGGGTAAATTGTCTTTACTCATATTATTATTGTAGGCTCTATCCCACTTGGTAAAGCCATATTGATTTTGACATGATTTCTTATTGCATTTCATAGAAAACTGCGTGCGAATTTATGACTCTTAGTGTTCAAATATTTCTGTAGCCTTCCGTGGTTTCACCTGATGATTCCAACATCAAAAATAATATGGTTTTATTGAGAACAATAGGATTGGAGAGGCGTATGCCCAACGGTGGGCCAATATACGCTGATGATGAAGAAGAACACAAGAATAGAGTCTGGACCGTCCCTGTACAATTTTTCTCGCCTCTTACCACAACTCAGGTCAAAGTACTCAACTAAAGTCAAAGTGGCCTACTTTAGCACTAATGTCAAAGTCTACAGTAGGTTACATTAAGTGAACTATGCCAACTAGGTGACTAGGTGAGAAATAACTTCCTCAAACAATTGATCATTGTTTAAAACTGGCAAAAAGTTAATAACATACAACTGTGCTCCCACACCGAGGCGTTAAATTGTAATTTTTCTATGTAGTCAAACGAGAAAAAACCCGTGACTTTGCGTGGAAACCTAATGAATTTACTTTCTCGACACTAAAAATGCGTGATTCTTGGAGATAAAATGAAACAGTTAACAACCTCCGGTAAAACAACGACGTAATAAAAAAAAAAACTTTCACAGGAAAACATGTAATAAGTTTTCATTATAAGCCACTATTGAAAACCCAGTTGATTGACTCTTTTCTACAGTTTAGGCTAGGTAAGTAATTTAAAGTATTCTTTTCTACCTATTAGCAAAATTATGTACTTACCCACGACAGTTTTTTGAAGAGCGGGACCTCCTAACACATTTCTACTTAGACCTACAAGGAGATCTCAACCTTATTCGTGTACACCTTTTAAATAAAAATATTTGATCGATTTGATTTCATTTGATAATCAAAAACCATGGCCATTAAAATAGCTTTTAAAAAAACTGAATTCAAATTGAGCCATCTGTCATATCATGATGCCACAGACAAACAAGATGCACGGACTAAAAAAAGATGCCCAAAAAAAGAAGACGAATAAAATAAAATCCGTAACATAAATCCATAGAACCACAATATCAATCAAAATTGATTGATGAACAAGAGACTAAAATAAGCTAATATGATACGTACCGTAAAACGGGGTGAGTAGGGACACAACCTAAAATGAAGCATATGTTACTAATTATAAGACTGACATTATTTCCAATAGACGTAACGTTATTACCCATTTAATAATTGTTCTTATTTGTAACAAGTTATGACTTACTTTAGGTTGTGTCCCTACTCACCCCGTTTTATGTACTCGTAATGAAACAGTGTCTTACTGGCTATGATATCACGAAATAAAAGCATTTCACTTCAATTACAAAATCGAATCCTTACACAACATTTAGAACATTTTGCACAAGCAGGCTAAGATGTTTACCAGAGTATATTAATGACAGGTTGCAAGCCCATCGCCTAACAATACAACAGCCTTTATTCCCTTAGTCGTTTCTTATGACTTCCACAGGAAGACATGGAGTGGTACTATTCTAAGCCGGCAACCACACAGCTTGTTTTTTATAAGATCACTTTCTTGTCCGTCTGTCTGTCAAGACCCTTTATCTCGGGAACGCGTGGAGTTATCAAGTTGAAATTAAAACCATATACCTACTCTGGTCTATAGTCCTTTGAAGTTGTGAAAAAATCAATCTTCTAAGTTAATGTAAAAATAAGATACGGCCGTTTTTGCCGCAAAAAACTAAAATTTCGACACTCAAGGGAATAAAAATGTGTAGGGTATGTTCCGTTGATCTAGATCTATGAAATTTGGCAAGTAATACCGTCTTATACTACAAGTATAGGAAGAAATCTAAAACCTTAACCGTGTCATGTGCGGAACCCTCGGTGGGCGAGTCCGACTCGGACTTGTCCGGTTTTTCAGCATAGGAAGTGAAAAAACCTAAAATTCCACTGTTTCTTAAAACAAACAATCAAAAGCCAAAATTAATTTAATTTGCCATCACAAATTGCACACAAAATTTCTCTCTCAAAACAACTTTCGTTTTTTTAACGGTAACTGTCGTGGATAGGGTCTGGTGGGTCCACATGAGGCCAAATTATGTCAATGTTGGGCAATTTCACGGTCTCTAAACTTCCGAGAAACACATGAGCTCTCACTGTCAAGTTTTACGAGTATTTTTTTTTATAACTTAGAGGGTGTCTATTCTGCTCGGTAAAAACATATTGCCTTTGACATTATACAGGGTGTCCCAGAAACCGACGTCAACCCGCCTATGGCTGATAGAGTAGCTAAAAAGCTATTGATTTAACTCATTGTATGATCAGCGATTTTTACTAGTTTCGAAGATATTGATAATATTAATCTGAATTTTTTTAATTTTCCCTCATTTCCATGTCACAAAAAAATCATTAATTTCATGTTTTTTTTTACATTTTTCAGTGGTATCTTACATAATTAGAATCATTACGAATTAGCAAAGTTTTTAAACCTAATAAGTTCAAAAAAGACCAAATATTTTTTTAACCTCTTAGCTGCTCTATCAGACCTAGGCGGGTTGACGTCGGTTTCTGGGACATCCTGTATAGTTATTTTTTTTAACGTCGCCGCCATTACTGTCTGGTAAATAAGAGCTAACATAACTTTGATAATATGAATAAATTAGAGTTGTTGGTAATTCTGTAGCTCTGCCTACCCCACTCTGTACGGGTAGCACATGTATTTTCTCGCTTGTCACTAAGTGCGTCTTTATCGTTACTGACTAGGTAGTAAAGGAGATCTGCACGGGTAGCACAAGTTGTATTTTCTCGCTTGTCGCTCAGTGCGTCTCTATCGTTACTGACAAGATGGAAAGGGAGATCCGTGCGACAAACAAGTCCCGGACAACATGTGCTAGCCCTTCTGGCAATGGAGGCGTGAGTTTATGTATGTATGTATAACGGGCAATACGATAGCGTGTCAAAAGCGATATGATTTTACTTATTACAAAGAGTCCTTGATGAAGCGGACACGACATAGTTTTTGGTCAAAACTGTTTGTATTTATCGTGCAATCTTAGTCAGCTTCAGTACCCATCGATAAACTGATTGAGAAAGCAATACTAAAAAAAAAAAAACTGACAGAGTACGATTTAGTAAGTATGGTAAAAACCACAGAAGAAAGACTAAAGGCATGGAAACCGTATAAATAAGCAGAAAATACATGAAGGTTCACTTCTTTTTACTTATGGTTTTCATAGTTAGTTGGAAAGATATGAATCTATAGCTGTTCTTTCGTTATTTGGTACATCGTCACAAGTAAGGCGTGATTTGGACCTATAAGCACCTATAGTATTTGGACCTATAGACAAGGAATGACAAATCCTTCTTATAGGAAGGACAAAGAAGTCCCTGTGTAAAACCTTGTGACAATGACAATTAAAGACGAAAAAACAGCCTACTTTTTGTTTCATCTTTTCTCATGTAATACGTAATGTAAAAAGTAGAGAAAGATAGCTGATGCAAAGTACGTCTTATTGTCCGGTTTCCATGCTATATGTTCTTATTCTGTGGTAAAAACCATATCGTCTTTGACGTGTCATGTTCTAGTATGATGGCTGCGTTTATCGCGTGATAAAGTTTAGATAAGGCATCTGTCACCTTTTGACACGTAAATAAGAACGACAGTGACGGATGCTTTATCCACATTTGACACGCGATATAGACGCTGACTGCTACTAGGCGGTATTGTTTGTAACTCGGCCGCCATTACTGTCAAGTAAATAAGAGCTATCAAAACGTTAACAATACGATAACAGGTCTAAAACGATATGGTTTTTACCGCCTAGAATCTTCATCCTGTTATCGTATTGTCAACAATGATATTTTATATTTAGTTACGTTATGCTCATACTAAACGCATTCGAAAACCGTCGCCAATTACTGACAGTTGCTACGTTGCCATATTTCTACAGACAAAGACGGGAATTCGTAGGGAACGCTATTGTTAGAAAGAGATAAATAGTTGTTTCAAATTGCGTACCCGAATGACGCGGCGTGCCCGCTCATGGCTGCCATATAGCTACCCGTGTCCGTGACTTTGAGTCCCTTCGGTGTTCCGAACTGGACGCCAAAAGGGACGAATTGAAAGCCCGACCAGCCGCGGTAAACAATTATAACTATGTTGATGGTGTGCTTACATTGTGGGAAAGCTTTTTCCAAAAAGGTTGGATGCGACATGCGAGCACACCATCCGAATTTTTCACGGAGTTAAAGCGGTCGCCTTGGTCGAAATCGGCTGGATAGCATCATAGCTACCCGTCTTTATCGCACTCATGCGATATCTAATTGTGTATCTCATGTTTCACAGGTGACAGTGACGCCACCGGTGCAAATTAAACAAAGTATGGCGATGTAAAACAAAATGTAAAAAATATTTTCGGTACTTACGAATGAAATGAGACATCCTTTCTTCCTTTTATAGTCACAGTATAATTTCGGCAGCCTCGAAAAACATAAGACGGCATTTTTTATGACTTATATTTGTTGCATTTCGTTAATAAAACTTTACTGTTTTTGACGCGTGCGTGTCAGCGGCCACGGCGCGACTGAACGATAGGAAGGCAATTACCTTCCTTTTCGAGGAACGCTTTTGCGCGCAGATGACGTATCTTAATATAAAATATCATTGCCCTGTACAGGATCTTTTTTTTTTCCTTACATATGAAATTGTCGTTTTATATGGCAAAAATATACCCATAATATACCCACTTTTCGAGATTTTTCACCTTTCCAATTTGTTTCAGGTGAATTAAGACTGTTTTATCACTCACACCGTAGCCTTCCGCTAACTCTGACGTAGTTAGCGATGGATCCGCTTCCACAATCACTTTAAATTTTTTGTTATTAGCTTGGGCCCGTCCACGGGGCTTGTTTTACAGGTCAAAATTTCCAGATCGAAAACGTTGGAATCAAAAACGAACCGTGTTTTCTTTTACAGTAGCTGCCTCATACACATGATTAATCCTTCGAGCCGTTTCTGCAGCACTGGTGCCACGGTGGAACTCGTATTCGTAAATAACGCGATATTTTAAGCTCTCCATATTGTGAAAAGAATGATGTCAAAAAAAACAAATGAATTGCTAAATTCGAAGCACAAATACATGAGCTAAAATTTGAAATATATTTGAATTTAGAATTTTTAGCCAAACACAAGATATTTTGAACCAAAGTGGCCAGTTCAACAAAATTTCATTATGTAAGGACCCAATATTTTTATGTCATGACTTAAAAATAGGTTAGAATTATAATAGTTCATTAAGTGAATATCAATTCTTCTATAACTAATAAAACAATCTTAAAGCTAAGCGTTTTCAACGAAGCCTTCTTCGAATTACACCTGCATTTCTAATTCAACACCATTTTCACTTTCTGTGACCTGCCTTTACTTTCTACCGAGTTATGTCTCTGAACTCCCTGACAACCTTACTCGCAAATCAAGCGCAGTACATCGACCGCTTTGTTTGAACAATGTACTAAGTGCTCTATGCGGGACCCGCGACGGATTTGAGAATGTAATTTTTTGTCGTTACAATTTGATCTTGGTACGGGTTATGACCGCGTTTTTTTAATTTTAATTTAGATCTCGTCCGTTATGCTTACGAGTCGTAATATTTTATGTTTTTAACGATTCTGATGATTTATCACAGCAATTAATCAATAGAACGTTTGTATTTCAGTTATTGATGTTATTGTACATGTAAAGTTGTTCAGTAAAAAAGTTAGGCGTGCTTGTAATATTTTCATTATAAATATCATTGAATAAATAGTAATTGTCATTATTTTAGTTTGAATTTTATGAGTGGCGCAAAAAAGTGCTTACAGCCAATTTTTTTTGAGTGGTTTATGAACTACGTAATACAAATAATAATAGCAAATGATATTGATTTGTATGTAACCAGTGGCTATCAAAAATATAGACATACTGTTTTTATTTATGTATTTCTACAAATAATATGGTTTTGTTTATGGCATGGAAGGCAAACGAGCATACAGGCCACCCAGTGGTAGGTATGTGGTACCATAGACATTTGCATTCTCAAGACTAAAATCTTAAGACTGCAATCCTAAGATCGCAAATGCGTTGACAACCCTCAGGGCTAAAATGTAATGCCACTATGAAAAAATATAAAATATAAAATAGAAAGTTACTTCACAGGTCGTCTTATCCCCACCCGGAACACAATACGAACACTGCTGCTTGGCGGTGGTGTAAAGGAGAAGATTCAATAACAACAAATCATTTTTAAAATGTAACTGTAAAAAGTAAGTAAAATAAATAAGTTACGTAGTAAAAGCACGGTTGAAAGCTCAGAATAATAAGTTAGCTGATACATATTTCACGACGGCACTCAGTCTGCCTTTTGTATCTCACGATATTTGTCCGTTAGCCCGTTGATGTTAAATGTTCGACAGTTAGTAAATAAATTAAATTAATATTATGTAAAGTTTTTGGTGTCCCTCAAAATCCCTAACAACGTTTGTCTTAACACATCGTTTGTCCGAAATTTCATTTGCCCTAAACTGGTTTTCAGATGAGTCAGGCAACTTTTAAAGATTTCCAATTATATCTGCGGTTAGGTTAGGTTACGGTTGTATTATAACAACACTAAAAGGTTTTAAAATTTAAGCGGAAATGGCTTTAGCATAAACGAAAATTCGGACAAACGGTGCATTAGGACAAATAACGATTAGGGATTGCATAGGGAAACCAAAATTTTTATATATTATTTTTTGTCAAAAATGGATACTACCTTCTATTTTTATTATAAACCTGGTTTAAAGCTTCAAAATAGAAACCCGTTTGATGTATAATGTAGAAACATCATAAAATAGACATGTCATAGGCATGTATTATGAGTTCAAATGGAGTAAGTATTTTGCTTGATGAAAGATTAATTTCAAAGATTTTGTATTTCATATTGTATAAATAACTTCAAGTTTGCAAGAACGTCACTTAAATACAAACGTGGTCCAAAAAATTGGACACGCCAACTAACGCAATAAAATTTTCTATGAAACTTTTCCCGTTGTGCGACGAAAATTAACCATATAATTTGAAGTATACTTTTCTTAACACAACGGAACTTTTTTCACCCTCATTATTTGTATGGTTAACTACGCTTAACCATGGTCCAACTATTTGGTCCTCACCCATCTAATATACAGGGTGACTGCGGGTTCGTGATTGAGTGATATAAATATCATGGGACGATATCACACTAATTGAACTAGTCCCAAACTAAGCTAGACAACGATATAAATAAATATATACTTAAATATATGGAAAACATCCATGACTCAGGAACAAATATTCGCGCTCATCACACAAATATCTGCCCTTACCGGGATTTGAACCCAGGACCGCTAGCTTCGTAGGCAGGGTCACTACCAACTAGGCCAGAGCGTCGTCAAATCTATTAGTCCAGTGGTTTTTTAAACACAGTTACCTCCTTACTAATAAACGTTGAGTAAGGGTCTCCCCAGATCTATCGACGTGGAATCGGCTTGAGCCGGTAAGAAAAAGTTTTATGTCCCTGCAATAAGAGCGAAAACGACGTCGCTCGGCTCGGCTCTGCTCGATTCGGCGTTGCGAACGGAACGACGTCGTTTTCGCTCTTATTGCATGGACATAAAACTTTTTGCTACCGGCTCAAGCCGATTCCGCGTCGATAGATCTGGGGAAACCCTAACGGTGGTGTAGCTATACAATATTTTGTCCTTATCTGTCATTGTGACATTTAAATTGACAGATAAGGACAAAACATGTATAGCTATATCACCGTTACTCAACGTTTGTTAGTAAGGGGGTTAAAGTTTAGCATTTTATTAAAATAATATTATGTTTCCCTAATTATTACTAAAATTATGGTCACCTAACGTTTTCATGTTAAAAACTTAAAACCTATTTGAAAATCGAACGATCAGACGAGTAAGAAATTAAGTATGTAGGTTGGCCATGATCCCGAATAAAATTAATTCATTCAATGTTTATTTGAATACAAAACAAAGTAATTGTCTTAACGCTTTTAAATCTATTACGTTATGTTCCTAATGGTGTAGTGAGTTTTAGTTAATTTGTTGCTACACGACCCCGCATCCGCCCAGTATAAAAAAGGGAGCCCTTTGTTTCCCATAATTTTATTGGTCATAATGTAATTTTTGACGTAATTTTTATAGTCATAATTTTTTATATTGCTAAAACTGTAAACTTTTCAGAAGTTCTGAAATATCTAACGTGTAGACAAGGCTAGGTTAGGTTAGGTTTGATTTATAAAAATCCTAAAAAGTAACAGTTTCTTTAAAAAAACACGTTATGACTTGCGATGATTATGACCTAAAGCACATTATGACTAAAAATAATTATGACAGTCAATATAGACCCAAAAAAAAACCAATGCGAATCGCTAGTAAATGTATTATAAGATACACTAACTAAATCGCGTGATATTTAGTCGTAAGTCGAAATGTTCGTTACAGTATTAACATTTGTTCCGATGCCCGTTAAATTTGTTACATTGAAATGTTTATTACGTTATATATTGTAATAACATTTACTGTTATATCATATTATATAATGAAATAACGTCGATTAATATTAATTTTCATTGTTTGTTAAGTTAACAAAGATAAACTGTTAAAAAAAACATAGTTCAAACTCACACAAATTTACATAGTGTGTGTTATGGTTAATGAGTACATTTCTTTCTTCTTTATCTTCTTACTAGGGTCCTGGATGGTACCCTTAGGGTACGGATCTCTAAAAATGTGTGCTATTTTGAATTGCACGTGTTGGCTAGGTAATTCGGAAAGGTGATTGTTTTTTTTAATTGTTTTTTACGTGTTTCCATATCGTCAACGTTTCGTAAACTCTTGCTTACTTTGGTTTTATTCTCTTAAAAACGGCGTTCGGTCGAACGAGTGAACGAGTGATCGTGGCGAACTGGCGAGTTTAAGTAGTCCCGTCAGAGCGTACAAAACACTTTTTAGCGCGTGCATTCTAAATTACTAAAGGCCTCTATTCTAGGCGGTAAAAAACATATTGTATTTGACCTGTTATAGTATTGTCAACGTCTTGATAGCTCTTATTTGCTTGACAGTAATGACAGCTGAGTTAAAAACAATACGATAACAAGTTAAAGACAATATGGGTTTATAGATTTGAACAGAGACCCCGTTCATTTTTTTCTCATTCCATAAAAAAAAAACTACCGCCCACGCCAGTACTATAAGCGAATTAAAAGCACTACACCAACTCGGTCATATTTGACACTTGCAAGGCACTTTCCTACGTACAAATATAAAGAGAAAGTAAAAATTATCATATCGCAAGACGACCGTCGTAGTGTGGTTTACATAACGATATGGTTATGACATACTTTCTTTAAGGGCATCTATACGTTTACTTTTATATGTTTCACTTCTCATGCTCTTAAAATGTAGATACTTACTTTAGTCGCTGCACATCGGGACTAAAGATCCTTATTAATCTCTAGGGATTAAATCACCCAGGTGACACCGGGCACGAACAGCTAGTGTTTAATGTTATATAAAACAAAGAATCTACTGTGATATTTTTTAAATACATTTTCCTATCCCATTTTTTTTTCAATCCAATATCATGCATGAGAAGGCCCTGCCATGACGCAGTTCGAATCGAAGAGAAACGTTAGTTAACGAAATGCATTTTGGCAGGGCCCTTAGGGATATCGTCGAAAAATAAAGCTTTTGCGGCGAATATACCTGCTAAGAGGGCTCTGAGACCTATTGGAGAGATTTGTCTGAAAAAAAAAAATGTGATGTTTTTGTATATTTTTCATACTAAATAAAATTGATTTATCTTTTTTTTTGTCTGAAAATCGCAATGTGATGAATAAAATTTAATTATGTATCGAGTCTGTTCAAATTAAAAAATAATGGACACGCTGTATAATATTTATAAACAAAATAGTAGAATTACGTATAAACATTCACCTGTATTTTTTTACGGAGTGTGTATGTTACAGTATAAGTTATAATGATGAGATAGTTCCTAAATTGAATAATTAATCATTATTAAAAATTGGTAAAATATCTGAACCTTTAATGACATTATTATTTAAGTTTAATGATACAAATGATACATCATAAGCCTATTCATGTGTTACTACTTAGGTATTCTACATCGTTATAGGTAAATAATGACGAAACTTAAGTAATATGTACCGTCGCTTATGTTATTTTTATCTTAAGGGTCAGCAGACGTTTTGGAGACATCTTATCATGAGTGAATCATAGACATACCTTCGTTAGATAACCAGAGATGGAATGTCTTTAAGCCGTCTATTTGTCAACAGAAGTGAGATTTTTCAATGAACTGCGTTTTACCATTTCAAATTCCAATTCAAATCCATTTATTTGTCAGAATACAGTAATACACGGTCTTAGTTATAAAATTAAAGCACTTGTATTCAGCATGCAAGCAAGCGTACACATATTGTAAATAATCTACAAATTTTCATAATACTTTCCCAATTTCATAAATTCTAGTCAATGATAATACAAATTTAAACCCCTAAATATTCCTTGACACTATAAAAACATTTCTCCATCAGCCATTTTGTCAAGTTACGTTTAAACATTTTACCCGCCGTTTATTTGTGTTGGACGTAGGGCACACATACTGCCCTCCTAAGCAAAAATGCAATAACTAAATACAACAGCCAAAGCAGATTCAACTCTCTTCTGTTTGTAA
Organism: Acleris literana; assembly: GCA_946894065.1. Taxonomy (NCBI): domain Eukaryota; kingdom Metazoa; phylum Arthropoda; class Insecta; order Lepidoptera; family Tortricidae; genus Acleris; species Acleris literana. The sequence goes on from OX335696.1 coordinate 4,481,495, forward strand.
CTAGGTTGCAATTTCTATAGATGTTTTGTCTGAGATATCGCCATTATGCTTAGTAGGGCAGCATAGTTTAGTTTAGTTTATTTATTCATCAATGTAATGTTACAATATAAATTGCATGTCAAAAAATACGAAATTACATTGATATCGTGAACATTAATACAAAATAATAAAATAATACAAAAATAACGCTCAAATAATCAAAGACAACATTAATAAACAACTAAATGGTCAGTTTCCGACGTCAATATACAAAAAGTAATAAAGGTAAAGGGAGTAAACAATAATAATTTAACAATTTAAGTTGCTTATATTCATCAACGGAGTAGGTATAAGAGCGATTTTCAAAAAAAGTGTACATGATGAAGTATTAAAATTAAGATACGGTAACTTTAGTCAGTAAGTCACGAAAATTAACTATACCGTTATAAAACAAATGGTGGTATCTCAGGCAAAACTCCTGTAGCAAGTGCGACCATATTACTAACAGGCGAAGCTTGAATCTGCTTCGTTTATTGAATTTGAGATACCTCCTGTTGGCTTATGAGGGCAGTATATAAATGAATGATTAATTTTCGTGACTTACCTGACTAAAAAAATTTTGTCCTTAACTATGTACACTTTTTTTGACAACCCCCCTTAATGGATTATCCAATAAAAGGTTTCCCAGCTGATATTTAAATGTTGTTGTTTATAAGGCAGATATTTGTGCGATGAACGCGGATATTTATTTGTGCTTCTGCGTCTTAGATGTTTTCTTTGTATTTAAGTATGTATTTCTCTATATAATTAAGTTTGTCGTTGTCTAGTACCCATAATACAAGCCTAGAGCCTAGTTTGGGACTAGGTCAATTTATGTGAGATTGTCCCCTGATATTTATTTATTTAACGTAACCAAATGTAAGAGAATAAGTAAAACCATTGTATTAACGTATGTTTTTTATTGTGGGTTATTTTGAACAAGGAAATATCAACACGGTTTATAAAAAAAAAACTACTCAAAAAAATACAACGTGACAATGTTAAAATTTTAAATTTGAACACTAACGTAATTTTGAACACCCTGTACTTTCGAGAGTATTGACCCCGTGGAAAAAGGACAATATATTAACAATGTGGTCCTTACTTGACCACACGCGCGAACATTCGGGTTCGTCGACCCGCGACCTCTTGTAATACCAGAGGCAAAGCAGCTGGCTTTTTTCTTTATTGTGACTCTACATTTATACAACAAAGTAATTTTCTAGTTATAAAAAATTTTTACTACTTTGTAAAGCAAAATTGTATGTATGTGTGTGTGAATTGTTTTCCGAATGAATTTATTACCGTTATACTAGTTTATTTTATTTGTAACACCCTTTGTTATGCGTTTTTATATTACTACTTACCGAAGTTTACTTTAAAAATATGTCTTGGCGTTTGGTAAATGCGGCTTAACGGTTTTCGTCAGTCATTCAGTGACAGGACATGTGTTATATGAGTACATTTCCATCTAAAACATGTTTCATTTTATCGTCGTTATGTCTTTAAAACTTGTTACTGGGCATTTAAAAAAAAAAGTGTTTATAGTTAAGAACTAAAATTAACAACGGTAACTTCTATCGGCGTATGAGAGCAGTATACAAATGTATACTAATTCTGCCCTCATAAGCCAAAAGGCGATATCTCAAACTCAATAGCCAAAGCAAATACAACCCTCTCCCTTAGTAATAAGGTTGCACTCGTTACAGGAGTTTGGTCAGAGATATCGCAATTTGTCTTAGCAGGGTAGAATTGTCGTGACGTAATGGAAATGTTAACGTTGTTAATTATAGTCCTACGTGCACTTTTTTTGACAACGCCCCACTAACGACACTTAAACTTAAAATAAACATGCTGTATAATAATTTTTATGTAGGTTTTAAATAAAAAAACCATGGCTTACGTAAATTTTCAGAGTCCACCATTTTTTTCCAAGTCCAAGTTCGTCTGGCAACTCAGACATAGCGGTCGGTGGTCCAAAATACGTGTTCTACAGGACCGGTGACCCCGATACTGGGAAAGTGTCAACGTGATGGCTACGCAGTGCTAACTTGACGATATGGGAGCACGAGACAAAAATACCTGTTACTGTACTTATAATACTTAAATTGCCGGTACTTGATACTTGTAATCGCGTTTTTCATAAGTTTTTATACTGTCATTGCGTTTTGTTGAAGTTCCTAAGTTTTATCTGAACGTTTGATAGAGTCGAATTTATTTAGCAAGATAAAGTTAATTTGTCTGAAATATAATTTTAAAATCTTTTTATATTTGGATATAAATCGTTTGAAGAGTTGACTTAAGAACAGTTAAAATAAGTAAAATTAAATAAAAACATCATCCGATTCAAGAGCTTTTCGGACTGACGAAAATAATTTGCTCAAAACTACAAAATCCCTTTCGTCAAAATACAACATCCTGTAGATGCTTGTAAATAGGGAGCAATATAAAAAGAAGGTTAGGCATTTCATTTTGTTTCACTTTTTATCAACAACGGATGGTATTGTACGTTTTTTTATAAAGTACAATTTACGCTGTTGCTTCAGAAAGTTGAGCCTCATTACTTTTTTCTGTTTCTAATGATACAGGCGGCTTCAAAACAGGGTCAAGGCCATTCATGGAATGCAGATGAAGTCGTTAATGTAAGATTATCGATATCGACATTTGAAAACATCGATATCGAAAAAAAAGTTGATATTTATTTATCTTTGTAGATAGTATTACGATGTTCGTTTTAAGTATGTTCTAGTACAGTCGAATATTATTTAGCTATGTCAAAATAATATTTACTCATTTGCAAACCTTATTAAGGCAGATCAACATATACAGTGTACATTAGGATGGATAAACATTTATACCTAATGAAGTCTTAAAGGTAACAAAAAACCTGGATAAGGCAATCGAAACCGCGTGCTCCCCGCTGAGCTAATCGATGGTTAAACGGTATTAAACCTCACCGGTAGCTTAAACTCTTAGTTAAAGTAGTCATAAAATTACACCCTGTACTTTACATTTATTTTAAAAATTCCAGAGATAATAAGGATTGTAAAGTATAAATAAATGGTTGATGTTTTAAAAATTGATATCCATTAATGTTTTAAAAACTCGTAAGTACCTACATTACCTATATTTATTTACTTGATATACAGAATACGTAAATTACGGGAGACGCGTTGGTGATATGGCTATCCTTCTGTCTTCTGGATCACTACTTAAACAACGTGAAATCAAGTTCATTTGATATTGTTTTTTTTCTGTGTCAGTTTAATCAAAATCAGCCATAAAAATAATACGACTCAATATGTCTTTTATAAATATAAGTACATGTTTTTATATTATAATTAATCTTTTAGTAGCAAATTAATAACACTCTGTATTATTCTCAAAAAAAAACTGTGTATATTTTAAAGGTTTTTAAGTCAAAATTAAATTTCCGGTAAATAAGGCTGCCTTGTGACGTTATCGTAACGTGAAGAGAAATTTTCAACCTGTCGTAGAAAGCTTTTAGCAGCTTTTTGTCAGTTTCTCTTTATGTATAGAGCTTTTTGAATACAAGAAAAAGTATACAAACGTGATATTCAATTCAAATACGTTATTACTATAGTACTTACCCCTATTATCTTGCGCTTCACAAAAATAAATGTCCAAAACCAACACTAGAACCACAAAATGTTTCACTCTCCTAAAAACACACCTGCCACCTGTCATGATGACGTTTCTTTTTCCCGCGCAAAAATTAAAAACAAATCCGACAACAGATACTACACATATCGACGCCTAAACGGCCGCCTTGGCATTTTTTAATTGTTTTTTTTAAAGACGAGCGCGCGCCGCGGCGTTTCGGAACCCACTAGCCAACTGACCAACTTAATACAGTAAAATATGAAACATACATATTACAAGTATCGCTTCACTTCGACAAAGGTATATAACTTTCACTCGTTTAAAAATCAACCGTAATTTTAACAGTATAAGAGTGAAACGGTGTTAAGTTTTTGAGTCAGAACCCGGTCGTAGTTAGCGTCTACTTGCTAAACGGGTGAACGGTGAAATGAGAAATTGTGAGAGACAGACGTATATCGGAGGGGGATGGGTAGACATTTCTTTTTACAAGGCGGCTGTATAAAGTGTGTAGTGGGGCTATTTTGTTGATTAAGATTACGTTGTATTGTTTTATTATAAATATAAATGTGTTATGTTTTTTTTTTTTTACTTGGACTTAAACGAAGCTTTTAAAAAATCACAATATTTTGTTACGATAAATGGAAGTATTTCGTTCAAATGTTATGCAATTTTGATTAGTTAATTTGATCTTGTTAAAAAATATAATATGATAAAACCTAATTTTACTACTACGTGTTTTTTTTATACAAGGAAAATTTTTGATTCTTATACTTACTACTTATATTTAAAATACGCCTCGTTTTAAAATTATTTTCTGATCGTTTTTTTATGTTACAATATTAAGCACAACAATTTAATATTTTAATTGCAAGCAAAACCCAAATTTAAAATAAGTTTGAACGATAAATATTCAAAAAGGTAATAAAATAACAACTGTCAGTAATTCAGATTTATAGTAAGTATAAAATACAGTACTCCCTTTTTTAATAGAGTTCGTGTGGCTATTGCTATCACACTTACACTCGCAACAGACAGTATATTTGTCACTCGTGTCTCATATAAAAACGAAGATTTACCGATCGCTATTAAGCAACTGTACGGTTACCACGAACAACTAAATTCGAAACTTCGAATGCTGGGTCCCTGTCACTCGTCACTCGAGACTAAATCGAGAGAAAGGGATGGAGCTAACCTAACTTCGAACTTCGATTTTCAAAGTAGGGCCTCTGGTTGTACTTATATCAGTAAAGTCCCAACTTCACACTCTAAGTAACCTCCCATAATATATTGCGCATGGTAACGGAATAATCTCACTTTTTAACGCAACCAAAATGACATAATTTATCAAAAATTCAAATTTGGAGCATCGCTTTCTAACATCACCTAACCAATCACGCAAGACAAAGACGACTATAGTTCAGTCAGTGTTTCATTTAAGTAGGACAATCCTGCGCAGATTATAAAATTACAAATTTAATTTTGCGTGCGGGAAAAATTAAGAACTAGATTTTTTCAAAGGTATTTGAAGCTGTAGTGACACTTTTAACGGCATCGATATCTTTGTGAGTTCTAGGGTCGCTAATTCGAGTCAATATCATGGGAACGGTACCCATAATGATGCGACTGTTGACTTCATTTAGTCCATGGGGTTATTATTTCTATCATTATTTGCTAATAATTATTTTATGGGTCATTTTTAGGTCATTTTATATGGAATAGTATGTTAATTGGTATCGAACGTGTTGGAGAAGGCAATTTAAAAAGAAAGATAGGCATATTTTTTGTGGCTTCAATCATGTTAGTTTATTGTAATACTATAGAGTGCCCTCGCTTCGCTTAGGTTTATGTGAGTTCTCTGTAACACCCGTATACAGGGTGTCCGTAAAACCAACGTTAAAATGAAAAGGGGTGATAGAGCAGCTCATAAGCTATCGATTTATTGATACGATTTACTGACAAAAAAAACGGGCAAATAGGTTTAAAAACTTCGTTGATTCGTAATGATTCTAATTATGTAAGATACCACTGAAAAACTTATGAAATAAAACATGAAATTAATGATTTTTCGAGACATGGACGTAAGGAAAAATCACAAAAAATCTGATTAAAATGATTAATATCTCCGAAACTAGCAAAAATCGCTGAACATACATAGGGGTTAAATCGATAGCTTGTGAGCTGCTCTATCAGCCCTTTTCATTTTAACGTTGGTTTTAGGACACCCTGTATAAACCAGAATTTAAAACGTAAAAACTTTCCTCGTGAATCACTCTATCTATTATAAATACTTCTTATTTTCTTATTTCTTATTTCTATTAGCATTCAAATCCGTGACGTAGTTTGAAAGATCTTAGCGTATATACAGCTGGAACTGACTTTGTTTTATACTATGTATAGACGGAAAAAAAACCGTGTCTTAAGTTCATAATACCCGGAATTTAAGTTTCTCTATGTCAAATTTCATCGGAATTGGTAACAGTTTAGGCGTCACAGTTTAACAACGTGGACATTAACTGGACGCACTTTTGCATTAATAGTCTTAAAAAGGCATACCTACCATTCATTTTCAATTTCGGATTTAAAATAAAATACGCAATTTCTTGGTAATTTTATACTATTATGACTACTAGAAGAAGCCCGCGACTATGTTCGCGTAGATCCAACGGTTTAGGCTGTGCATTGTCAAAATAATGTTATATGAATAGATGATATGTCAATAAATAATTTACTAATTTTACGCGGCTTGGTTGTTAGTGACCCTGCCTACGAAGCTAGCGGCCCCGGGGTCGATTCCCGGTAAGGGAAAATATTTGTGTGAAATATTTATTTTATAAGCTATTTTATGATTAAGTCGGCGAAATGAAAAAACTTATTCCCTTAATGTTTCCTGAGTCTCGGATGTTGTCTATATGTATAAATTTAAGTATTTATTTATGTATATATATATATATATATATATATCTATTTCTCATAGCAGCCTTAAGTGTAGTTCGGGACTAGGGCAATTTGTATTATTTGTTTATGATTTGCCAAACACCCTGTGTATCACACAGGGTGATTGTACTTAGGAGGACCTAATTCTCGTCGACGAACGCAGACGGGTCGCGATAAGTAATAACAACGAAGGACGTGGAGGAATTCCGATGCAACGATTGGCTAGACTGTTTTTGATTTAAACGTGAGACAGGATTCTTTATAAATGAATACACAAAGCGTACTTGTAAACTACTACAACGTACGTGTACGTACGTGTGTACTTTTGAAATATTTATTCAATTATCTTTATATTTTGGGTCCATATTAGCTCACATAAAAAAAATCCTGTCCGAATGTATTGTTATTCATAATCATCGCAAGTCATAAAGTGTTTTTTTACTGAAACTATTTTTATTTCAGTGTTTATATAAACAAGTTGTTTCTGCCTACCCCGCTGGGAAACAGGTGTGATTTAATATATGTAAATCCGGGATAGATGCCACACTTTTTGAAAAGGCCTCCTAATTTCAAAACTATCAATTTCACATGAATATTTCCTTTCGATATAGCTAGTTTACTCTTTAATCTTACATTACGGCTTTTTTTTGTTGACCTAATAATTACTGATTATGTACAAATTAAGTTTTTGCAAGACCCTTTTTTTTAGGATAAATGCCTACCTATATGGATAGATGCCCCACCATGAAAATTCTAAGGAGAATAGATGCCCTTTGGAAAAAAACAAAATACGCTAACAATATCGGGGTAGGTATAGATTCTTAGAAGAAGATAGAAACCTATAAATAGAAATCGATTTAAAAAAAGCAAAAACTATAACTGAACATAAACACATATGCTACGATTATTTATATAGGAGTATGGGGGGGATAGATGCCCCAAGGGCACGTATACCCGGCGACTATCCTTTTTGATATGGAACGGTGCCTTTTTATTATTTATCCAAACCAAATACAAAAGAGCGCTAATTAATACATAGTTGTACACTTAATGAACCAGTATATTGATATAATAGAAACAGAACTGGAGTTAATACTCATTATAAAGTTATGAAACTGCAAATACTTCCGTTTGAAAATTTGAGGCACTTTTTGCGCTCAACTCGGAGATTTTCACACACAAGCGAGACGCGTCTTTTCCTCGCGACGGCCTGCGGGGGCTGAGGTGTGTGGCCCTTGCGCTATATTTAGACTATTATTTCTTAGCTGCGATTTTGGGAAGTTAGGTTTTTGAAAAATAGGCGCCTATCCCTTTGCGGCATCTATTCCGGATTTACCCTATCTATATATATAAAACAAACCTAACCTAACCTAACCTCATTTATTAACTAGATATTTCAAAATCTAGATATCCCGTTTGGTTGCCAGGTTAGAATAGTGCCACTCCATGTCTTCCCGTGGATGTCGTAAGACGTGACTAAGGGGATATAGGCTTGTAGTGCTGTAAGGCAATGGGCTTGCAACCTGAGGCCCTACTTTGAAAATCGAAGTTCTAAGTTACGTTAGCTCTATCTTTCTCTCTCAATTTAGTCTCGAATGACGAGTGACAGGGACGGAGCTAACGTAACTTCGATCATCGATTTTCAAATTAGAGCCTCTGTCACTAATACGCTGGTAAACGGGTGCGCCAAAGTTCATATAAAATTGCAACTTCGATTATTGGAACTCCGATTTTTTTTCTCATAACATTTTACATCATAATGATCACTCTTCATAGTCTTATAATATTTTTTAATACTAATGATCGGAACTTATACTCATCTGAACTTATAACGCCAATATTCATGGAACCGTACACTTTTCAGAATTTCTTAAATATCTTACGTGTAGATAAAATTAGGTTAGGTTAGGTTAGATTTATAAAAATCCTCAAAAAGTAACAGTTTCTTAAAAAAATGCATTATGGGTTGCGATGATTATGAGTTAAAAAAGTATGACAATAATCGTTATTTATTTGTATAAAAAATCTAAAGACGAATTTTAAATATTTTAATAATTCTGACTAAATTTTAATAACCTGATATTATTGACATAACTTATTCTCATGATTTCCATAATTAATAACATTATCTTATAACTGACTTCATTATTTTTAAATTTAGTAAATTCACACTTATGTAGGTATATTTTACGTGCTGCTTAGCGGCAGATTATGTGTTGCCAATGTAATTTTATAAGACCTTTCTGTACACCATGATCTATGTAAAATAAAGATTTTGATTTGATTTGATTTCATTTGATATATGAGCCAATATGGACCCCTGGTAAACAACTTAGCCTAATTGTGCAAAATGTGGTTACAGAACTATCACCAAGTTTTTAGAGTTGTTGGTAGCTGTAGCTCCAACCCACTCTGGGATCGAAGGCGTGAGTTTATGTAAGTATGTACAGTCAAGGAATTTAATTTTTGAGCCACCTTAGGTCCAAAGTCAATCTGACATTCTACAGCAATAAGGTTGAGTTTCCTATCAATTACAAATGACTTGGCATCTCTAATGACAATGACATCTTCAAGCAGATTTTCTTTGAAATGGGTAGCAAATTAACTTCCGTGACCGTATGTATGTATGTAATAGAGCTGAGGCACTATACATTATCGATATCGATATCGATCTCGCCACGCATCTTGTCGAGGGCCACTGGTCGTAGTGTAGCTATAGTGCAGGGTTCCCAGGGCAGTATTTATCGGAACGGTAAACCCCGGGTCCCGTTCCCGGAGAAACCTGTTACATCAAGAGATAATTACCAACTTAATTAAAATCGAGAATAATACGCCCAGAGAGTAGCTGGCGAGTTTCTTTAAAGTATAGTTGAAGTATAGTTTAAAGTATAGCTGGGTTTTATAAAGATCCGTTAGGTCAAATTTCGGTCAGGAATGTCAAAACTTGTATGAAGTTATTAAAATTGATCTGACATTTTTACTTACGGGCCTTTATAAAACCGGCCCTAAGGCCCTGCTGTTTGATCAGTAGTTAAACTAACTATAGGTCTAACGCATAACTGAGTCTGTTCAGACTAATCTTTGGTAGCAAATCCCGAGTGTGTTTACGGTACGTCAAACGACGTAATACCTTCAGTCGGGCGTTAGCCTTGCTGTCGTCAATGCGTGTTAATTGAACAGGTCCCTTCAAGTAAAACACACACGGGATTTGCTACCAAAGATTAGTCTGAACAGACTCAGTTAAGCGTTAGGCCAATAATTGTAAAAATTCGATAAAGGAATGGAAAATTTGACACATTTCCTTGAAATTTTAACCACTAGTAACGTTTTTTGACCATTAGTTAGTTTAACTACCGATCAAACAACAGGCTATAAGAAACTTATGGTCAATTTTTTGACTGTTCAGTCAAAGTCATAAATATACAGGGTGTAATATTTAAATCGGTCAGTATGGGAAAGTCTGAAACTACAGGGTGGTACTCGATAAACTGTACATATTGAAAGGGATGAAATTTTAGGTTAATTTATAGGTAAAACCATATTTTTTTTTAAATTTTAATAAAGACGTTAGGTTAGTACACTTACTTGTGACGGTGTAACTTTTGATCTAATAGCCCAAAAAAGATAAAACAAAATGCGTAGTATGGACATTAGTTAGGTTTATAATAATTGATAACAATACTAGACCAATTAAAAAAAATAACTGAGTACCTAACTGTTGTTTCTCAAAAAAAAACCAGATATTTTATAATATTTTTTTAACGTTTTTAGATCTATAATTGAACGAGGAATAATAATAAGCAAAAAAAAATTGTGAAATATCTACAAAATTTTGAGAAAATCGTGTGAAGTTTTAAGAAAAAAAAGTGGCTAAAATTTTTTTTTAATTGCCCTACCTATAAATTAACCTAAAATTTCATCCCTTTCAATACCTATGTACAGTTTATCGAGTGCCACTCTGTATAAGACATACGAAGATCTGCTCTTAGGAACCATGTCATCGATTTTTGACTGATTTTAATGTTACAACCTGTGTATATTTTCCCAAGGCGTCAAAAATATCTACACATCCATAATTATGCCACTGACAATAAGATACATAAATGTGGCGCGATGGCCGTATAGATATTAGTACTTTTTACTGTACTTGTATGAAGTAAAGATTCAAAAGTATTAAAGGACTTTCTTTTAAAAATTCAAAATTCAAAATTCAAAATATTTATTCAGTAAATTGGCCACATACGTGCTCTTTTACACGTCGGTAATATAGTGTGAATCTACTAGCGCTTCGGACAAGACCATCATTGCGGAGAAGAAGCGCCGCAAGAAACTCCAGCAGAAGGTCATTTTGCGTAGTTGATAGTGACCTCGCCTACGGAGCTAGTAGTACCGGGTTCAAATCCCAGTAAGGGCCTTTACCGTTTATATATTTGTGTGATGAGCGCGAGTATGTTTTCTATATATTTAAGTATACTATTATTTTACTGATATATTATTATTTTGATCAACTATGTTACAAAATTGACTGGCAAGCTCGTTGAAGATAACTATTATTAGATTACCTATTAGATATGCATTAAATATATAAAAATAACCAATACAATGGCGACCCCGTCTTCCAGAGCTGATATCTCTTAAATGGCTTAACCGATTTTCATGAAATCTAATAAAAAACAATCATTGCGATTGAATAAGGTTTATTAAAAAAGAAACCGCGTCCGATTCGGTCTATTCGTTTAGAAGCTACAATGCTACAGATATACAGATACACAGATACACAGATACACGATAAAAATAGTGTCCCCTCCATACAACAACAATCTCTAGTCCTTAGGTACAGGTCGATTCACGAGAGTTGGCACGAATGGATTGAATGAGTGAACGAAAGTATACAAGTGTGTTAAATAATAACAGATTTTAGGTTTGAAATTCGAACATCGGTTCAAAGGGCGGCACTCACACAGTGATAGGTGACATTACTTTTGTTCATTCCATTCGTGCCAACTTTAGTGAATGTACCTGTACTAATATTGGTAATTTGTTTTATATGAAAGTGAGTTTATCACTTTATCTGTCAGCTTAAGCTATAGTTACTAAACTTTAATGAAATTTAGCATAATAGCACCCCGGAAAATAATATATTTTTTATATACAGAGGCCGGGACAAAAGGGGTTGCCGGCTGAAGTTATATACTTAGATAGGGATAGGTCTGAGGCGGGCAGCCCCATATTTCCCGCCGAGGCATGTATAGTGCTTTTTTCAAACATTCAATGACATAAACAACAAAAAGTTTTATTTTTTTAACACGCGTAGTGGCAGAATGTCATGATGCCTGTGCCACAAATTTATGTGGAATGGAAATTAACAAAGAGGACTTTGCCGGCCTAGGCCTGCACGATTTGTATGAAATTCCATTAACGACCTCTTGTCCTAGCCGCACCTGAAACGTCATACTTCGCAGCCTATTATAAGGAACATAACATTAAATTTTCATTGCAAGTTTGAGAAAATACCATTTAAGATTAGGTACGGTGAGCCTTATAAATATCTGCACAATTTAGTGCTTTGTCATTTTAAAGTTATGTTTAAAACTGCTATATTAATTCTGACAAAGGTGTTAATGCGATAAGGTACCAAAGAGTGCAGCTTATAAACATGAGCATAGAAATCAGAACACTTCATACAAAGCTAAAACACTGACCCGTTTTCGTTGCTCCCAAGTGTAATTCGTGTAATTACTAATAAATAATGTCAGTTTTACTGAGTCATAATTAACGTGCGACAAAGTCAAGTTTCCCGGCGGGGTCAACGGCCTGTCGCTCATTACTCACCTATAGTAAGTCGGGTGAGAGGTGGACTTTCGCTCAGGGTCGCGCCTTATAAAATAGGGATGGGATAGTATGTCGATCTCGATAATTTTGTTAAGTGTTTCAAGCGAGAAACACACATACATAGAAGGAAATAAAAACGCGTACATACTTAAAATAAAACAATAGAGTAAAATGTGTCATATAGAAAGGAAAACACTGGTTTATTTTCTATATGACACATTTGATTGTGGCTGGTGTAATTATTGACAATGTTTTTTTATTTAAAAAAATACACTAGGTAGGTTCTAATGGCCGTGTTTTCTTAACATTTGTTTTTTTAGTGTATGAGAGAGGCAAGCTAGTGCACAGGCTATTTGATGAGAATGAATTATTAGAATGAAAAATAAATTATGTGCATTTTATTTACAAGGCATAGATGGAAATAAATAACAAACATTGAAGTAACCTTACTTTTTCATTTTTATTTTCTCCGTGTTAAAATTCGCTACTTGTGTACATTTTCAATTTCTAAGTATTCAGAGCAGTATATGTAAAAAGGTCTCATTTATTTTTATACTAGGTACCTTAATACACGTTTTTTTAGTTCCTCATACCTTTATCATTTCCAGTTAATGTAGGAAGTTGTTCTAAGAAACGGTTTTCCGGTTTAGGAGCTATCACCCGTCACTCGGAAACAAGTATAAGTAAGTGCCGTACTCTTCTGTCTACTATGTTATGCCCGTTTAGTCCGCACACAATCGTGAATAACTTACGCAGAAAGTAGACGCTGTTATAAATCTACGATAATGTCTCTTCACTAGGTCGAAGTATCGATATTTACATTGAGAATCACTTTGTCGTAAATGTACATACATTATTATCCTTTTTTTTTTCAAATTTTAACATTTCTAAACGCACATTCTTAGTTTGTTATACCAGTTAAATTACTTCAGATTTGTGTTTGAAAATGATCGTATACAAGAACAATTAAGTTAACAAAAAAACAGTGAATCTGTAGATTTTATTAATTTTGTGCTTTGTCTAGACAGTAGGCATGTCACTTTATCCTGGTCCTTAGATTTGGTAATTTTGAGACATTAAATGTGTACAATCTTACTACCAACCCCCTATTTCAGCACCCCGACAATGCCAGGTGACATTTTGAAATAGCTAAGGTGACATATTTTAAAATAGCTAAGCTTATATAAAATTCAGTGATATATCAGCATGTTGACTTTGCAATTGTTTACCGATTTTCACTTGTCTCATGTCGTTGTCAAGATTATGAAATAGGGGACATGTGGTCTGTTTGCCTTCACCTCACCATAAAGCGATAAAATTAAAAAGCAAACATAATCATCTTCCCACACTTTCATTTTTACTAACAATAAGTAACAGTAACTAGGTAATAAATTTTAGTCGCGTGTATATCACAATACAATAAACAAAAAGTCACTAATTTTCACACTTTTCACTGGACATTGTCAGTTTATCGACTGTGTCCCATCACTAGCAATATCGACACCGTATTGGACACGGCAACACAATAGAAAGTTTATTTGAACACCGTCGGCAGAACAGTCAATATCATGATGAGTCGATTTTAACCGACTTCGGTAAAAAAATCGGTTATGTTTTTTTGGTAATATCGGTATTAAAATATGTTTTTAATTTTTGGAAGGAAAAAAAAGTTTATTTTTAATTTTTTGATGTCGTTTTCCTAAATATCGCTTCAAGGGGCTGACATATTAGGCTGCTTTCAGTAAAAATCATACAACCGAATGAAAAATTGTACTTTTTCATTTAAAAAAAATACACGGACTATTTAAAATTAGGGTGAATTGGTCTTTTGGGTGAGCTTGCTTCATCATCGACAAAATATTCGTCCTCCAATGACAAGAGGTAGTCTAGAGCAAACCCATTATAAAAAAAGTAGGTAATTATTGTTTTTGGGTAACCAGAATATTTAACCTAGAATTAACATGACGATAAATACAATAATTACATTCAAACAGGTTCCCAATTTAATTTGGATAGACCTTAGAGCAAAGTCATATTTATTTGTTTAATAAGGGACAACAACAGAGTACATTATTGACTTTAAAGAGAGCTTAGTGATTAACTTAGAATAACATGCACCCCAATTACAGGTGAACATATCTTTACGAAAAACATTATTGCTTAAGGGCAGCACACAATTAGATTTAAGATTATAATATACAAAAATTAACGCACTAAAACATTATTTTAATACACAAAATAACTTAAGCATCTGATACCAAAATTGTTGACAAAAGAGCCAAAATTGTTGACAAAGCAACTTTATATAGAATATATATTATATAGAATTGTATTAAATTATGTGTTAACAATGAACAATATCAAATAATTTTAGTAAGTCAATTAGCTAGGTCAATGTCAAACGGAAACCCTGTGCATAGCTGACCTTTTCACGGTGATTTCATACCTACCATAAAAATAATGAATTCCTCTTGGAACCTCGGCTTCCCAAAATACCCGTCTGTGTTTATGTCTCTCAATCATTTTGTGTAATGTACTTTTTGTTTTTTAGCTAAGAATTTGCTCACGGAATCAAGCCTTGCTAAGGCAAATGGCGATATCTCACGGTGGGTTTAGACCAAGCGAACGAACAAGAATTCTATGGCATTCTCTCTTACGTTTTCTTTGTAAAAAATAAAGACAAAACATGTTCTAGTGCATTCGCTCGTTTGGTCTAAACCCACCGTCAGAAATACTCCTGTAGCAAATGTAACCTTATTCCTAACTGGAGAAAATTGAATCCGCTTTGGCTATTGAATTTGCGATACCGCCTATTAGCTTTTATGAGGGCAGAATTGCGTTGCCAACCCTAAAGACCAAGATGGAATGCCTATGCTGGTCATTTTGGAACATGACAGATGTGTATCGGTAGGTTAAATGATACGAATTTGTATAGGATTGTCCCAGACTGTATAGGATTGTCATGACAGATGTGTATCGGTAGGATAAATGATAAGAATTTGTATAGGATTGTCCCAGACTGTATAGGATTATCATGACAGATGTGTATCGCTAGGTTAAATGATAAGAATTTGTATAGGATTGTCACAGACTGTATAGGATTGTCATGACAGATGTGTATCGGTAGGATAAATGATAAGAATTTGTATAGGATTGTCCCAGACTGTATAGGATTATCATGACAGATGTGTATCTGTAGGTTAAATGATAAGAATTTGTATAGGATTGTCCCAGACTGTATAGGATTATCATGACAGATGTGTATCGCTAGGT
Organism: Acleris literana; assembly: GCA_946894065.1. NCBI lineage: Eukaryota > Metazoa > Arthropoda > Insecta > Lepidoptera > Tortricidae > Acleris > Acleris literana. The sequence goes on from OX335696.1 coordinate 4,497,176, forward strand.
TAAATGATAAGAATTTGTACAGGATTGTCCCAGACTGTATAGGATTATCAAGACAGATGTGTATCGGTAGGTTAAATGATTAGAATTTGTATAGGATTGTCCCAGACTGTATAGGATTGTCATGACAGATGTGTATCGGTAGGTTAAATGATAAGAATTTGTATAGGATTCATTTGTTTTTTATTTTATTAACTTATTCAATATCAAGGTAAATAAAGATCAAAGAGGAACCCAACAGAAATTCGTGACAGTTTAAAGTTTTTATGATGTATTGCGTGTCTCCGACTGTTATATTTTGACATCTGGATTTGTAACAATTGTTCAAAATATTATATCAAGTTATACTGGTTTATTGTGGAATCACAGTAACAGGCGGCCCTGGAAAACTATGTTTGCCACTTGGCATAAGGAAAAGTGGGAACGGACTTTTTTTGTGTAAAAAATAATCTTGTCACAGTTAAGGTACCTAGCTAGGGTGATGGAACCAATAATGAACAAGTACCAATAACGGACACGTGATTCTATGTTACAGAAGATAAGGGTTATTCGGGGTCTATATTGGAATCCATAACATCGTTTGTCCTGATCGTCATTTGTCCTAATGCATCGTTTGTCCTAAAGCCATTTCCGCTTGATGTTTAAAACTTTTTAGTGTTGTTATAACACAACTCTAACCTAACCTAACCGCAGGTACAGATCTAGTGAATAATCCTTTCACATCGTGAAAACTCGGAACTCACGTCTACTTCCGAATGATGCCGACGTGTCTATGAATTATTGAATTATTAAGTGACATGTTTGTATGAAATAAATAGAGTACCTTAGTTATCAGTGTCAAATGTCAAACCATTAGTTTGAAGTATATCAGACCGAGATGTTAAAACCACCACGATCAAATATATAGAAATTAGATGTAGGTAAACAAGAAGAAATATAAATAAATGTTGAAAATAATTTCACAGGCTTAAACGTAACGTCAAGGTAAAACAATATTGCTTTTGCAATACTATTGTATTGTTTTCAACTCGGCCGCCATTACAGTCAAGTAAATAAGACTTAAATTAGCATGCCGTTGACCATACTACGTATACCGGGGGGAAAAAACGAACGCTACATGGACGGCAATTACCTTAAATATTGGAAGTAGCAAGTTGTACGCAAAGGAGACTTACTTTTATTTTTGAATACAAAAAATACTGCATTATTGGATTTTTGAGAAAAGTCCTCTTCTTTAGGGCGCGTACAGTCAACCTTGTCACTTTAAAGTCGTGTTTGAAATGTCATACAAAATTGTGAAACGATTGAAAGCGACAAGGTACATAAATGATCACTTATTTATGCTGTTGACTGTACACATAGAACGTCGGTTTTTACAGGATCCGTTTTAACAGATCTTTTCACCTTGTAATCTTCTTTTTACTGGATCCAGAATACTGTTTTGTGTGTGAACTCGCTCAAACAACTACATACGCCATCAAATAACGGACCTGTAAAACGGATCGCTATGTGTACACGCCCTTAATCGGGAATCGAACTGGTCGAATATGAAAAAACAATAAAGTCGTGTTTTATAATACATATCGAAAGGGTCATTGATAGTGCATTTGTCTAAAATACATATTTTTTAAAATCTAATAAAGACCGTAAAAAAAGCCTGCTTTATTATTTTGTTATAATCGACAAATTCGATTCCCGGTTAAGGCAGGCAAATTTAAAAAATCCATAAATGGCATAATAATAATTGTTTTAAAAAAAAATAACTATATGAAAAGCAAGCTTTAAAAACCCGACTGCATTTTTTATACTGTCGTCGATATAACTACATATATTAATAATTGTCATTTGGCCATTGTTTTTATTTCAATTTTAACAGTTTAGGTATCCTATGACACTCTCGCTGCGAAGACGAATCCAATGATACCTCATTTGTCAAAATCGTCCAAGCCGTTTATGCTGTAGCGGGGAACATAGAATTGGACATACATACATACATGAAGGTGAAAAACATAACCCTCCTTTTGGGCTCCGCCGCAGTCGGGTAATAAAAGTAAGTCTCCATTGCGTAGACTATGCCATTTCCAATATTTAAGGTAATTCCCGTCCATGTGGCGATCCAATGGATGAGAGAGGCGATGGCTGAGATACGCGTCATACTCGTGAACGGGTGCTGTTTGTGGGGTCCGGTCTGTTCAAGTTTGCAAGGACTTGTTGTTCAATTAATTATTATACTTATAGCTTTTGACGAAGAGACCTCGTCGTGTTGTTCTCGTATTCATCATTTTTAGTTTAGGTTTATTGACCTTAAATTTGTAATAAGTTTATTTTTGGTAGTTTTAAGAATTTATTATTTATTACTTTGTTGCCTTATTATTACTTAATGTAATTTACTTTTAAGTATTGTTGTTGTATGTTTTATGATTGAAAAAATGACCTTCTGCTGGAGTTTCTTGCGGCGCTTCTTCTCCGCAATGATGGTCTTGTCCGAAGCGCTGGTAGATTCACTCTATATTACCGACGTGTAAACGAGCCCTCATGTGGCCTATTTGCTGAATAAATATTTTGAATTTTGAATTTTGAATTTTGATCATTTTGTCCACCCTGTATAGCAAGTCAAAAGCGATATTCTTTTAGCGCGTAGAATAGAGGCCCTTTAGGAACTTCTTTTCCTCCTACCGCCAATCAGCAGTGTTCCCATTGTTGTGTTCCGGTGTGGGGATAAGACAACCGGTGAAATTACTAGCATAGAGGCATTCCATCCTAGTCCTCAGGTTTGGCAACGCATTTGCGGTCTTAGGATTGCAGTCTTAAGATTGTAGTCTTGAGAATACAAATGTTTATGGGTATCACTTACCATCAGCCCCCTAGACACTACACTAGAGACAATTAAAGGTGACAGGTGACATATGGCGCAGCTTATATGAAACGCAGTTATGTATCAGCATGTTAACTTTGAAATGTATACCGAATTGTCACCTGTCACGTGTCATTGTCCAGATGAAATAGGAGGCTGATGGCCGGAGTGCTCGTGTGCCTTGCCATTAAAAAAAACATAATTAACATATTTATTGATATTCTAAGTAGAGTAGCACAGCTTAAGTAAACAGTGAAGGGACTGACTGAGTAAACCGCCCGTAAACTATAAAATTAACTCGACAATTATGTTAATGTAACCTTGAAACACAATAAGAGGCCACTTGTAATTTCTCTGCATCTGGGAATTACTTGGCGTATGCATTGTTGGAGAGAAAATTGAATACAGATTACAACAGCGCGGTCACTGTCATAAAAACGTGGTAATTGAAAGTGTCGATTTTATCATAAAGGTTTATATAGAAATTGGTGGCGAGTACACATAATTATCCTCTTATTTATAACAAAAAAAAAAGTTAATTCAAACTCTTTTGATTTAGAATCAGCATAAAAAATAAGAAACAAAAAACAAAAAATTGAACATTATTTTATGGTGGAAATGCCCATCGCCATGCAAAGCAGGGTTGACCCCACAATGCATCCAGTTAAAAATATGTCACAAACCTAAAAAAATTAAACACAGCGACATCTATTAATGCTTACCCACAAGTTCATTTTTTTCTAAAAAATATTATTACCGACGAAAATGTTTTCTCTCAAGTTCTCTTAACAAAATAACACTATAACCTCAATAAGTACCTATCATATTTGTTTTTCTACAAGTAAAAAATCATGCATTGTAGGGTTAAAATATATGCTTTGTCATTTCCTGTCATTGTGATATTTCCATTTGACAGAAATAAACAACGCATACTTCAACTAAAATAGGTCTATATCTAGTGCGCTTATGGATAAAAGGGTTTATAAACCGACTGGAAATGGGTCATTATTCGAGCGTTTCAACCGCCTCACTTTTGTGGACATATTTTTTAAGAATTCGCCTTATATTTTGATGCCGTTTTTGGATATTTGTTAGATGTCTGGTAAACTTAGATACCTAACCAGAAACGAAAACGAAATCTACAGTCACTTCTACAAAAATGTGACCACGAAAGTGATTCGGAACAAACGCCCAAATAATGACCCAAATATATCTAGATTATAAGACGCCCACAACTTTGTAAGCGAAGAATTCGTTTCCCGCTACTACTCCCCTATTTCTTCAAGTTAGGAGTCGATGTATGAAGAACACTTCTGCCCTCCTAAGCAAAAATGCAATAACTAAATACAATAGCCAAAGCAGATTCAACTCTCTTCTGTTTGTAACTAGGTTGCAATTTCTACAGATGTTTTGTCTGAGATATCGCCATTATGCTTAGAAGGGCAGACTTTCTTAGTGGATGCACCCATAGGGTACCCAAGAAATATTCCCTCTTTATTTTCTGGTCCGTAGGTTCAGTGCTTTAGGCTATGCGTTGTCAGTTAGGGTCTGACCAGACCTATCGACGTGGAATCGGCTTGAGCCGGTGAGAAAAAGTTTTCACTATCCTGATTTTGATTATCAATCCAAGCTACACTTCTTTCCTGTTCAATCGGTCGTCAAACACTCGCAGAACAGCAATAGTTTAATCCAAATGCCAAATTTTCAAGTGTTCAAAACTGCATGGTAAGTTTGAACTTTTTAAAGAGACAAGGATATTTATTTTACATCGATATTTTATTGTATATATTTTTAATCGTCCTAAATATTTAGTTATAGGTACACATAAATAATGGTTATATTGTAAGTTTAGAAATTAATATTGAATAATTATAAAAAAAAAATATTGACTCAGAAAAAAATATTGACAATGTTTGCTATGGTCGGAATGACGTCATTTCGTTTGTAACCGCGTTACGCAGCACTAGCTGTGACATAAAAACCATGTGGCGTTTAAGCTCTTTAGCGATTAGCAGAAAGTTTATTTATTTTCTTAGTTAATAATAAACAAAGCAATAAAAAAAAAGTATGCTCTACAAGAGACAAGTGCTCTCGCTTTAAATAAATAATCTATGGCAAGGTTCTCATGACTTGACCCCAAGTGCAGTGTCTTCTCTCTTCGACCAGCCATTATTATAAACATTTGACAGTTGGAAAGTTGTAATTCAATACAAATAACTTTTATTGTACAGTAAACCATACAGAGAAATTCTGCACGTTAAAAACTTAACGTCATAACTCCAAATTTAGGATACGCCACTTGCAACAATATTGACTGACGTTAAAAAGTTGAAAAAGGCTGGGTTCGAATTTGGATTTATATCGTTATGCTTTTAAGGTAGTATTTACACAATTATTAAATTTCATTGTGAAAACTTTCTAGTAGTAAATTAGTACAGAACAAAGAAAGTGTTAATGAATTGGAAAAAAAATAGCTTCTTTAAGAGAGCCATCTGAGTGGCGAGAGTTTTTTATACTTCCTTTTTATTTGACATGTAATGTTTTTAATTTATACATTGGTAATGTTTTTATTTGTGCTAGTCCTAATAATTTTTATTTGTTGCTTTTATAATGTAATTTACTTTTAAGTATTATTGTATTTTATGTTTGAAAAAATGACCTTCTGCTGGAGTTTCTTGCGGCGCTTCTTCTCCGCAATGATGGTCTTGTCCGAAGCGCTAGTAGATTCACTGTATATTACCGACGTGTAAAAGAGCCCTCATGTGGCCAATTTACTGAATAAATATTTTGATTTGTCGGGAGTTTTATTATGTTGATAGGACCTCGTGCGGGGTCCGTCCGGATCACTACCACCGTCTTATCCATTAACCCACCGCCAACCAGCATTCGAATTGCTGTGTTCCGGTGTGGAGATAAGACAACCTTAGCTCTCAGGGTTGGCAACGCATTCGCTATCCGTGTAACTGTGCTGCTGACTGGAACCATCCATACTATACTATATAGTATAGTATATGCTATTACTATACTATACTATACTATACTATACTATATACTATTACTATACTATACTATACTATACTATACTATACTATATACTATACTATACTATACTATACTATACTATACTATATACTATTACTATACTATACTATACTATACTATACTATATACTATAATATTATAAATGTGAAAGTAACTGTAACTGTGCTGCTGACTGGAATAAGCTATTTGACAACATCCATCCATACTATACCATACTATACTATATACTATTACTATACTATACTATATTATACTATACTATACTATACTATACTATACTATACTATAATATACTATACTATACTATACTATACTATACTATACTATACTATACTATATACTATAATATTATAAATGTGAAAGTGTGTATGTTTGTCCGCCTTTCACGCTTCAACCACTGAACGGATCGAGATTAAACTTGGCACGCATACTGGTTAGGTCCTGGTATAGAACATAGGATTTTTATCCCGGAAAATAGGACAGTTCCCGAGGGAGCAGCGATAAACGACTTCTACGTGGACGGAGTCGCGGGCGAAAGCTAGTTGAAAATATACTTACTACAAATTGCGTCAACCTAACGTAAAACAACATACTTATTTCACTTTATTTTAAATAAAACGATGTATATTTTTTTGGAAATTACACAAAGAATATTGTAATATTTTTTGAAATTTAATCTGTGGCGGGAACGCTTTGTGATTGTTTTGCAGCTCTGAGGGCTCAGACAAGATGCACTACGCGAACTAACGTTTCTATTCGATTCGTTTTTAAACCAATCGCGTCACTGGAAGATGACGTGATACGAAAAGTCACGTGGTCTACCAGTGACGCGATTGGTTTAAAAACGAATCGAATAGAAACGTTAGTTAGCGTAGTGCATCTTGTCTGAGTCCTCTGGTGACGTCACACGCAAGTAACCACAGATCATAAGGGCACATCTCTTCAAATTATTGTTTATTGTTTACTTGCGTGTGACGTCACACTTGTCATATGGCCAGCGCCATGATAGAAACAGCCAGCGTTTTAAACATTTAAACTTCATCACAGGTTTTTATTGATTAATACAGTTGAATCGCAAGGAAATATTAATGTAGTGTGCTTGTTATGTATTACAGAATCATTTAAAAAGGTTTTCTATCATTAGTCAAATAGCCTATTGTATGATTTTCATTTCTTCCAGAGACTTTGTATGCTTTACCTCTATATGTAGGTGTCTGTTGTTTCTAGTAGGAATAACAGAAGCCAAGACTTAACTTTGGAACGTCATTCAAGTCAATTTGTTTCCACTTCTCATGCTCTTAAAATGTTACTTTACACATCGGGGCTAAAGCTCCTTATTAATCTCTAGGGACTAAAGTATTTTTTCAATTTACTTTGGATACTCCTAAACAACCAATCACGGTGGTGCTGAATGGAGGATTATCGCCATTTTCAGATTGTGTATGGACCATTTTTAGGCCGTGGAAATAACCAAAAAAAAATACGATTAAATTTCGTGAAACACGATTAACGATTACGAATATGAATCTATTTAAATATATTACTTAAGGATAATTTTATTTTATTAGGCATGGTCCAAATAGTTTTCACGTTTGTATCTGTTGGCTAAATATACAAGGATTTATGTCACTTCACAAAAAACTGACAACCGCGAAACAAATTTGTCAGAAACTTTGTTAAATATTGTAATTTTGTATATAACGTTGTTCTTTTTCCTCGCATTCAAAGTGAAAAGAAGAGTGTTTAACGCGAGACTAACTACAGCCACTCTAGCTCCCTCGCCCGCTCGCGTGGCTAAACATCTCGTGTCATTATGTCTTGTTTTAGTCTCTCGTTGAACAATCTACTATTAAGACCTTCCCCCGACTTTTATTTACCCACATGACTCTCAAACAGTTCAAACTTCTTGTCATTTCCTAACTCAAATTACCCCAATATCCTTAACATTACAAGACTAAGTAATGATGACCATGGACCACAGAGTTTTTGCAGTGACCACAGACGAAAGCGGCAATGGGCTATTAGCCAGTACAAATACCACTTTTACTCGTGATAACAGAGAAAGGAAACTTTCCCTGGGGTCAAATTATCATGTTTCGATATGCCGTTTTTGCAAGTCTGTGCGATATTTTTGGGGTTCCGTGTTTTATAATGAGAACCTTTAGAGGCCGTACAGGCCGATTCACAAGAGTGGCACGAATGGATTGAATGAGTGAACGAAAGTTGCAAGTGTGTGAAATAATAACAGGATTTCGGTTTGTAATTCGAACATCGGTTCAAAGGACGGCACTCACACAGTTTTTTTTTTTTTTTTTTTTTTTATGTATTCATAGATAGTTAAAATACATGTCGAATTTACAAAATTTCGCCAAACTGCGGAACAGTTTGTTGGCGAAGCATGTGCACTCTTATATTAAAAGTTGGTACAGTGTAGTTAATACTAAATCTAAAACGGTACTTTCGAGTAGAACATGTTAAAACTAATAAATATAATATTACGCATCAGCAACCTTTACTATTTTCTGAGTGGTAGGTGTTTATTAACCAGGATCTCAATTTATTTTAGCTCTGGGTTCTACAAACTTCTTTCGTGACGCTACTCTTAGACAACGGTTGTAATTTTTAACACTTTTAAATTCCAAACACTCATACTAATCTACAGCTAATAAGTATTTCACTTTTTCATGCACAGGAATTAAATTACATTTTTTAAACGAAAGGTAAAGTGATAGGTGGCATTACTTTTGGTCATTCCATTCATGCCAGCTTTAGTGAATCTACCTGCATCAATAAGCAGAGTTGATTAAGATGTCCGTTTTAAAATATTTAAATAGTTATAGTTGCTATGGCTTGACGTTTATTATTTACGGCCCAAAGAATGTGTATCCAAAACTCAACTAACTAGCAAAAGAAAGGAGCCCTTAGTCTGTAAGCATGCATGCGTCAGGGTTCCCACTCCGCGACTCACATAGCTTTAAGTCTCCCCCCCATCCCAACCCCCATTCCTATCCCCCCTTTTTGGAAAAACCCCGCGGATATGTAAACAGATGAAGGACTTTTTCCTCCGGCCTTTCAGCACTGGCTGGGGTAGTATCCGCGAGAGTCTAAATTCTAGTCGGTAATAGGGGCATTGGTGTTTTTAGCCGGTGCGAGCCCGGCAGTACCTGGGCCCTCCATTCCCAGGTCTCCGGAAGGGATTTTCACCTCTGCCCTTTTTTCTTAAAGTAATTAAAGCAATTAAAAAACAAAAAACCGCCTTCAAAAACGCAAAAAATAACTTCTTTAAAATTGTAGGCACCTAATAGGTTAGTCCAACTGATGTCGGCTTTTTGTTGAAAATGTTGTGGTCGCCGACTTCAGTTGGACTAACCTATTAGGTGCCTACAATTTTAAAGAAGTTATTTTTTGCGTTTTTGAAGGCGGTTTTTTGTTTTTTAAAACATTTATTTTATTTTATACTTTTTAGTGATCATAATACGCTGTTACGTAGTCCCACTTCTTAGTTGAAATGAAACTTTAACTTAGGTATATCAAGCGCGCCGTAAGCAACGCCGCGGGAAAGTCATAGTCATATTTCAACAAGTAAATATTATTCGTTGTAGGTAGTCGCTCAACTATCTTAATCGAGATATCTTATCGCCACCCTTGAAATCGGTACCATTGAGGAGTTCCGGTGGCCATCTGTGGTCTTCATCATCAGTTCCACTACATCAAATGATACTTTCTGAATGCAAATGCTAGACTTGTTACTAAAAATACTAAAATCGCTATATGTTTGCCTACAATATTTGAGGAGTTCCCTCAATTCCTCACTGATCCCCTCATCAGATACAGATTTGGTGACAATGGGACCACCTCGGAAGTATACTCTATCAAACCAAAAAAATAATTTTGAAATCGGTCAACAATTGACGGAGTAATCGGTGAACATACATAAAAAAAAAAAAATACATACAGTGGAACGTATAACCTCCTCCTTTTTTGAAGTCGGTTAAAAAGCAAACAAAAGCAAGGACTTTTGTCTTTGGCCCTTCAGGCGATTACCACAAAAAAAAAACTCAACTAACTTCAGAATTGTGTCGTGTGATAAGGATGACGGCACCAATGATGGACACTTTTAGCTGACAGGCACCAGTAATGGACACATCACTCTTAATTCTAATTTCATACGGTCTGAAATTGATTGTTGCAAGACAAATGAATATCCCTTATTTTCTGTAAAATAAGAATCAAGTGTTCATTATTAGTCCTTGTCCATTACTGGTTCGGTCACCATAAATTGATGCGGTTTTTAACATTGGTTGGCAAATTTTTTGAATAATGCATTCTGGTTTATGTTCGGGTGTTGTAAAAACTCATATAGGTACACTAAAGCAAAGCGAGGGCGGTCGTTAGTAAAATATAATTCGCGAAAAGCGCGAACTGCAACATCAACTATTTTTTTTCACTGTTTGTTTACTAATGCAACTACCACTATATTTGACGACGCGCTGGCCTAGTTGGTAGTGCCCCTGCCTACGAAGCTAGCGGTCCTGGGTTCAAATCCCGGTAAGGGCAGATATTTGTGTGATGAGCGCGAATATTTATTCCTGCGTCTTGGATGTTTTCTATGTATTTAAGTATATATTTCTCTATATAAGTATTTATATCGTTGTACAAGCCTAGAGCTTAGTTTGGGACTAGGTCAATTGGTGTGACATTGTCCCCTGATATTGATTATTTATTACTATATCCTCGTAAAGCCCACTATACTACAAACATGTTTTTTTTTGGAAGTGGAACTTCGAACCTATTATCAAGGCAATAAAGTTAAATTACGTTTGTTCAATTATGCCATTTTCAGTTTATGAACATAGGGAAATAAACCTTATTCCCATTGCAACACAGTTCAAATTAAATTGCCTTGATTATGTATACGTATTGCATACTTGACCTTTCGAGGCTATGTATATTTTTTACTATTTTCAGATGTCAGTGAAATGTCCAGTTAAATGCATCATTTTAGTAAATTGATCTTACAATTCGCCTGCTTTCATCATGCAACAAGTCACTCAGAGGGCTATGGAGAGGGCTATGCTCGGGGTTTCTCTGCGTGATAGAATCAGAAATGATGATATCCGCAGTAGAACTAAGGTTACCGACATAGCCCGAAGAACAGCCAAACTTAAGTGGCAGTGGGCGGGGCACATTGCTCGCAGGACTGATGGCCGATGGGGTCAGAAGGTTCTTGAGTGGCGTCCGCGGACCGGGAGACGAGCTGTAGGTAGGCCTCCAACAAGATGGAGTGACGACCTTGTAAAGATCGCGGGAACGCGGTGGATGCGAAAAGCACAAGACCGGTCTGAGTGGAGAGCCTTGGGGGAGGCCTATGTCCAGCAGTGGACGTCTTTCGGCTGACATGATGATGATGATGATCATGCAACTTGCTTTGTTTAGAGTTCTATGATTGAAATTATCCACAGACCCTAGAGCGGTGATAGGTGACATTTCAGTGTATATGGCGCAGTTTATATGAAACCCTGATACATCAGTATCAGCGTGTTAACTTTGCAATGTATACCGAATTGTCACCTGTCACGTGACTTTGTCAAGATGGTGAAATAGGGGCCAGGTGTGCCTTTGAAATACTACGGAACCCATTAGTAATAAGCAGATCACGCTTGACTGTTACATCGTTTAAGAGACATTAACAACGGTTACGTCATTGTCGTAATTTGATCATTAAGACTTTCCTTTTCTTTTAAACTTTTAATTCTTTTTGATTACGCAACGTTTCTGGTTCACTTTAAAATATCGCACCTTCAGAACAATAGTGACCTAATTGAGACATTTTAAATTTCGAGTTAGGTCTCTATAATAATAAATTTACGACTTGAAGTTTGAAATCTGTTATTTTGAATTAGGTCACTATTGTTCTGAAAAAGTGTATTGTAAAATGTTTACGAGTGTACCGCTCAAGTTATGTCAATTAATTAATGATCGTTTGTTGAAATATGTAGAAAAAAATAAGTTTCTACTGAAAAAAATATCATATTTAGCTAAGTATATTGACGATTGAAAGATGTAAAGGAGATCGAAAAGGGTATGCTAAGATGGTCTTAGAAAGGATGGATGAGAGAAGAGTTACGAAAGAGATATGGCGAGCGAGAATGCGTCGAGATGTCGGTAGGGGACGCCCTAAATGCACATACAATAATCAGATTCGCGATGTACTGAATAAGGGCCAAATCAAAAGCACGCGAAACCGACGTACGTGCATGACGAGGGTGATGAATGTAGAGGAAGCGAAAGTTCTCTGTTTAGACCGGGGCACCTGGCTTTCCATAGCCTCTGACACCCCATTGGGAGACAGGCGTGAAGGTTTTTGTGTGTATGTATGTATATTGACGACGTGGTTAGCCTAGTTGGTAGTGACCCTGCCTACAAAGTTAGCGGTCCTGGGTTCCATTCCCGGTCATGGCACGTATTTGTGTGATGAGCGCGAGTATTTGTTCGTGAATTTTGGGTGTTTTCTATGAATTTAAGTAGTCGTTCCTCTATATAAGCGTGTTTATCGTTATCTATTACACATAGTACAAGCCTATAGCTTAGTTCGGGACTAAAGGCCATAACCAAGATGCAAACGTTACTAACGTTTTTCTTTTCTATAGGTAACTCAAAATGTACGTTTCGTGCGTTTTGATAAACTACGTGGTGTAACTGTCATCCCATACATTTTTGGTCATAGAAAAGAATAGTACATTACTGCACAGACCGGGAAATGGGCCGTTGCGGGACGAGTAGAGTTAGCGTGGCCGAGACGCAGTCGAGGCCGCGCTATATACGAGTCCAGCAACCGCCCTTCCCGGTCGAGGCTTGTATAGTGCTTTTCTCCAACAATGTGATGAAATTTAAAAGAATTGTTAATAATATGAAACACAGACCCAACATTTCCTTGAAAAAAAGAACAGAAACGTACGATTTAGTATAACACTGAGATAAAGCATTAAATAAAATCACAAATTTAAACGTAATAGCTAATAAGTTCAATTTGAATAAAATGTAGTTTAAACATTTATTACCCGTTTATGTTATTCCGTCAATTTATTTTGTTAATGAACGCAATTTCTATTTTAAAAAAGTCCAACTATTTCACACTTTTAAATACGTTGTAAACGCTGTTTGAAAAGGCTTAACTTTTTACTCTATGACATTTAAAAAGTAGGTAAAATACACAAGGAAGAATTTTGATTGCACGATTATCTGGCTGTTTGGAGATAATTATCCTAGTCCAAACATGGTTTTAAAAAGGAAAACACCAGGTACGTAATGAAATTTCAAACATTTTCGCGGCCGCTGCCGTTGGTAAACAATAACTTTTTTTTTAATTTTGCCTGGACCTGGAACTTACAACTTCGCGGGTTGATTTGATAACAGTAACGTTAACATTTCCGAGCATGTGGGAGAAAAAACCTTTTATAGCATTTGCATCTTAGCTAGAGCTCTAGGTCAATTTGTGCGAGAACGTTCCTTCATGTTTATTATTTTATTATTTTGCCCGTCTGTAAACAGGATAGTTGTGAACCAAGTAAAGAAAGTGAAGCAACTCTCACTATATTAATAGTACTTTAGCTGCCTGCACAGAGCTGGATACTTTCTTAATCGCTTAGTATGCTAAGTGCGGGGCACTGGCGGTCACGCCGCCATTAAGCGCAGCGTTTAGCGGGGCGTAGTAACACACTATCGCGTATTTACGTTGTGGCCTGACGACGCGGTGGCCTAGTTGGTAGTGCCTACGAAGCTAGCGGTCCTGGGTTCAAATCCCGGTAAGGGCAGATATTTGTGTGATGAGTGAGTGCGAATATTTTAATCCTGAGTCATGGATGTTTTTTATTCATTTAAGTATTTATTTATCTAAGTATTTATCTCGTTATCTAGTACCCATAGTACGAGCCTAGAGCTTAGTTTGAGACTAGGTCAATTGGTATGACAATATCCCCCTGTTTTTTTTTATTATGTACTGTCAGCCAAATGGAAGCCTGACATAGAACGGTGTCACAGTGACATTATAAAACGATTTGTTTGAGACTTCTTACGAACTGAATCATTACGTTACTGTAACAAAGTTCTATGGTGAGCCAGGTTTCGTTGGGCTTATGGTACATCACAAGATCAGAGTTGAAATGTCTTAAACGTCCCAGCCGGTTTTCAATAAGGTAAGAACCATGTCCATTACAATAAACTAGCTTTCATTAATGACAACCACCTCAAAATCAGTCCATCCGTTTGGGAGCTACAAGAAACACACATATACAGATACATACGTTAACTTATAATACCCTTCTTTTTTTGTCGGGGCTAATACCTGCATTCAAATGTCAATAATGCTCTGCGGGCCTATTATGTGTGGATAAAACAGCTGTCACTTTCTGACAACTAAGTGCGAGAGTGACGAAAGCTTTATCCACAACAATAAACGCGACTGCTTATAATAAGGCTCTGACCAGACAACCTCGAAAATAAAAATAGGATGATGGCAAAATTACTGAAACTGGCTGATCCTAATAGTCAAACCGCAGACAATAAGTTAGTGTCAAAAGTTTCATTTTTGCGACAAGCTTTTGTTGGTGATTTCACTTTTTTGCAAAGTTAAGACCCAACTAATGAGTCCAACACGGAGATGCATTAAGCCGGGAATACACATGCTTGTAAAACGGAGCAGCAGCTCGTATGTTAGATACTGGCATGTGCAACTAGCTGGCACACTGTGGATACATTTGCAAGTAAAACTTGCATACAATTTGCGTCCTTGCATGCCTGTATTTCCAAGACGTATACACATGCCTGTAGCTGGCACACTTGCGTTCTAGTTCACGTGTCAGTCTCACGCATACTTGTAATGGAAAACATTCGAAGTGAATTAAATAGTATGATTTTGCTACTAGCTATAGAATGTGTGGCTAAATTAATGAGGGAAAAAAGGAGAGAAGAAGGCAATAACGGCGACAACTCGTCAGCTACTGGCATGCCTGTAGCTGTCACGTGCATTTACATGTGCCGGTTTTGCAGCCCCCCGCGACCCCTCCCTCATATTGCATGCTAGTAAATCAAATGGTGTGCTATCTACTCGCTCGCCAGGTACAGGCATGCCAGTTAATGTATACACATGAAAGTAGCTGGCACGTGCAAATGCAAACTTTCCCGGAAATGAAGCCGCGGACGAGCTGGCAAGGGAAGGGTCCAAGGGCGCTTACGTCGGACCTGAACCATTTATGGCACCATCGCCGGGCACCATAAAAGCAGCCCTGAACAATAACTCCCTAGTAAATCACCTAAAAGAGTGGAAAACTACGGAAGGCTTAGGGCATGCGAAGCTCTTCATAGATGGAGTTGACCAGAGCTGGACCAATAAACTTTGGAAACTCAGCAGAAGACAACTCCGATATATTATAGGAGTGTTTACCGGGCACTTCGGGGTTAAACATCTCCTAGAAAAGATGGGCCTTTATGACAACACAGATTGTAGAATGTGCGGCGAAGAGGTGGAAACAATGAACACTAGTGTGAATGTGATGCCCTCGCCGGAGTAAGAATGAAAATCCTCGGTTGTGGCTACCCAGAACCAAGCGATTTCAAGGCACTGCCATTGCACTCCACTATCCGCTTTCTGGAAGGGGTGGAGGCTGCATTGGATTAAGTGCTAAAAAAGAAGGGGTAACTACACAAAAGATCCCATAGGGTCGAAGTGTATCGGTACCCCGCCAATAAGATAAGATAAGATAAGATAAGCTGGCACGTGCAATGGACTAGTATGCAAGTGTGCCAGCTACAGGCATGTGTATCCCCGGCTTTAAGCATAGCGGAAATTCTGTCGCCACCTTCCGACTCCATCATCAGAACAGCTACTAGATACCATAATATTGCATTGTCATCGGGTTTATATGTGGTCCAAATTTCAGCCCATTCCATTATACGGGAACTAGTTCAAAAATTACTTGCAAGATTTGTCTGTGTGGCAGTTCGGAACCCTGGGTGCGCGAGTCCGACTCCTTGACCGTTTTATACATTTTGTTTACATCATGCAGCAGAGTTCACATTGTGTTCTGTGTAGAAATAAGATAACCAGTGATATTACTAGCGTAGAGGTATTCCATTTTAGTTCTCAGGGTTGGCAACGCATTAGAAGTCTTAGAAATGCACTCTTGAAATTGTAGTCTTAAGATTTCAAATTTATAAAGCTAAAGGGCACGTTTTATAAAGCTACAAGTTACAATTTTACAGGTCTAAACTGGCAACACTGCTCAAATGGCTGGTCGTCATTGGTCGAGGTTGTGTCAAATGGAAACATGTAACCTGTCAATTGTAATTTGTAGCTTTATAAAACAGGCCCCAGGGGCACGTTTTATAAAGCTACAAGTAACAATTTTACAGGTCTAAACTGGCGACACTGCTCAAATGGCTGGTCGTCATTGGTCGAGGTTGTGTCAAATGGAAACTTGTAACCTGTCAATTGTAATTTGTAGCTTTATAAAACAGGCCTCAGGGGCACGTTTTATAAAGCTACAAGTAACAATTTTACAGGTCTAAACTGGCAACACTGCTCAAATGGCTGGTCATCATTGGTCGAGGTTGTGTCAAATGGAAACTTGTAACCTGTAAATTGTAATTTGTAGCTTTATAAAACATGCTCCAGGTGGCATGAACGCTCGTTGGCCTTCTCTTTGTCTTTAAAAAAAATACCTTCTCCGCATTACTACCGCAATCGCCGCTCTCTTAATCACGAATAAACAATGTCCTTATTATCTGCGTCTGCGTCTTATCAGCTCCGTCCGAGAATAGCCATATTTCCCTCGATAAATTGTATTTAGTGGTTTATCTGTGAAAGAATAACAAACAAACGGAGTAATTTTTGCATCTATATTATACAGTGGTTGTCACATAATTAGGGACGGATAGAGCGAAGTCTGCTTTTGGTTAAAATATTGTTGGACGCCGACTTCAGTTGGACTGACCTATTTACCTACCATTTTAAAGAAGTTATTTTTTGCTTTTTGAAGGCGGGGTTTTGTTTTTTTAAACTTTTTTTTTATTTTATACTTTTTAGTGATCATAATTATGCTGTTATTCTCCCACTTCTCAATTAATAAGTAACAATAGAACATTTCAATCTCGCCGCGAGCAACGCCGTGGGAAAGTCATAGTCATATATTTAAACCTAAATATGGTTCGTCATAGTCGCTCAACTATGTTAATCGAAATATCTTGTCGCCACCCTCGAAATATATACCGTTTAGGAGTTCCGGTGGCCATCTGTGGTCTTCATCATCAGTTCCACTTCACCAAATAGTGCTTTCCAAGACCAAATACACGAGTTACAATGAAAAATACCAAATAAAGTGTGCCTAAAAATTTTGAAGAGTTCCGTCGAATCCTCATGGATTCCACCATCAGATCTTCATTTTGATAAAAATAAGACTAATCGGGAAGCACCAGCTTTCAAATAAAAAAAAAAACATGAAAATCGGTTCACCCAGTCGAAAGTTCTGAGGTAACAAACATTAAAAAAAAATAAGAAAAAAATACAGATGAATTGAGAACCTCCTCTTTTTTTGAAGTCGGTTAATAATTAGGGACGCTTGCGTTTTTCCCATACAATTGCCTATAAATATGACTTTTCAATTTTCACTACCGATTAAAAAGTTTTTGAAGTATATCAGTACGTAGTTTTTTTTTTTATTTAAAATCTAGTGATAATTTATGATAGTCTACTTATCCCAATTTTAAATCCGTGAGCGAATGTTCCGTATTCAACTAGTGTGTGTCTGCAACATTGTAATTGAACCCCACATCGTCTAAACTATTTAAACAGCATGCATTACTTTAATTCGAGGTTTTCCCTCGTCAGACGTAACCGGCTATTAAAAGATTTCCCTTCAACATCCTAAACACACTATTTACACGCCGAGCTGGTAGATGATTCTCCTAACCGCTTTAAAATTCGACGGACGAATTACCCAGCGAATTCAAGTTAATCCATCAGAGCGTACAAACTTTTTTTTTATTACCTTATGTTAAGTAGTATCTGAGACCCATACTATGAATTCTTTAGACTACAATCTCAAGACTGTAAATCAAATACCTAGAACCTTGTTCAGCGTCCGTCCAGATCGCTACAACGATCTTATCCTTAAACCGATCCCCCAGCAGTAGTGTTCGCACTGTTATGTTCCGGTGTGGGGATAAGACAACCGGTGAAATTACTAGCATAGAGGAGTTCGATCTTGGTCCTCAGGGTTGGCAACACATTTGCGGTCTTAGGATTGCAGTCTTGAGATTGTAGTCTTGAGAATGCGAATGTCTATGGGTCACAGATCCCATTTATCATCAGGGGCACGTTTTATAAAGCTACAAGTTACAATTTTACAGGTCTAAACTGGCAACACTGCTCAAATGGTTGGTCGTCATTGGTCGAGGTTGTGTCAAATGGAAACTTGTAACCTGTAAATTGTAATTTGTAGCTTTATAAAACAGGCCCCAGGTGACCAGAGTGCTCGTGTGCCTTTTCCATGCCATGTATGTATATTTGTTACTTCGTCACTCTAAAACAATAAGATCAATTCAAACCAATTTTAGAATAGAGATAGCGTACCTAGGATGACGGCACCAATGATTGGCACTTTTAGCTGACAGGCACCAGTAATGGACACTTCAGTCTTAATTCAATTTTCATACGGTCCTAAATTGATTGTTGCAAAACAAATGAATAACCCTTATCTTCTGTAAAATAAGAATAAAGTGTCGATCATTGGTTCTTGTCCATTACTGGTTCCGTACCCTACGTCAGAATGCAGCAACACGTATTGACGTTTTTTTTTATAGAGAACCGTAAATGTTCAAAACGTAGACCTATACGTATACAATGATAGTCTTAAGTTAATGTATACGATATTTTAAAATTACCACGATTTTAAAGTTTGGAAATCTTCGGTGGCCGGATATGACGTAGTACGTGTCCACTCACGTGACCACTGCTTCTCGGAAGAGAATACCAGGCGAAGTATATTATTGTACCATGTTACGAATCAGGAATATGACGATTTAGGATAATGACCAGGGGTGTGATTCTCTCAACAACGACGGACGGACGGACGAACGAGTGATTGTCCAAGCGGCGAGTTGAAGTAGTCCCGTCAGAGTGAACAAAACACATTTTAGCGCGGTGTTTTCAATTTGGCAGCATGACTTCTCGAACGTATAAGGCTGCCTAATTGACAATGCACGCGCTAAAATGCGTTTTGTTCGCTCGCACGGGACTACTTAAACTCGCCGCTTCGATTCGCTCGTCCGTCCGATCGACCGCTGTTTTTTGAGAGAATAACACCCCTGCGCTGACGTAGGCTGAACTCTAACCGCGTACTCATCACAGCAACATGTAATACGTAAGTTTCTCCCGTAACATTATATTCGCACTTTCCAGTTTTCTCTGCAGCATACTAAAGACTCTAGGGAATTTCGCGAGCGAGGAAAGCCGGGTCAATTCACTTTCTATGACATTTGCTTTCGTTTTGTGTTTGTTTACGTTTATGTTATAGAGTTATAGTTGTATGCTTTCAACTTAGCTGGGTTCGCAACGACGTGTTTGACGTTTCTTAAACGATATTTTTAAAAGTAGGTTTCTTTATGGTTTTGTTCTATCACTTAATTCCTTCTAGAAATAAGTTTTAGAAGTTGTAGTACCTTATGCAGGGTAGTTTTTAACCTGCTTGGTTGGTCCCGTATTATAATTAAATAAATACCTAAATCGGGGGGACATTCTCACACCAATTGACCTAGTCCCAAACTAAGCTTGTGCTGTGGGTAATAAGCAACAATATTTATAAATACTTAACAACACAGAGAAATAAATCCTTAATACATAGAAAACATTCTAGAGTCAGAAAGAAATACTCGCGCTCATCATACAAATTATCTGCCCTTACCAGAGTCGAACCTGGGACCGCTAGCTTCGTAGGCAAGGTCACACCAACTAGGCTTACGCATCGTCGCAAATATGGTAGTCTTTATAGCGGTGGATAAAGCATCCATCACTTTCACACTTAGAAACTGTCTAGAAAGTGACAGATGATTTTATCCACGTTTATCCATATCACATCATAGGATTGCACCATTCGCATTGCTGTGTTCCGGTGTGGGATAAAACAACCGGTGAAATTACTAGCGTAGAGGCATTCCATCTTAGTGCTCAGGGTTGGCAACGCATTGGCAGTCTTAGAAATGCAATCTTAAGATTGTAGTCTTGAGAATGCTAACGTCTATGGGTCTTAGATCCCACTTACCATCGAAGCCTCTAGTCTATGACCATATCGCTTTTGTCATGTTATTGTATGTTATGTTCAGAAAGGGCCAGGTCAGGAGACCCTAAACCGACGCACGTGAATGAAGAGACTTATGAGTGTGGAGGAAGCGAGGGAGATTGTCTGGATCGTAGCAAGTGGAAGGAAGTGTCTCTGCTGCTACGGGAACGAGGCGTGATTGTATGTATTTATGTATGTATGTTATTATATTGTGTTTAACACGGCTGAAATTGATATCAAGTAAATAAGAGCTATTGTAGCGTTGACAACACAATAACTTTTCAAATGCAATATGGTGTTACCTAGTAGAATAGAGACCCATGTAGCCTGTGTGCTCATTCGCCTTCTCTTTGCCATAAAAAAGTCATTTGCAATATAGTTAAGTTGACCCTACTACTTATTTAGGATTACGCATAACAATTATTTGTATATTGAACATTTTTTATTTTTTTATTTGGAAAAGGAGGCAGACGAGCTAGCGAGCTCCCTGGTGGCAAGTGATCATCGCGACCCATAAACCCCCGCAACACCAGAGGAATCGCATGCGCGCTGCCGGCCTTTGAGAAAAGAGTAGGCTCGTTTTTTTGAAGGCCCCCAATCTTATTGGTTCGGAAATACAGACGCCGAAAGCTGATTCCACATAGATAAGGTGCGCGGCAAGAAGGCACTAGAAAAACGCACGGTAGGGGATTTCCAACTAACTATCAAAATTCCCAGAGAACACGAATACGTTTTATAAAATCATACATATGGAGTATAGCACTATATGGAAGCGAGGCATGGACTTTCATACAGAGCGACAGAGATTGGAAGCGTTTGAGATGTGGTGCTGGAGAAGGATGGAAGGAATTAGCTGGACGGAAATGGTATCAAATCAAGAAGTATTGGCGCGGGTAAAGGAAAAAAGAAGGATATTGGAGATTATAGAGAACAGAAGAGGGATTATTGGCCATTTATTGAGGCACGACATGCTGACCAAAAATATTGTAGAGCGGAAGATTGAAGGAGAGGCAGAGGAAGACCAAGAAGAAGCTACATGGAGCAAATCAAGAAGAAGGTGCATGTCGTGTCGTATAAAAAGCAAGGAGCTGGCAGAGAGGAGAGAAGATTGGCAATTAACCACCGACAAGAGCAAAGCTCTTAAATTAAGAGAGAGTTCAACTTTCTATATGAAAGGCGAGAGTAAACAGCACTATGTAAAAGAACACTAGAAAATATACAACATTGAAAATGAGCGAAAACAAACTACATTATTGGGCGCCTGCCTAATAAATACGAGCAATTTGACAGGACTATACTTAAAATACCTACGATTATTATTGAGGCAGACCAGTTTGACAGCTCAAGATGTACAAGTCCTGAGATTGTAGTCTTGAAAATTCAAAATGCCTAAGGGCCGTATTAATAAACTAATCTCGACTGTAATGTTCGTGTCAAGATGTGTCAAAAATGACATTTACTTTGACGTGTCTTGTGACAGGAATCTCAGCCGAAATGAGTTTATAAATACGGCCGAGTCTCAGATCCACTTACCATCAGGTGACGTCTGCTTGGGAGCCTTCTCATTGCAATTAAAGAAACCATGTGGGTATTGCTATTTGTACTTATCGATATTTTAGGACAATGACCTTACAGAATTAGAAGTACTATCTATCGTTATTAGGGAATCAGCTGCAATAAAAGCTGATTCATGTTACAGACTGAGAAAAATATTTGTTTGAAAAGCTATAAAAATAACCAAGATATAAACCAACATACATCTGTTCCTATCTCTTTCTAGAAAATCGGAATTTAAAATGGAGTTTATATGGTCGACGTGTTCCATGACGTCACACGGCAAATCGGATCTCGATGTTTAATCGCTGTCTAATTAGCAGTTTAAAATGATTTTATCATCCGTATTTCTTGGCCGTATTAAAATTTTATGGAAATCCTTTTTACGGTATCATATTTTACGGTATGTTCAGAAATGCGATTTTTAAATCTCTATTGTAAAAAATATAAACCCCCATTGCCGCTTTTTGTTCTTTATCTATAAAAGTTCACATAAATAAATCAATCTTAAATAAAACAAAGATCCAAAATTATAATGCCATTTATTGAATATAAATTATTACTTAATATTCATTAGTCTAAATAACTGCTTGAAAAAAAACCCCATTAATTTCAGGTATTATTGGTAACCATGAAAATCACATATTTTTGCCATAATCGTTAAATGTCACTTTACCTATCAGATCATGTTTAATTTTATTACTTTATATCTTTTAACTTATCCATTGTGTAAATAAAACTTATTTTAAACTATAACTGATTTAATACATTGTAATCATCGTCAATTAAACACAAAAATAGTTTTGTGTCAAACTGACAATATATCTTCACAAATCATAACTAACCAACATACCATTTAATTTTAATTCTAAGATAAATAGTTGTTAAAAAAATATTAAGTAACTATTTTGAATATGTTGGAACTGTTTCTCTAAAGCTAAAAACATTATAAGTATTAAAATGAAAATACTTTTTTTTTCTTAAAATGAGTATTGATGAATCTGTGTGGTATATTATGTAACTGCGTTATAATATTACATTATTAACTTTATAAGTAAAGATGTTAAAATGACGTCCTGTATCTCCCTTTGCAAAGAAAATTTAAAATGTAATTATTATTTTTCTTCGTAAATAATATTTTCTTCATTTTTTAGCTTTCAATCTCATTTAGTTACAGTATATATCTTTTTGACTTTTAGATCGTATTGCAACGGTCGTGGTCGAAACAGTATACTTAAACTACTTGAAAACATCGAAATTGCCCATTTTCTTTACAAGGGGGTGTGTTTAGTTGGTGTTCACATTGCTTTGAATTTAATAGTTCCTATATTTTAATAAAACTTGCGTCGTTCACCAACAAATTTCATTTTAACAACTTCATTTCCTTCTGTCACTTAAGCTCTTATTACTTTAAAATGGTGTCTTAATATTATAACATTATATTAAGCCTTTGCCTGTTTAGCCTCTTTCAAAGTTCTATCTCTTTCCAATAATCGTTTTCTCACTTCTTCCGGGTTATACCTTTTTCTATACACGCGTCGAGTCCTTCGAACCGGATTTACATTTCTAGCCTTAATTACCTTTTTCTTTCCGTAATTACTGTTATTTATAACTGAAGGGGCTCTAGCGTCTTCCAATTGTCTGTAACTCTTTTGCTTTCTTGTTGAATTTCTGAAAAGATCTCTTTGCTCTCGTATTGTTGCGTCGTAGAAAACTTTTCCGTTAACAACAGCTTTCCGGATATTTTCCGTAGTACTTAATACTCTTGGAGGTCTCACAAACGTTGTCTCGCTCACTTCCAAACTCTTATCATTTTTCCGGTCATTTTCTATCTCATCTTTAGACACTTTTTGTATGATTCCCCTTCTTTCTGTAGTAGGAAATCTATTTCCAAAATTGAAGTCTACTAGATCTTTATCTACTGCTATGTTTTTGGTTTCAAGCTCCTTCTGTGACCTTTTTTCTAGAATGAGATGTCCGTCTCGCCTTGAAGCTAGTAGTCTGCCTATAGCTTCGATTTGTAGCTCTTCTGCTTCTAACGTTTTTAAATCGGATTCTTTATCACCCGTTTTAGCATCTTCAATGTCTAAAACTTCGATAGAACTGGCGAGGTCTTCTAGTTTGTCATCAATTCCTTTAATTTTCTCGACTTTTTTATCTTCTTTAGCTGGTTTTAATATCTCTACATCGGAGACATTTGCTTTGACTTCCATAACAGTGTCTTCTGTCTTCTTTTTAGTCGTTGTTTCGACTGTTACAGTGGGTGTACTAGTTTTAACTTTTTCTAGTTCTTGCTGAAGATTATCAGTGATGTTTGCAATTTTTCTTGTTTTTTCATCTCGGTGTTTATTTTCAAAATTATTACCATTTGGATTTTCAGTAATAACACTAACAAATTCACCTGGTTGAGGTCTTGGAATTTCGGGTCTATCTATTCGATCTATTTTATCAGGCCGTCTATCAGATCGATCTGGATTATCTATTCTATTTGGTCTATCTGGTTCCGGTCTTTCAGGTCTATGAGGAGTTCCAGTATTATGGTTATATTTTTCTGTTGTAGTGGTTTCGTTATACTTGAAGTAAGTTATGTTTGGTGGAGGACCTTTATGAAGATATGCGACAGGCCAATATCTAGAACAATGATAAAAAAGCATTATTCGATGCAAAGAGTATTCAAACTTTAGTTTGTAGGAAAGTACATTCTAAATACTATAATAATTAAAAAAAAAACAGGGTCTATTTCACAAAAATGGACTAAGTCCTAAGCTAAGCTCTAGCCTTGTAGACAACGATAAACATACTTTTAAATATAAAGAAATGAATATTTAAACACTGAACAAAATTTAATAGTCCCGCTCGTCACACAAACAGTGTCACTAGCAACCTGGCCTACGTCGTCAAAATTGAACTGGAATACGCTTGAAGACTGTGTAACTCAACCTATAGTACTCTACATACCTGGGAACACCCAGCCCTCCAGGCATGGGTGGATCCAGTTCCTCAGGAGCCTCCAATGCCAGGGGAGCCCAGTGACCAGATCCTGGACGAGGGTAGTTGTGGTGGTACTTTATATGTGGACGACTTACTGGTGGCACGCGGGTGTAACCTGAAATGAAGATACATTTTCAAAACAAACTTTAAGTGTTCTAAAGTTTTACTCTTTTACACTTCGGTAATAGCTTGAATGAGGGGTCCATCTCAAGCTGCGTTAGCAATATACATTTGCTATGACTTAACATGACCTTGTGCAGGATCCGTCCTAATCGCTACGACCATCTTATCCATTAACCCACCGCCAAGCAGCAGTGTTCGCATTGTTGTGTTCCGGTGTGGGAATAAGACAACTGGTGAAATTACTAGCATAGAGGCATTCCATCTTAGTCCTCATGGTTGGCAACGCATTTGAAGTCTTAGAATTGCAGATTTGAGATTGTACTCGTGAGATTTCAAATGGCTATGGGTCTCGGATCCCACTTACCATCAGGTGGCCTGAGCGCTCGCTTGCCTTCTCCTTACCATAAAAAAAAATCCTTAAAAATTGGTTTATTAAGATACGTGAAAGTAAATGGCAAGTTATAGAAAAGGGACGTTTCATCAGTTTCTTAACATTTAAAACTACAAACCAGGCAAAGGATTTCCATATCTATCATAGTAAGCCTTCGGTCCATTTTTGTACAGGTCATCCCAATATTTTCTGTCTGCTTCTGATATGTAGGGACCTGGTATAGGTTTGTCTCTGTCATCAGTTAAATACGCTGGTCTGTTGCTTGAGGGTCTATTGGGATAACGAGGTGGTGGTTCTGAAAATAGAAACACTTTTTTTTAAGTAATTGTGAGCAATTATGTTATTATGTGTATGTATTTTGTTTGCCATATACAAATGTTTATCATCCTAATGATTGAGTTTGTAATATTACCGAAATTTTACTTTTTTATTAATACTAGCGAGTTAATTAAGCTTCTGACCAGTAAATAAAAAAAATCCTCGTAAAATAACACAAATTGTGAAAACTAGTTTGGATTAGAAAGACGAATTGTATAAATCAGCTGAAAACATGTTTAGGGCAAATTTTTTAGGGCGATTCAGATCCGCAATACATTAGGACAATTTTTTTTGGGACAATGAGTTCCCTCCAGAATAAAGTTACAGTTATAAAGTAATTGGTGCTAACAACATTATTTTACTATAAAATTGTACAATGTCATTCTGGAGTACATTAATCATTCTTACCCCTATGTCCTTGTGATGGATGGGGCACATTATGTTGATGATATGGGTAATACTTTTCACTGCATGGTCTCCATTGATCATTGGCTGGTCCAACGTAACACCTAAAGTAATAAATCATACAATTAGTATTTAAATATTTACTGAGATATTATTATTGGGGGGTTGAGATGGACCTTGTGTGCCACTTCGACCATTGCTGATCTTTTGTGACAGCCCATTGTTCAGAGCTCGCCACCAAGGCCCGTTGCATCCAAGAATTTCCAGACGCTTTGGGCAGTGAGGAATTGTATCTCTTGTGGGTCGATGATATGTCGCCCTAGGTAGATACTTCTGTTGCGCATTAGTGGTCCGCAAGAACAGAAGATGTGCATTGCTGTCTCCTTTTTTTTTGACAGAACCTGCATGTCGCATTTTGTTTCATACCCATTGGAAACAGATGTCTGTTCAATTTGCAGCAGCCAGTTAGGTACTGAGGTATATGTATGGCCAATAAGAGGAGAAGTCTTTGCCCTGCAGTAGGACACAAACACAGGCTAAAAAGAAATGTATAGACGGGCATCATTCTTCGAATACAATGGAAAAAGGTAAGCTTAGATAGCATTGTACTGACGAAATACTTCTCCGATGGTGTAAGTTTCACATGAGAAATTCTCGGTCACTTCTATTTAGTTTCATGGAAATTTTCCTCAATACTCTTAAGTGTTTTCGAGATAGTTTTGAGTAATTTCTTAAAAATATCTCCAAACTACTGCTATTGTTTTCCAAATTGCCCATTGCTACGAAGGTTTTCGAGATAGTCTGAGTAATTTCTTGAAATATATCTCCAAACTACTGCTATTGTTTTCCAAATTGCCCATTGCTACGAAGGTTTAACTTCATTAAAAGGGCAATGGGAAAGGTTTAGCTCAAAGAAGATCCTGCTAGATTGACTTGGAAATGGTAAGATCCACTGAAAATCTAATGAAAGCGATAATTATTTTCCTTAAGATCCTACGAATGATTTTTGCATTAATCTTCATTACTTCAACCGAAAGATGTCCACCGTTGGACATGGGCCTACCACAAGGATCTTTACGACTGTGTCGGAACTGTGCTACTCGCATCCGTCGGTTTCCCGCAATCTTCACCAGATCGTTGGTTCACCTTGTGAGAGGCTACCAAGACTTCGCTTTTCGGTTTACGGTGACCACTCTAAAACCTTATCACCTCAATGGTCATCAGTTCCACTATCGATGTGCTCAGCCACTGCCACTTGAGGTTTGCCATGTTGGCAACTTTGATTCTCTTCATTACTGACGAATTTCTAATTTCGCATTCGGTCGTCAATAATAGGTTGCATAGTAAGTAGTATTGTGTGATTGATATTTCTGTGTTTTGTGGTGATTTCTTACCAAGGTTTGTTGAATCCTTCGCTGTACCCGCATCTGTGACTTGGAGCACAGCAGTAGTCCCATGATCCTGAATTAATTAAAGCAAACAATTATAAACTTTAGCGACGATAGAAAAATAGATATTTCAAAGGATTGAATCGCATATTCGTACAGGTTATAGTTCCAAAATGGCGCCCAATTTATCTGCCAAATTAAGTTTAATGCATCATTGTTAAACAACAAAGCAACTTTTTGAAGAAGTTATCCATCCTTATTTGGTTTGTTCTTGTGGTTGCTTAAATTTGCTGGATAGACATGTTTTAACGGGTCATGGTGTAATTGCTCCTTTAAATTTTAGTATATCGCACCTTCAGAACAATAGTGACCTAATTCAAAATGTCAGCTTTCAAACTTCAAGTCGTAAATTTATTATTATAGAGACCTAACTCGAAATTTGAAATTTCGGAATTAGGTCACTATTGTTCTGAAGGTGCGATATACGTTTGTCAGCTTTTAATTAATGTTACTTTCGTATTATGGCCTTCAAAATTAGATACGCAAGACTGACTCGCACTTGACCGATTCTAAAATTCTCACCAACTTCCCCCCCTTCCGGTTCGCAGGCCCAGTGTCCGGCCACCTGATTCTGGGCGCACGTGGTTCCGGTCCGGCACGGGAAACCGGACACTGTGTAGTGGCTCCAAGATACGGCGACTGTGGAGCATTATTGTTAGTTATTATAATTTTATTGGAATTCACATAAAATTAGCCTAGTTTTCATTTGGAATGGAGTACTTTAAGGTACTTATGAAATGGATTTGAAAAAAACTAGTTGACAATTCGCAAAGTTCGGACGTATTTGACGTCTTTTTTTATATAAAATCTCAAACCCAAGTCAAAATCAAAAATATGAATAACTTGTTAAAACTCATAATTTAAAAAATCTGACAGTTGATTGTGGTTTAGAATGAACCGTTCCCAAATAAATAAAAAAATTACTATACATTCTTAATCTGAGTTTATGGTGTATCTAAATTACAGCTTCTACAACATTTATGTAATTTCTTTAATGTTAAATTTTTGACAATGGTTTATAATGTCACCAGTAGTTATGCGATATGTCAAATACCTAAGTATAGTAATATTATAAACCTAGTTTAAGTTACAGTCAATTTAATGTAAGTAGAAAAAACAACTTAGGAACTAAAACTTATAAATCAGCTGTAAAATTCAAATAATAAATCAATTATTTGATTCATTATTTTCTTTCAATAACGTAAGCAAAAAATTGTTTAGTATGGAAAATGACATAACAAAAATTCTTAACTGTATTAGTGTCACTTTATGGTGCCCTAGTAGCTCATCGTAGTGAGAAGAAAGGCTCTGGGCTCAAATTACAAACGTTTAACTTTCCAGCGGGCCTAGTATGGCTGCTGCATCTATATCGCGTGTCAAATGTGGATAAAGCATCTGTCACTGTCGTACTTATTTACGTGTCAGAATGTGATGGAAATCCGATGCCTTATCCAATCTTTGTCACGCGATAAACGCAGTCATATTAGCCAATAAGGCCCCAGGATTTTATAATAAGGTTAGGATTCTTTAAACATTTTGAAAAGTAAATGGGTTCAGAAAATAGTAGTTTACGTGACGGTTGCATAATGACAGGCATTACAACGTGAGTGTGGTTTATGAAACGAGCCGCAAGGCGAGTTTCATAATAGATCACACGAGTGTTGTAATGCTAATTACGCAGAGTCGCGTACAATACTTTATCTACACACATATTATAAGTACTCTAAGATGGGTTCAGAAGCCGAAAGGCAAATGACCAGCATTACCTTACCTGTGGTAGTAGGTGACAGCAATGACAGCTGTAACGTAATTTTGAAATTACGCTATCGAATATTGTAAAGTACTGAGATCCAAATTTAGAACATCTTCCAAAATGGAAATCATCGCTGTCACTTAGTACCACAGGTGATGCTGGTCATTGCCTGCGGGTTTTGAACGCATAATAGAGGACTTATGATATGAGTGTAGATAAAAATAGATTATGAATTTTGGATCAATGACTCAGTTGGGATACAAAACTTTGTACTTTGTACTCTATTACTGTTCTGTCACTTTCCTTACTGTTATAGTTCTACGAAATACTAGATAATTCAAAATGCGACGAAAATGACTCTAAACTACTAGAATCTACTAAGCTTTAGTAATGGTCAAAGCTAGTGTAATTTAAGTTGCGATGATTTCTAATGATGATTACTACACTACAACTAATAAATACTTAATTGTATTGACCTGCAAAAACAAAAATAAATATTAGGTTCAAGTATCTAAAACACTTATGCAAACAAATATATACTAAAGTGCAAAAATATGTCGCACCTTCAGAACAATAGTGACCTAATTCAAAATTTCAGCTTTCAAACTTCAAGTCATAAATTTATTATTATAGAGACCTAACTCGAAATTTAAAATTTCTGGATTAGGTCACTATTGTTCTGAAGGTGCGATATATCGAACGAATCCTCTCATAAATATGTTACGAAGTTCTTATTACACTGGAATAAGGTGTATTGGGACTAGGGCATGAATTCCGAGATCTCGGAATCTCGAAATCTCGGAATCTCGGACCAATTTAACAGATATTACAATTCCGAAATTAGACGGAGTAATACCTGAACACTTTCAATATCGAAATTGAATTCCGATATTGTGACTATCAATATCTTAAATCCGATATTCATTACCTTTTAATTCCGGTATTGTAATATCGAAACAAACGTAGTATTTCGAAGTTATCTGTGGAGTTGCCTGGTTTAGTTTCAAGCTCCAACACATAGATGACAGCACCTTCTATTCATTACATGGCTAGGGCATGCAGTCTCAGACGATATCGGAATCGATTCCAGTATCGGAATTGAAAGTCGGTATTGGATATTGAATAGAAAGTGTGTTTTTTTTAATAGATCCCCAATTCCGATACTATCGGAATTCCGATATTGAGACACAAACCGAATTGTATGGCAAGCGTAATTCCGAGATTCCGATATTCAGGTTCAATATCGATTTTCAATTCCGATACAGGAAATAGTCTGATACTGCATGCCCTACATTTGGGACATATTTTTGAGATGTTGCGCTCTCCCTGACGTTCTCCAATATTTTTACACTTGTCTGTACACTGTCTCTCTAATTATTAAATTTCACTGCGTTTTAATCCCTATTGCAATCGTCGAGTTTGCAACTGCACTGTCAAACGAATAAGAACGTTAATGTTAACATTTCGCTAACAATAGGGGTTAAGGCAATGTACAATAGTTAAGGGCATAGGTATTCTCCTCGGTTAAACTATATAGCTTCTGACAAGTTATCGTATTGTCAACATTACGATGGCTCTTATTTATCTTATCTTATCTTATCTTATCTTACAGACGGGCCCTTTCGGATACACTTCGACCCGCTAGGATCTTTTGTGCAATTACCCTCTTACACACTCAGCTGTTCGAATGTGCAGGTTTCCTCACGATGTTTTTCCTTCACCGTATGAGCATCGGGTAATGCACTTAAGTTAGAAAAACTCATTGGTACATGGTGACCGCGGGGGTTCGAACTCGGTACCTTACGATCACGAGTCGACCGCCTAAGCCACTAGGCCACCGACGCTCTCTAGCTCTTATTTCCTTGACAGCAAATTCGGCTGAGTTAAAAAACAATAAAAGATAAAAAAAAGATAAAAGAAATTTATTCAGTAAGTAGGCCGCACGGGCACTTTTACACGTCAAGAATCTACCAGCGCTTCCCAGGAGAAGACCACTGCTGAGAAGAAACGCCGCAAGAAACTCAGCAGTCAGTCATTAAATATTTCTTATTACAATGGTACTACTTAGTCTAGCATTATATAAAGCTATAAATATTAAATTAAATATAGTATCAAATAACATGTGTAGTTCAGCAGGAAAACATGCCAATTAAGAATCTTACGGGAGAGATAGAGAGAAAAAGAAAACACATACTTATGTGTATATAAGATGGTGCGAGACGACCACATAAAAGTTTCGATATGTTTTCCTACATCAACGGTGTCCCCTAGACAAGATAAAGATTTTGCATTTGAATAAATTATTATTGACTAAGTTTCGGGTTTAGGCCATGCATTTTTGTCTGTTAGATAGTCCTCGATCCTATAATACGCTTTAGACATTAACGACCTTTTCAAGTAATTTTTAAGTGCTGGAAAGGATAACTTTAAAATATGATAACATGTCAAAAGCAATATTGTTTTATCGAGTGGAATTTAATTGCTACTGGACATTTAATTCCACAATAAAGAAAACAACAAAAAAGCACTTACTTGGTCCTTCTTCCTTTTCACCAGGATATGGCCTTTCAATTGGCCTTACAACTGGCCTGATTTCAGGTCGTATAACCGGCCTGGCTTCAGGCCTAGGTCTACTTTCAGGCAAATAGCCCGGTTTATAAACCTGAAAATCTGGACGATCAGGATACCCAGAAACAGAAGGAGGAAGATAGGGTTCGTAAGGTTTATACCCAGGATTTTGGTCATAAATTGGTTTGAAGCTTGGGAAACTGGGTCTGTATTCTGGTTCTGGGTATGGGTAGCTGGGTTTGAATCCTGGGCTGGGTTCCAGGTAGGGTTTTTCTACAGGTCTATAAGGGCCGAGGGGGCCTGTTGGGCCCGAGGGGCCAGAAGCTCCGGGTAATAGACCTGGAGGTCCAGATGGTGGACCTGAAGGCGGGCCTGACGGTGGACCAGAGATGTATGGAGGAACTGTGAAATACAACAGTATTGTTAAACCATAGAGATGATTTGAAACTTGTCTTAGTATTATGCGAATAGAAAGCATTGTCAACATTTAAAAAAATGCCATCTCTTTTGCGTTCTCAATATTCAAAGGGCGGATAGCTTTAAGTCACTTCAAATTAAAATTTGATATTTGATAAACAATATGACAGCAAAAGAATCATTTTGGTCCGTCTGACACTGTGGTCTGACACTATTTGAGTTTTTGTTTCTTTTTTTCGTTCTTTCTTTCTAATACGACGTAGAATAGAGTTCCTAGAACTCAAATCAAATTGTTATCAAGTAGAAAAAACCTTTGTCATCTTTTGTACCTTCTGGAGCTGGTAAGTAGCTGGGTCCACTCGGGTCATCAGGGCCATCAGGACCTACGTATGATCGTACTGGTACCAAGGGATGGGGTATCTCCTGGGCATGTTCTCTGGAGACAGAAAAAAACGTTAAGGTCCTTGTAAGGTCCAGGCTGGGACAACGCGAACATGGCCAATATACATTTAAAATAATTGGAAAGAAGGCAAATAAGCACACAGGCTACCTGACGCTAAGTTGGATCTGAGGTGCTTAGTCATTTGCAATTTCAATAATGCGAATGCCAACCCTGAAGACTAAGAGGGAATGCCTCTATGCTAGTAATTTCACCGGTTGTCTTATCCCTACACAGTAACATAACAATGCGAGCACTGCTTGGCGGTAGGTATTTTAATGGCGACCACATCATTAATTATGAGATTTATGTAAATATGTTTTTTGATTTAGATGTTTTTATAGTGTGAAGACGTTTTGTAAGGATTTCTAAATATTAGGAAACACGTATTATTAATACTAGATTTTCCCCGCTCCTCCCTGGCTTTAACTTGTCGAAGTTTTTTTTTCACTATTCCCTCAAGAACTATTCGATTTTCTGGGATATGAAGCCTGTCGTCATTATACCTACCCTACACCAAATTACACATTTAAAAAAATCAATTACTCATAGTATTTCCCGTGAACCTTCCTCCAGCATTGTCCGTTGAAGAGGTCAAAGGCGAACAGCCAGTCGTCGACCGAGTGCTCGTAGTCGACCCCCTTCTGCAGATCGAAGAGGCGGATCTCTGACAGGAGGCAATTGTCGACCCCCGGCGGAGCGTTGTTGCTGCAAACATTATTTAATTAGCTTATTCCACTTTTTTACTGGCCGCCTTAGCTATAGTCTGTGCCAATTGAAATTGGCAAAGATGTAAACACAACCAAAGAAACCAATATACCACTATTATTCCATAATCACGTGCTTTTAAAGATCAAGTGAGGTCTTTGCAATGATTTATAAACCTTGATCTTTACTCCACCATTAAGTTTAAGATTAAATAACCATTAATTATATGTAATTTTAAATGAAAACACACTTGATTAATATTTGAGGTTATGTGTCAAACGGTACTAATTTGTTTATATCTTAGGCAATTTCAATTGATGCAGGCTATACGGAAAAATGTGGATAAACTATTCTTCTCCTTCTGACAAGTATTTAATTGAAAGAATGATGGAGGCTTATCTACATTTAGTCGTTCACAAAGTTCGGATCACAGCGGTCGCCGTGTATCAATGAGTTTTTCATACTTAAGTACCTACATTATCCGATTCTCATACGGTGAAGGAACTACTTCGTGAAAATCTACATTTTCGAATAGCTGATTATGTAAAACGAGTGTCGTAACACTAAGTTAAGTAAACTGTTAGTTTGTGGGATCCTTTTGAACGACTTCAAGAGTTTAAAGACTTCAAAGTGAATTCAAAAGGACTGATCCACAGTTACACACGTGACCATAATAGACCCGCTACACTACCATTATATCTTATAACTTACTTGTAAGAGAAGCTCAGACATCTGAAAGGTGCGTCAGTGCAAGCAGTGCCGCAAGACTGTTCGTCTCTCACTCTAGCGTGTCCTTTTATTGCAGCTCCGATCAACTTGGCAGCGTTGTCGTATTGGAGGTAGCATTCTGGTGAAAAAACAATGATCTATATCTCAACGAAACATGGATACAGTGAACCTGACTTGCAATTGTGTCAGCGAGTCGCCTGCCGTGAGCTGTAATTAATCTGCCGCTTATAAACAACATTTTTCTTTTTAGCCCTAAAAGGCAAACGAGTACACGGACCACCTGGTGGTAAGCAGTCACCGTCACCCATAAACATCAGTAGTTCCAGGGGCACAGCGAAGTGGTTGCCTTTCAGTGAATACTCTTTTTAGGCCGCGTTCAAAGGAGGACATGTCATAGTGCTGAGTAAACACCGTGGAGGGAAGCTCATTCCATAGTTTCAAGGTGCGAAGAAGAAAGGATCTTTGAAACGGGCTGAAGTCGATTTTAATGGTTCCTGGTAAATAGTAAAGATGAACTTTACTGCAGTGGCTAGTGGTCCTATAATGGTTCTGTAGGTACTAAGCTTAACAGTTCTTCAGAGCACACCCCGTGATAGAGCCTATAGAATACACAAAGAGATCCAAAGTCCCTTCGCAGCTCCAAAGGCCAACCTTTCCGTAATATTCGGATCGTCGACGATTCGAATTGCTCGTCGCTGTATAGAGTCCCTAAATCAGAAAAGGAATTGGAGATGCATTTGAAGAGTTATCACCTCTAAAAGAGGGGGTGGCAATAACGTTGCTGATTTTATCTATTGGATAGTTTTGTTAATTATTATTGCTTCTCGTAAAATTTGTAATAACCTTTGAATAAACGTTTTCCTTTTCCAACTATTTCCACAAACCTTTCTTCGGTTCTCCTGGGACAGCATTATCAAACAAGGCTGGTTCGCAGCCCCGGCCGTAGTTGCCTCTAGCGTAAAGCTCGTGACCCTCAGCGGGACGGAGACCTCGGCCAGCAGTCAGGGACGTAGGAGGGGAGGAAGTGAGGATACAGTTGGGGAGGTCGTCACCAATGGTTGGAGGGCCGAATCTGGAACATAAAAAATAAAACATATGTCAGGACACCCATCATACACAAATAGCCTTAGTATACGATCTAAGTAGTTGAAAAGGAAGCGAAAGTATTATAAACAACGATAAACCTACTTAAATAGACCGAAAAAATCCAAGCAAAAACACCGCTAGCTTCGTGGGTAGGGTAGTGGTAGTGCTAACTATGCTAACCACGTTGTCAAATTAGCAGTTAAAAAAAGTATCCAATCTTCATTCTAAGTTCGTTCCAAAGGTCAGTACTAAAGCTAGCATGACTAGTGTGTTATTCTCATAGCAGGAGTTAAAAACAGTATGTGGCACTCGGTAACAATTACATCATTTTTGTCTTGGGCAGAGTGGCTTATTGAATTAAATAACGCATGTAATCTCAAGATTTCACTTAATATTCATGACGCCCATGGGCTTCGCAGGTTTTCCGCCCACTTACTATCAGCCTTGCCTCGAAGAATTGACTTGCATAGAAGAATTCTATCTAAGGATTGGCAACGCATTTCAATTCAAAAATTGTAAATGTCCGAGAGCCTATGTACCTGTAATGTATATGTGTTAAATTTACGTTACAGCCTCTCTTCTGTCTGAGGTTGTCTGGTAGAAGGCTTTTAGCGATAAGACCGCATGAAGTCTACCGTATAAGATCTAGATTTTTTTGACAAAGTTTGTAAAAAAATGTGTGCTGTTCAATAAAGTGCTTCTGTATTGAATTGTGCTGGTATCCTTTCTTCATGTCAAAAAAGACATATACACGTATAAACACGTATAAATATCCTCACCTGAAGCTGAAGACCCTGCAGAAGAACCCTTGGGCTCTAATGCACTCAGCCTCGCAAGCTCCCAGACCTGCCACAGTCAATGCCGCTCTCGCTGCAGAATCTGCCACGGATACACCAGATCTGACGTGCCAGAAACATTCTGAGGAAGTAAGAATATACAGTGATGAAATTTGAAAGAAAATGCTTGCAAAAAATCTTATTAGGCAGAGCTTTAGGTGGAATAATTGTAGGTATTAGCATGTGCTTCAACAGAGATACTGTGGGGCTAGACAAGTTGCCATCGAATACGAACGCTAGCGTTAGGTGATCACTTATGATAACACTGACTCAGTTGACAGTTTCTTCGCATAGTTACCGCCCTTGGATACCGACGTTTATATTGTGATAGTGCTCGTGTTGAATTCGACCTGTCAAGATAGTACCGCGTAACGACTGTAGTTGTCAAAACTATCACTATTTGATTAGCGCGAGTGATAGTGATCACTTTTCAGCGTGTCAGTTGTAACGAGTGATATATCACGTGACTATCTTACGTCAATTCCATACATTTTGCCAAGCGATAGGTGATCACCTAACGCTAGCGTTGGTATTCGATGGCAACTTTTCTAGCCCCGACTGGTAATGTTAATAAAAATAAAACTTACCGCTCTCAACCCAAGGTTTATGCGAGACAGCACAGTCTTTGGGCATCGCGTACACATCAGACCCGCTGTCAGTTGACAGCTCAAGGCCTCTGTAGGGACGCTCGCTGAGGAAGCAGTTGTCTGAACCATGAGAATTGGAATACCTGAAACCAATAAAAAGGGTTCTTATACACTTTTAAAAAGAAACAAAAAATCTCTACCTTCTAAAAGTGACTAAATTCAAATCATGAAAAAGTAGAAGCGGATGTTGACGCAAGTAACATCCGAATAAAAGATCAGACTTATTAAAAGAAAACTTTCTTGGTTGGCAGACTGTGATTGCATTCTGAGTCCACTTTTTTCACACATTATTACTTTCAGGCCAAATTTCAGTAGAAAGACGTCTCTTGCTTAACATAGCCCCCTCAGGTGTGCCACAAGGATCGGTTCTGCGCTGTTGCATCCTTTAGTTTCCCGCAACCTTAACCACGTCGTTGGTCCACCTTGTTGGAGGTCTAACTGTTCTGCGGGCGATGCTGCTTCTGGACTGGGAAATAACTCTGCCCTCCAAAGCCAATAAATAGTATCTTAGATTTAAATGCCATACTAGATCCAATCCTCTCCTCTTAGTAATTGGGTTGTGATTGCTACAAAAGTTTTAATTGAAATGCTACTATTCAGCAGAGCAGAACTACTATTCAGCAGAAGTCTTTAAAGTACATACCGGTAGCTGTACGAGACGCATTTGAACTCCCTCTCCTCGAAGCAAGCAGCTTCACACTGGAGTACGTTGTGGGCGTGCAGAGACCTTCGGATGGAGCCAGTGCTCAGGGACATGCCTGGACGTCGCTCAGATGTGCAGTCGGAATCTTGAGAAATGGAGTATTAATAGCACTAAATATTAAAGTTATATGGATATTGAGAGAGATGATAGCAAATATAATAACCAGTGGAAGACACGAAAATACGAGAAAATACGAAACGTGACCAAGACCTGCATGTGATGCTTGGCATGCTTGGTCCAAAAGATAGCATCAAATATCCTATCCCACCAGAGAAATGTTATTTAGAAGTCTAAACAGATTTTTTTTCTGGATTACATTTGAATTCAGTATTTTACTTTTACATGCTAGCACATTTTAAATATTTGTTTCTCTAATGGAAATTTAACAAGCAAAGTTTTCACTACAAGGATAAGTATTACTCTTAAGTCCGATTTACATTGGTCAAGGACAGTGGCAAGTACAGTGCCAAGGAGAGTAGAGTATAAACATAGAAAGCCATTCTATTTGGATCCAGTGGGAAAGCAACTTGACTCGCTACTGTCTGATCGGTTTACACTACTGTACTGTCCACTGTCACCGTCCACTGTCCACTGTGCTTGAGCAATGTATATCGGTGTTTAAGTCATAACATAAAGCACAGTTAATTTTAAAAACATACATTGACGACATCATACATCAAGAAACTCTTACCTTTCTTTATAAAATCAGGAGGACCATAAAGCGGTTTTAGTGGCTTATAGAAGTTAGATTCTCCAAAATCAAGCCCGTTGGATACACTTCCAGAATTATTCCATCTTCCTCTCTTCCATGAACCATAAGCATAAGGATGAATTTCATCATCTCCATCTCTTCTAAGATCGTTATAGTTAAAATCAGTTTTATAGCCCCACGGTTTGACCCCATGGGGTTGCAGTTTGATTCCATAAGGACCATTTGTGTCACTGGATAGTCCCCAGTGGTTAATTGATTTGTGATAGTCATTCCTATTCTTGTAGTAGGAGTCGTAGCCACCATAGATGCCGCCATATTGCCCCCATGATTCTTGGTCATCGTTGCTTCGTCCAATGCCTTAAAACATGAAGAAAATTATTTTATTATACTATAAATTCTAAGATTGTAATGGAACCAGAAATGGAAAAGGCACCAATAATGGAAATTTTATTCTTATTTTAAAGAAGATAAGGGTTATTCATTTGTTTTGCAACAATAAATTTAGGACCGTATAAAATTTGAATTAAGAGTGAAGTGGCCATTACTGGTGCCTGTCAGCTAAAAGTGTCCATCATTGGTGTCGTCACCCTAAGGCATTTTACTTGATTGATAGCTTTGACAGAACGAAGCAGAGTCTGGTGTTTGAGAAAACTTGCAACATAGTATTTTAAGACAGTATGATCATGTTGTCATCAAGATCATCAAACATAAATAGCTGAACGAATTGGGATAGTTTTTGGCAAGGACGGAACCTCTTGTTAAGATGAAATCCAAATAATATCGTCGAGTCTAATATACCATCAAGGAAATTTTATGTTAGCAGTTTGACAGAATACGTAAATCATGTGTTTTTCAATGTTACGCGACTAATGGCGCGTGAAAAATCTATAACCTGGTAAATTTACATGTTATTTCAAACTACTAAACATTCAAATTCCTCTACTTCTACATAAGAAGACTTACCAATCTGATACGGCACAAACAACTCATCCTCATATCTCCGTCTGGAAGGCCCTCGGTCAACATAGAACCTGTTTTGTCCCCTGAACCCGTCATGGTGGTAGTCTACTCTATCCCACTTGTCCTGGGCCGGCCACTTCTGACCTGGTAGCCAGTTAGCTGATGTCTGCGATGGCTTGGATGACAGGTAGCCTGAATGCAATTGTCCTGAAATATTTTGTAAAAAACCATCATTCATTCATCATTCATTCATTTGTACAAGACCGGTCTGAGTGGAGAGCCTTGGGGGAGGCCTATGTCCAGCAGTGGACGTCTTTCGGCTGACATGATGATGATGATGATTTTGTAAAAATAGTAGTAAATTAAAGTTATCATCATAATATCATCAACATTATTGTTAATGCTAGAAGAGGTAAACGAGAAAATAAAGAGCTAGTGGGTAATCCGATATCAAGTGATTACTGCCGCCTATGGATTTCTGCAATGCCAGAAGAGGAATCGCAAATGAAATGCCAACGGTACCTATCCTATCGCGAGTCCAAAGATATTTTTCCCAACTGTTTCATTTCTCCGAAAATTCATATTGGTTTTTTTCCGAAACCGTAAGCTTTTTCAAAATTTATAAAGAGAACAGAACCTGTAGAGTAGGTTAGGTTTATTTTATAACAATCCAGGAAAGTTAAACGGTTCCAGAAAAAAAAACAACTTATGATAATTCAGACAAACAGAACAGTTGATAACAATTCAACCTCGTGATAGGTAACTTCATCTTGGTCTTCAGGGTTGGCAGGGTTATGCTTAGGCTGGAAATAGCCATAATCCCACGGGGACAACTAGCTTGTATGAACTAGTTCACCTTTTCATTCCACAACGTACCTGATCCTCTCAACGACTCCGGACAATTCGGCTCCAGGCTGTTCCGGTCGACCTCATAGAAATCATAGTCCTTGTCTTCTGCGAAGTCCCGGCGAAGGTCGAAGGCTTCTATCGGCTTCGTCATCAGCTCGCACAGACCCTTGCCGCGGAATGAGGGGTCCATTCTGAAAAATAATAAAAACAAATTAATCTTTACTTCACATTTTTTACCAGGAACTGGCATGCAAAATTTATATCAAAATAATTTATTTTAGCTAAGTAACAATGGAGTTCCCTTAACCCAATCTTTAAAATTATCAAGTTTTTTTAATAAGTATCCAGTTATAATCTTACTTCTAGAAATAGGCAAAGAATTTTTTAACAGAATAAAATCAGTATTGTGTTAACCAGGTTTTGAGTTTCCGTTTGAATATATTTTATAGGCAACTCTAAAACATTTTGCACTCTGTTGTGTCTTGCTTGACAGTCTTACAAAACGTGCCGCTTATGTACAATTTGTTATTTTCAATGTTATTACAATGTATAACTAATCGATCAGGAAACCTTGTTCTAAAATGAAGAAGGCCCGTTGTACCCAGTAAGTTTCTAAAATCTCTGGGCAGCGAGGTTGTTAGTGGTGGTTAGATCTCGTGCAGGTTTGCACTACCACCTTCTTAATCTATCACCAATCAGAACATAAAGAATATGACAACTGGTGAAATTACAGCATAGAAACATTCTATTTTAATCGTCAGGGTTCACAACGCATTTGTAGTCTTAAATTGCAGTTTCGCGATAGTCTTTAGAATTCAAGTGTCTCAAGGCCTAGACAAGATACATTCGGCGTTCTTTATCGTTATCAAAATGTATAGGATTGACGTAAGCTGTCAGACGGTCGCGTCGAGCGCCTACGACAATTCCATACATTTTATCAGTTTTCGAAAATCGTTTACGTTAGAGTTAAGCAACTTCTCTAGCCTCACAGATCACATTTACCATCAGGGCCTCTGTTCTAGACGGTAAAAACCACATCATCTTTGACCATGGTATCGTTTTTAACTCGGCCGCCATTACGAGTATTGTCAAGTAAATAAGAGCTATCAAAACGTTGACAATACGATAACAGGTCAAAGACACAGTTTTTTAACGCCTAGAACCTCGGCCCAGGTGGCCTGTATGATCACAGATATAAATACACATAGATAACGCAAATGCATCTACTTCGCGTGTCCGAATCCCGACTTAAACCCCGACCAAGCGTCGGGGTCGGCCGTCGCTAATGACGTTCCGAGCGCCTGTTGTTGCAGCCGGTCGGCCGTGAAAATAAAGATAATGCGTCGTTACGTGATAATAAACTGCAATAGCCCCAAAAAAGCGACAACTTTGAATCAATTTTGGGCGGAAAACGGAAAATTCTCTTCTCTTGGTGTGTCCCAGTTGGTAGCAAAAGTGACACGGTTGGTTTTCATACAGATTGAGGTGTTTACGTTATCTATGTGTATCTATGCGTATGATCATTTGCCATCTTCCCTTAAAACGTTACGCCCTAGTTTATTTAATGGCGCCTATTCATCAAAGTTGAGCATATTTATTCAGTCATTAGCTCTATCAACGTAATCATCACAATAAAGTAGTGACACAACCTTGCGGCTTGACCTGATTCCGGGCGCATTACCGTGCTACAATGTTTGCGTAGAATCATGCAAATTGGTGTTTGATTTTTAGGAATCCGTGCCAAAATTGGTTCTTTTAGGGTTCCGTGACTGAAGGGTGTGAAACGGAAAACTGTTAAAGCCCACGCTGTCCATCCGTCCGTCTGTCTGTCTTGTCTTAACTGTAAAGGGCTGTATCTTTTAAACCGCAAGAGATAGCGGATTGCTTTTTTTACAATATTTGTCTTGATGCCTTCAATCGGGACTGGTGGGAGACTACCCAAGATTGGCCTACGTGGAAAGAAGGGAGGGAGGTTTTACCCAGCAGTGGGAGATTATAGGCTCTTAAATAATAAAATAATAAATAATAATAATAATGTGTTA
This sequence comes from Acleris literana, assembly GCA_946894065.1. NCBI lineage: Eukaryota > Metazoa > Arthropoda > Insecta > Lepidoptera > Tortricidae > Acleris > Acleris literana. Next base: position 4,539,081 of record OX335696.1, read on the forward strand.
TTACGGTGGATAGCCTAACAAGCAAAAAAAACGTAAGAACTTTTAAAAATAAAGGAGGGCTCAAAAAAGAAACGGTTTATTTTTATTTTCTAATGTATCGTTCAAATGGTAAAATACACAAGCGTCAAATAGTAACCCAGTTTAGGGTGCGGCTCCACTGAGGCGGAGACGAGCGGAGCGGAGCGGAGCGGAGCTGTGTCAATATTAGCCAATAGAATCTAAACTAACGTGCGCAAGGCGCGCTCGACGTGACCGCATGCGCCTTCTATTGGTTAATATTGGCACAGCTCCGCTCCGCTTTGCTCGTCTCCGCCTCAGTTGAGCCGCACCCTTAAAGTGGAATGCCTCTATCCTAGTAATTTTACCAGTTGCCTCATCGCTTACACCGGAGCAAGACAATACGAACGCTGCTGCATGGCGGTAGGTTAAAGAATAAGATGGTGGTAGCTATCCGGACGTTGCACAAGGTCCTACCACCATATTGCTTTTGACATGCTATCGCATTGTAAACGTTACAATATCTCTTATTTACTTAATAAATAATAATAATAAATATCAGGGGACAATGTCACACAAATTGACCTAGTCCCAAACTAAGCTCCAGGCTTGTACTATGGGTACTAGACAACATTATAAATACATATATAGACAAATATATACTTAAAAACAGAAAACATCCATGACTCAGGAACAAATATTCGCGCTCATCACACAAATATCTGCCCTTTACGGGGTTTGAACCCGGACCGCTAGCTTCGTAGGCAGGGTCACTACCAACTAGGTCAGCGCGTCGTCAAACTTGCCAGCAATGGCTGCGGAGTTAAAAAAAAAGCGGCCAAGTGCGAGTCGGACTCGCCCATGAAGGGTTCCGTGAAAGGTAAATTGCGGTTTACGATTTACGACGTATTAAATAAAATCTACTTACTAGATCTCGTTCAAACCAATTTTCGGTGGAAGTTTGCATGGTGATGTTCATCATGTTTTTTTTTTAGTTTTATCATTCTCTTATTTTAGAAGTTACAGGGGGGACACTCATTTTACCACTGTGGAAGTGTCTCTCGCGCAAACTCTTCAGTTTAGGTTCTTTTTTAACCGACTTCAAAAAAGGAGGAGGTTATACGTTCCACTGTATGTATTTTTTTTTTATGTATGTTCACCGATTACTCCGTCAATTGTCGACCGATTTCAAATATATTTTTTTGGTTTGATAGAGTATACTTCCGAGGTGGTCCCATTGTCACCAAATCTGTATCTGATGAGGGGATCAGTGAGGAATTGAGGGAACTCCTCCGCCAACAGCGTATTATGAGCACTAAAAAGTATAAAATAAAATAAATGTTTTAAAAAACAAAAAACCGCCTTCAAAAACGCAAAAAATAACTTCTTTAAAATTCTAGGTTATTTTTTGCGTTTTTGAAGGCGGTTTTTTGTTTTTTAAAACATTTATTTTATTTATTAAAACCTCCATATCATTTTTGAAGACCTATCCATAGATACCACACACGTATGGGTTTGATGTTAAAAACATATTTGAGTTTCAGTCCTAAGTATGGCGAACCCGCAATTATTATTTTTTTGTTTATTTTATGTCAAAATCTTAATGCGGTTCACAGAATACATCTACTTACCAAGTTTCAACAGTAAAGTTCTTATAGTTTCGGAAAAAAGTGGGTGTGACAACCGTACGGACAGACAGACAGACATGACGAATCCATAAGGTTTCCGTTTTTTGCCATTTGGTTACGAAACCCTAGTAAAAACAATACCACGTCAAAGGCGATATCGTTTTAACGAGTAGAATCAGCCTGCTCTCAAGTTTACCTACGTTTTCATTGAAATCTGTTTGATATGATAACAATACGGCACAACATTCTTGCACTGAGGAAATAAAAAACAGCCTCGGCAGCTATCTCACATCAGCATTGTATTGCCGATGGCGATCACCTCGGTGATAGGATTGGTCGACGAATTGACGATGAATAGGCTAACTTGTACTTGTGTAATTATATTGTACAGTCGAGTTCATAATTATGTGTAAACTGTAGTACCTTGTCACTTTAATCGCTGTGACAATTCATGTATAGCAGTTTAAACATGACATTAAGTAGACAAGGTACTAAAGTGTACATAATATTTTTCTACTCGCGTACTATAAACCGATAATATTGATATCGTTAAATATCAGAAAACCACCTATAGCGTAACCGAAGCGTAAAAACAGTTATATAATAAGCGTTGCCACGGTAATAACAGTTCTATAATAATTATTATGAAGTCGAGGTTTTCATATTAAATTGATGCTTTTTTTAACGAGAAATACAGAAAAAAACCCCTAGTTTGAATTAAACGGGAGCCCTTTGTTTCTCATAATTTTATTGGTCATAATGTAATTGTTGACATAATTTTTGATAGTCATAATTTTTTATATCGCTGAAACTGTAAACATTTCAGAAGTTCTGAAATATCCAACGTTCTACACGTACAAGGCTAGGTTAGGTTAGGTTTGATTTATAAAAATTCTGAAAAAGTAACAGTTTCTTTAAAAAAACACGTTATGACTTGCCATGATTATGACCTGAAGCACATTATGACTAAAAATAATTATGTCAGTCAATATAGACCCGAATTAAACTTACGAGGATTCAGTATAGAACACTAGGGTCAGGTTCAATGAAATGCCTAAAATTGGTATTTCATTTTGTATGCTAAAGGTTGTTTTGTTTCTTACTCAAAGATATCTATAATTTATGGGACAGGGGACGGTATTTTTTTCAATTGGCTTTCAAGAAACTCCCTTACCATTACCTTACCAAAAAGATGAGCATACTTAGAACCTTGTCATTCTAAATGTCATTGTCATTGTCATGTGTGTCATTTGATATTTTGTTTGAAGTTTACTATGACAACGCACTAAAGTGGTTAACATTTTCGATGGGGTACTGTTCATGGAAGTCGGTGGTAAAAGTCAGGTTACTCGTACAAACAATCTTATCTGTATTTACATACATACACATACATACTTTCACGCCGGTCTCCTAATGGGGTAGGTAGAGACTATGGTGCCCCGGTGTAAACATACAACTTTCGCTTCATCTACATTCATCACCCTCTTCATGCTCGTACGTCGGTTTCGGGAGCTTTTGATTTGGCCCTTATTCAGTACATCGCGAATCTGACCACTGCATGTGCGTCTAGGGCACATATATAAATACACATATATAACCTACACACCTCAATCTGTATGAAAACCAACCGTGTCACTTTTTGCTAATAACTGGGACACACCAAGGGAAGAGAATTTTCCGTTTACCGCGCAAAATCGATTCAAAGTCGTCGCTTTTTTGGTCTATTGCAGTTTATTACACGCAAATAGGCATTTTCTTGATTTTCACGAACGACCGGCTGTAACAACAGGCACGCGGAACGTCAGTAGCGAAGGCCAACCCCGACGCTTGGTCGGGGTTTAAGTCCGGATTCGGACACGCGAAGTACAGATCTAGTGAATAATCCTTTCACATCGTGAAAACTCGGAACTTACGTCTACTTCCGAATGATGTCGACGTGTCTATGAATTATTGAATTATTAAGTGACATGTTTGTATTAAATAAATAGAGTACTTTAGTTATCAGTGTCAAATGTCAAACCACGAGTTTGAAGTATATCACACCAAATATTAAAACCACCACGATCAAATATATAGAAATTAGGTGTAGGTAAACAAGAAGAAATATAAATAAATGTTGAAAATAATTTCACAGGCTTGTCGTTCTAAACGTTTCCCAGGTCTTAATGCTTTCGGCATGACTATTAAAAAGAACTGAAAACAAACTTAATCTTAATTAACAAAAAATACTCTGGTATTAACCACTCCATATCAATCATCACTCTCGCGAGGCGACGTTCCCCCACGTTATCTTGATGGGTACTGAGTCAGACTGAAGTAGCATGACAAATACGACCATTTTCGAGAAAATACGATGTGAAAGGATATTTCACTACATCTGTAGATGCATTTGCGTTATCTATGTGTATTTATGTCTGTGGTCTAGGGCAAGGGTCGCCAAAATACGGGCCGCGGGCCAAGTCCGGCCCGCGGGCCCTTCTAATTCGGCCCGCGTAAAAAAAGCGGGAGAGCCAACATTCAAAGAACCACCAGGGTCCGATTTTATAAAGCTATAATTAACTAGTAATTAGTTTTATAAAACCCGCCCCTGACGGTAATTGGTCATAATCATAGCCACTCCAGAGTAGGCCACTCATGAACATAAATACCAAGTGCGTTCCTTATGCGTTATCTAGGTACCCCTTGAATACTAAGACTAATAACTAATACTAATGTATTGGGGTAATATTTACCCCATGACCAGCCATGACACCACAGTCTTGGCCCGCACGAATTTATATTATAATAAGTGCATTGTGGCCCTTGAGTCCAAAAGTTTGAAGACCCCTAGGGCGTCCCATACCGACATCTCCAATCACTATCGTTCGGTAACCTCTTTCGTACATAAATATTTACTAGTTTTATTACCCCAACGGGATTCAAACCCGCATTGATGTCAAACCACTGAACATAATCAATTAACGCATTATACATGCAAAGTATCAGTTAGCGAATTATGACATGCGCAGGAGCGTGCGCAGTGAGAAGCTGATCGTATCTCCTGTTAGAACCTAGAGTACCTATAGGGTTGGCACACATATTTATTAAATTAATACATACACATACGGTCACGGAAGTTAATTTGCTACCCATTTCGAAGAAAATCTGCTTGAAGATGTCATTGTCAATAGAGATGCCAAGTCATTTGTAATTGATAGGAAACTCGACCTTATTGTTGTAGAATGTCAGATTGACTTTGGACCTAAGGTGGGTCACGAATTAAATTCCTTGAATGTACATAAACTTACGCGTTCATTCCCCGAGTGGGGTAGGCAGAGTTACAGAATTACCAACAACTCTAAAAAGTTGATAATTCTGTAACCACATTTTGCACAATTAGGCTAACATGTTTACCAGTGTATTAGTGACGGGTTGCAAGCCCATCACAAGCCTAAGTACTACAAGCTCACATTTGAGATCCCATTTAGGGATAAGTTGGCCTTTGTACATTAGTTTAATATTAAAATTGTAATATTTATATTTTTGTGCAATAAAGAGTTTACATACATACATACAAGCCTGTATTTCCTTATTCGCCTCTTACGACATCCACGGGAAGACAAGGAGTGGCACTATTCTAACCAGGCAACCACAAGGCTTAATTTATATTAAAAATAGGTGCCTAATACATTCTTCATTGGGTTTCATGGTAGATAGGGCTAACTACAACAGGGGCCCTAAGCCCTAACATGGCTCCGTGACAAAGTGTGGATAAGGCATGCGTCCCCTTCTGACACGTAAATAAGTACGACATTTGACACGCGATATAGACGCAAAAATACTAGGCCCACAGGTATTTTTTTAATTATTTGTGTTCTTTATTTGAAAAGATGACTCACAATTCTTTTTAAACGATTTATCCTGTTTTATTTTATATTTAGAGGTTTTAATCTTAATTTAATCATGTCAGTCCAGTCCGCCATTTCAAAAACATGAAAAAACTTATGCTAGGAGCAAACGCGTAAACGTGTCACATGGTTAAAAGTACCACCAGGGGCACGGCACGTTTTATAAAGCTACAAGTTACAATTTTACAGGTATAAAATGGCAACACTGCTCAAATGGCTGGTCGTCATTGGTCGAGGTTGTGTCAAATGGGAACTAGTAACCTGTAAATTGTAATTTGTAGCTTATAAAACAGGCCCCAGTTATAAAATCGCAGATGCGGTTCCGACCTTTGAGAAAAGTATGATCTCCTTTCTCGAAAGACCTAAATTTATTAGAACAATCAGTCAAGTTTGTATTCATTGATTTGTGGTCAAGTCAACGTTTTTTTTTAAAACACGGCATTTCTAATGATTCAGTACTTTGGCTTTTTTATAAGGCTATCTATGGCTGTCTTTATTGCTACCACCAACTTAATATGCCTATTTGCAGTCTTCAGATTGTAAAATGTCTATGGGTCTCAGATCCCTCTTATCATCAGATATGTGTGCACGTTTGCCTTTGCCTTAGCATTTTTTTAAGTGTTTGTCAGCCCTACCGCCACATAGTAGGCAGGTAACTGAGGTAACCTAGTTGCCTGCGCGCCGTGAGAGAAGGGCCGCATCCGATTGCTTTTGTACGCACAAGTGCTCCCAATACATGCGTACGCGCATCGGTACCAATACTAACGATTATTACGTTTCTTATGATATTATAATTCAGTATTAAATAATTCAATGTGTAAAAAACCTTAGAGACAATCTTACACGAGTTGAGCTGATCCTGATCTAAGTTCAAGGCTTGTTCAGTCGACTAAAGAGAGATATATCCACTTTTGACGACGCGTTGGCCTAGTTAGTAGTTACCCTGCCTATGAAGCCAGCGGTCCTAGGTTCGATTCCCGGGAGGGCAAATATTTGTGTGATGAGCGCGAGTATTTGTTTCTGAGTCTTGGATGTTTTCTATGTATTTAAGTATTTATTTCTCTATATATATATTTATATCGTTGTCTATTACCCATAGTACAGTCAACAGCATAAATGAGTGATCATTTATGTACCTTGTCGCTTTCAATCGTTTCACAATTTTGTATGACATTTCAAATACGGCGTTAAAGTGACAAGGTACATAAATGATCACTTATTTATGCTGTTGACTGTACAAGCCTAGAGCTTAGTTTGGGACTAGGTCAATTTGTGTGAGATTGTCCCCTGTTTTTTTTTGGTTTCTTATTTCAATGCAATAAGGTGAAAAATGGATATATATCTCTTTGTAGTCGACCGTACTATGGATAATTAACAACTATAAACATACATATACATAGAACTAACCTTGAAGAACTAATATTACTTTAACTCAGCGAAATCCTAAAAAGTACCCCATATCGATCGACGTCGTTAAAATCGATTCAGCAAATTATTTGTGAATGTGTAACAAGCAAACATACATTCGCATGTTTAATATTAATATGGATTAAATAGTAATACAGACTCAGGAACAAATTCTCTTATCACACTTAATTTTGACCTCTCTGGGATTTGAACCCAGGACCGCTAGCTTTGTAGGCAGAGTCACTGTACTAACAGGACTAACAACATCGTCATTAAAAACATAAAATAGTATTCTTTTAATAGTGGTAGGACCTTGTGTCCACTTATGATAGTTCATGAGATACAACCCACTGACAGACAGACAGACAAATGGCTAGCGGAAGCTTAGTACGGTCATTCTCCAGACAGCCATTTCTGTATGTCCTCGGGCTTAAAAAATATAAAACTATTGAATTTGGTATAATTTATATTTTTTCTTCCTAGAAGGTACTCGTATTGAGGTGTACATGAATTTTCAAGTAAATATTGAATACCTTTCTAGGAGAAAAAAAAAATCAATACCCCATTCTCCTAATTAACACCGCGCGTCCCACTTCCGAAATCACTAATATAACTATTTTCCCCGATCATATACAAGAGGAAAGATGAATGAAAGTATTTTTATTTAATGAAAGATAAGATATCCAAATTACAAAAAAATACCAAATTTATTTAGTAATATATCACTAAGATATAAAATAAAGAAACTTTGTCCCGATACGTGTACTAATTCACGCGCCGATTTCATTCTTGTCCGTGCAAGGCCATTGAAGAAATAGACAGACGTCTGTAATGCATTTTGCGTGAGCAGACACTCATGTCAAGACCCTCTTGAGAGAAAGACGTGTTAATGTTGTGTGGATCGCACACTACAAATGTAAGTATCTAATTCGCATGTTTTGGTTCTCGTAAATTCTAATTAACACGTTCACGTTTTTAAAATCAGCCAATAACTCTATAGCTCTGTAAATTATTGTATACATTAAGAACCTCAGTATTTAACAGTTACTGGATTATGTAGTTTATCACATGTACCTAAAAGAAGTTATATTTTTTTTATCAAGAATCCCTAATACACACGTCTAATTCACGGGCCAAAAATGAACGCGTTAATTAGTTTAAGAGTAGTAAAAAAGGTTTTTGGTACATAAAAGTATTTTATTTCTAATTGCTCGCTTAAGCTAAACCAGTTTATATTAATTTACAGGTTTTTTTTTTTTACAAAAATGTAATTCCCGGAAGAATGATGGCATGATTAGAATGACATATATTATGTCAAACTGGTGTTATTAGAGGGGCCCTAACCTTAAAATCATCCTTATGATCGTATCTGTATGCTTAAGTGTTTGGACAATATGTTTTTTAGAGGTTATTTTATTTTTCCTAGCATATTTCTCTTGGAAAACATGAAAATTTTGCTGACCGCATTAAAAAGTTGCATTTTGACAATAAGTGACAACTGTAATTCTAATCATGTAAGGAAAATCCTAGGGACCCGGCATCATTCTTCATATTTGTATAAATTATGTATTAAAACCACCCGCAATAATTAAACTACATACTTAAAGTTGAATGTCTGTATGTTATGTTACAAAACTTATGTATGTAAAGCTTAAACGGCTCGACGGATTTTAGCATTATGAATTATGAGGTGTCCTTAGATTCAAAAAAATTAACTAGTTTATTTATATCCTTTTAGTTCATCGGGTTTTTAAATTTGAAATTACTTATTTTAAAGATAGATAGGGAATTTAAAAAGTAGGAGGAAGAAGTATTATTTTTTCTTTAGCAGATACGGCAATTTATTTGTTATCGTTTGTTCATAATATCAAGGTATAATATAAAGTTATTAATTCTGATTTTTTTATCGTTTTCATTGTTGATTATAGAACGATTATTTCAGTGAAATATTAGTTAGCTTATTATGTATGTATATCGTGATGGATATTTTATGTTCCTAATAGTTTCAACGTTGCAATATAATAAATATGATAAAATTAATAGACAGTCTGACAGTTTTTGTCTTATTTCCTAAAAAAAATATATTTGGCATGAACATTTATCTAATAAACGCGTAGTTTTTTTAATTCGCAAGCAAGTAAACCTAATTAACGCATCGCTTTTCTAATTCGCGCGTCACGCAAATATTAAAACCCTTCTAGTTAATTAACCGCTAATAATAATTAAGTGCCCAATAAATATTAAAGTTTGAATGGTCGATATGTTACTACATTTAGCATAAATTTTATCAAAAACCAAGTGGAAAAAAAGGGCGGTGTTAATTAGACTGAGAACACAATTCTGGAGAATGACCGAGTAATAGGGTCCCGTTGGACCTCTTGCGTGCGGAACCCTAAAAATCATGTCTGTATTTTTTTTTGTTTTTATTAAAGATCCAAATAAAACATTTATCGCAGAGTTTCTAATTTGAAAGACTACAAAAGTCACAGAGGCTTATGAGTAGTCAGTGAGTTCGGAGTAAAGAGCTACTACGAGTATTGAATGTAGGTTCTATAAAGAACCGCTAGGTCAAGTTTTGATCAAGTGTCAAATAATGCCATTTGGGCTGACATGTTACCACCGGGTCTTTACAAAACCGGGTCTTATATTATTCCTTAATAACTTAATTCCAATTATTTCCAACTATGACAGTCAAAAAATGTAATCCAAGTTACAAACAAGTTACAGTTACGCGTCGCGGTTCATGCCGTGACATAGTGCTGAGTGGCGTCAATTTCGACGTCACAGAATCACCCATGGCAACATTATGTTACAATTGTATTTTATTCCCTTTCTTCATTGTTTAATTTTGTTTTCTGTGTTGCCATTGTTTGTTTTATGTTCAATTTATTTTGTTTTTTTTTTCTTGTGATCGTCGAATAAATGTTTCTATTTCTATTTCTATTTCTATTTAATACATGATATAAAGAACTTTTTTACACGTCTTATTGATTTAGGGTTGGAGAGATATGTATTTGACCGAACGTGGTCTTAAAACCGTTAGCCCCAACCTTATTCTTTATACGTACATACATACATTAAATCACGCCTGTTTCCCAGAGGGGTAGGCAGACACCACTTCTTTCATCCTGCTACGATCCTGACAAATCTCTTTCGCTTCTTCCACATTCATACATCGAGTCATGCATGCACGTCGGTCTCGGGTACTTAAGATTCCGCCCTTTTCCAGTATTTCTCCGATTTGATTCGAACAAGTTCGTTATTGTTTATTTACTTGTCTATTGCATATTTGTATTACTCAAAGCTTCCTTCAAGGGCTTACAATTAACATTGAGTTAACATTAATTTCATAGCTATTAAAAATTACCGAATTAAGGTCACAGCCTCCATGTCACAATGGTGCGAAAATTTTGTGGGAATATTACGTACACTTCAGATGTTAAGGTCCAAAATTCACAGAGTTATTCTTGTTTAATATTAGATTGTAACTTGTTCCTGTCTTGTTTGAAGAACTTTAGGTTAATACTAAATACTACATCATCGTCATCATCATCATCTTCAAAAACACGACTGTTGACTTGTATGTTGCAACCGTACAGTGGAACGTTGATAATTTTATCTGTTACTAGCTGCTGCCCGCGACTCCGTCCGCGCAGAAAAATAAAACATAGCCTATGTTCATCCGGGATAATGTAGGATTCTAAGAGTGAAAGAATTTTCCAAATTGGTCCAGTAGTTTCGGAGCCAATTCAATTCAAACAAACAAAAAATCAAATCTTTCCTCTTTATAATATTAGTGTAGACAAATTACAAACAAATTTCAGCTCGATGACTTCCAAATTTTAGAGAAAGATGATCAAAGACAAACAGATAGACGACGAAGCCATCTTATCAACGGTTAAGAATCAATAAAGTCCCAATATTTTGTCAAGTAAATTAAAAAAAAAAACTGATTCTTAATGAAGAACCTACTCCACCCAGCAGTCCTCCAGTCTCTTGTTCATGACTCTGCAAAGCCCATAGGCCTGCCAACTAGGGAATGAAATTTAATCGGTCATTCTCCAGAATTGTGTTCTCAGTCTAATTAACACCGCCCTTTTTTTCCACTTGGTTTTTGATAAAATTTATGCAAAATGTAGTAACATATCGACCATTCAAACTTTAATATTTATTGGGCACTTAATTATTATTAGCGGTTAATTAACTAGAAGGGTTTTAATATTTGCGTGACGCGCGAATTAGAAAAGCGATGCGTTAATTAGGTTTACTTGCTTGCGAATTAAAAAAACTACGCGTTTATTAGATAAATGTTCATGCGAAATATATATTTTTTAGGAAATAAGACAAAAACTGTCAGACTGTCTATTAATTTTATCATATTTATTATATTGCAACGTTGAAACTATTAGGAACATTAAATATCCATCACGATATACATACATAATAAGCTAACTAATATTTCACCGAAATAATCGTTCTATAATCAACAATGAAAACGATAAAAAAAATCAGAATTAATAACTTTATATTATACCTTAGGTATTATGAACAAACGATAACAAATAAATTGCCGTATCTGCTAAAGAAAAAATAATACTTCTTCCTCCTACGTTTTACATTCCCTATCTATCTTTAAAAAAAGTAATTTAAAATTTAAAAACCCGATGAACTAAAAGGATATAAATAAACTAGTTAATTTTATTGAATCTAAGGACACCTCATAATTCATAATGCTAAAATCCGTCGAGCCGTTTAAGCTTTACATACATAAGTTATGTAACATAACATTCAGACATTCAACTTTAAGTATGTAGTTTAATTATTGCGGGTGGTTTTAATACATAATTTATACAAATATGAAGAATGATGCCGGGTCCCTAGGATTTTCCTTACATGATTAGAATTACAGCTGTCACTTATTGTCAAAATGCAACTTTTTAATGCGGTCAGCAAAATTTTCATGTTTTCCAAGAGAAATATGCTAGGAAAAATAAAATAACCTCTAAAAAACATATTGTCCAAACACTTAAGCACACAGATACGATCATAAGGATGATTTTAAGGTTAGGGCCCCTCTAATAACACCAGTTTGACATAATATATGTCATTTTAATCATGCCATCATTCTTCCAGGAATTACATTTTTGTAAAAAAATTATTCCTGTAAATTAATTTAAACTGGTTTAGCTTAAGCGAGCAATTAGAAATAAAATACTTTTATGTACCAAAAACCTTTTTTACTACTCTTAAACTAATTAACGCGTTCATTTTTGGCCCGTGAATTAGACGTGTGTATTAGGGATTCTTGATAAAAAAAATATAACTTCTTTTAGGTACATGTGATAAACTACATAATCCAGTAACTGTTAAATACTGAGGTTCTTAATGTATACAATAATTTACAGAGCTATAGAGTTATTGGCTGATTTTAAAAACGTGAACGTGTTAATTAGAATTTACGAGAACCAAAACATGCGAATTAGATACTTACATTTGTAGTGTGCGATCCACACAACATTAACACGTCTTTCTCTCAAGAGGGTCTTGACATGAGTGTCTGCTCACGCAAAATGCATTACAGACGTCTGTCTATTTCTTCAATGGCTTTGCACGGACAAGAATGAAAGCGGCGCGTGAATTAGTACACGTATCGGGACAAAGTTTCTTTATTTTATATCTTAGTGATATATTACTAAATAAATTTGGTATTTTTTTTGTAATTTGGATATCTTATCTTTCATTAAATAAAAATACTTTCATTCATCTTTCCTCTTGTATATGATCGGGGAAAATAGTTATATTAGTGATTTCGGAAGTGGGACGCGCGGTGTTAATTAGGAGAATGGGGTATTGATTTTTTTTTTCTCCTAGAAAGGTATTGAATATTTACTTGAAAATTCATGTACACCTCAATACGAGTACCTACTAGGAACAAAAAATATAAATTATACCAAATTCAATAGTTTTATATTTTTTAAGCCCGAGGACATACAGAAATGGCTGTCTGGAGAATGACCGTAATCGGTTATTGTATGAAAATAACCGGTTATAACCGGTTAAATCCGGTTACAACCTGTTACGTGCATTCCTTACTGCCAACACCTGATACCATACGGTTAAGAATCTTACCTGTAGCTGAAGCTCGGAACCTTTCCTCCGCGCACTCCTTACAGAAGTCTCCTGACTCTGCTGGGCCCTTTGGCCTGCCAAACAATTAAGGATCTTACTTGTAGTTGAAGCTCTCGCAGTGGAACCTCCTCTCCTCCGCACACTCTCTCCGGCAGTCCTCCAGTCTCTCGCAACGTACAACTCTTCGCACGTGACTCCGCAAGGCCCTTCGGCCTGCCAGCACACGTCGAAAACAGGCTGTTGACAAAGGAATTCTTAAGTTTAATGTGAAAGTCATAAACATAATAAGGTAGTAAAAAAAATACCAAGTTTTGCTGCCGGCAATACTATTTTTTTGCACAGTCATCAGCTATCAAGACTAACCTAACGAGTCCTAACTAACTCGGTGGTATGGAGTGTAGTATTTTAGCAAAGTCGTAAAACTGGCACTATTTCCAAAAAGTATAACTATTAGCTAATTTTCTTTATTCGATCATAACGTAGATATTCATTACGTATACACATTTAAGTACTTGTCTCTAATATAAGAATGAATAAATTGCACTTAGAGTTAAAAATCACGGAAAAAAACCATCACAGTTTCAATTTTCTTCGACGTTTTTTACAACAGTAGTTTTTGAAACAACTACCCGGTAGAATACAGTGTTTTTCTTTTGATTTATAACTTGAAGAGAGATTTAAAATGATATTTTCTATACTTAATAGGTTAAAGAAATAATCCGTGCGTCATTTTTTGCGCTATTTATGACCTTTTGATAACCATTTAATAAAAATAATAAAACCTTTTGATAATTAATAAATTATATAACCTTGAATAAATAATATCTAATTTTAAATGACTCAGGCTGAAAATAATGACTTGCTGTAACTTGGTAGAGTCAAGGACTTTAATTGTTATGCCACTATGGAACCCTGTCATAATGACAGCATCAAACCACATGACAGAAATTACGCTTAACTGAATGATTAACGTTATGCGACAGGGTTCCATAGTGGCATAACAATTAAAGTCCTTGACTGTACAATAAAATAATAATTATGGACTATAACAAAGTGGACTAAAGGTAGACAGGACGGTTATCAAACAATTACTTATCTCTTTAAAATATCCCTACATATTACTTATTATTATTATTGGGGGGGTTGAGATGGGCCTTGTGAGCCACCTCGACCATTGCTGATCTTTTGTGGCAGCCCTTAATTTAAAGTTCACCGCAAAGGCCCGTTGCGTCTAGGAATTTCCAGATGCTTTGGGCAGTGAGGAGTTGTATCTCTTGTGGGTCCATGATATGTCGCCCTAGGTAGATACTTCTATTACGCATTAGTGGTCCGCAAGAACAGAGGATGTGCATAGCTGTCTCCTCTGTTTCTTGACAGAACCTGCATGCCGCTTCTTGTTTCATACCCATTAGAAACAAGTGTTTGTTCAATTTGCAGTGGCCAGTTAGGATCCTAGTCACTGCGCAAGTCTTTTCTCTTTTGAGTTTTAGAATCTCCTTGGAGAACTTGCTTTTGAACCCTGTAATTAGTGATTTCGAGTGTTTTTGTCCTTTTGTGGACTTCCACAGCTCGATCGCCCTAGATTTATATAGGTCGCTTAGCAGAGAATATGTTTTTCGTTTTGTGATGCCACAAAACGGTTCCGGGCCAACCAGGGGATTGTCAGCACCGTTCCTAGCCAGTTACTTATTATCACAAGTACAAAAACAGAGAAAGAAAAATTAATTAACAAAAACGGTCAAGAAAAACAACACAATCACTGTTTACGCGATAAAAACAATCAAAATCAATCAATCGAATAATTGGAAGATCCGCGTACAAAAATGGTCGGTTGCTGAATTATGATGAAGTCATTACGATAAAAAAACCGGCCAAGTGTGAGTCGGACTCGCGCACCGAGGGCTCCATACTGCCACACAGAATGTATTATTACAATAATACAATATTCCAATTATTCCAATTTGAATTCGACTTCCAATCGAATAAGCGCGAGCCAACTCACACGATCTTTTTTAAATATTTCTTGTTTTTTTCCAGGCTTTGTTATAATTTAGTGATACCGAAGGGCATTGGGTAAAGGAGGGTGGGCAAATTGGCCTATATGACCAATAAGGACAAGCAGTATGTCGCCGGATAGGTAATTCTAAGTTATAAAACTATTACTATGGCAGGTAGTTCGAAATCTTTGGGCGAAATAAATTATCGCCATGCAAAGACGGCAGCATTTCATAGTAATTATGCTAAAGTCGTCTATGTAGGCGTCCCGGTGATCCAAATTTTAAAAAAAAAATCTCCCAGTTATTTGAGGGTTCCTGCTACACAAAATCGTTGTAGAATTAAAAAGGATATCCGATGATATAGTACTTATTGTTATTGGTTTCTACGCCAGCGTTCATACTTTTTTGCCCATCATTCTTTGTTTGAAGAATATTGTTTTTTTTTTCAGCGGCCACGGATGATTTTTACATAGTTATTTAGAGGACCTCTAAATAAAAATAGATATAATATGTAATTAATGGCGTTAAATAATATCGGAGCGGAGATTTTAAAGATTTAAGTATTCAGTTTTTAGTAGGTACAAAAGTACGCCCAAGTATGAATATTTAAATATCTCGGCTCCGATGCACTTAGGAGTTATTACATTAAATAACAAAATATGTTTATTTTGAATAATTCTATCATAATTTACCACTTTTACGAATGGCCGCTCACCTTGAAAATGTATGAATTTTACAAATGACTTTTACCCAAACCCCTTTGACGCTTGTATGTTTAAACGTTTTTAAGATACAACAAAATTTAACACGATAAAAAAATTTATTTTCTTCATCATTTCACTTTTTTTAAAATGATATTAAATTGACAGTAATAAACTTATTCTGAAAAAAAAAAGCAACTCCTAACTATTACCGATTCAAAGTTAGGACGGACGGACGGACACCGTAGGCATAAAAGGGACCGTTGGGCTCCCTCCGGGTACGGGACCCTAAAACTGTCCTCATTGGCCATAGACACAAAATGATTAGATCAGATTAGATTAGATTACCTATTTATTGCTCCCTTATTATAGAAAAGTGTAATTTTCGCTAGAGTTACATAAGTAGAAAAAAGTTTCTGTCAAAAAAATCATTTTTGGGACAAGCTTTTGTTGCCGACCGTACTTTTTTTGTTAAATCTTTATCTGCTTATCAAGACCGACTATTGAATCCTAACACGGTGGGTCTACGTTAAGAATAGCGGAGATCGTGTCGCCACCTTCCGAATCCATCATCAGATCAGCTCTTAGATACCGTGATATTGCATTGTCATCGGGTTTACATACGTGGTCCAAATTTCAGCCCATTCCGTTAACGGGAAGTGGGTCAAATTTAACTTGCATTTTACCCGTACATACATACATACATTGCAAGTTCAATAAAAGCTTGTAAAACATGACAATTATCTTAAATAAAAGCACGCAATCACGAATAAGTATACTCGATTGATTCCTGAGATACAGATGGTTAAAGTGTTTACGTTACAAGTACACCTAAGTACTAAAAATCATCTAAGACAGCACCAATAGTGCATTGTTGCAGAGGATAGAAAGTACGCGATTTTTGGACGAGTCATATAAAGGGGCCGAAACGTAGTTGAGGCCCTCTAGTGTACGAGTCCATAAATTGCACTTTCTACCGAGGCAGACATAGTGCTTTTCACAACTACTGAGAGGAAATAAAATAAAAATTCATATTCAAAACGCAAATTTTAATTCATGTTAATATGACATCACTGCCAATTTTACCATAGATAACTTTTTTTATTCTGGACCCCTATTCTCGTGGCACTCCAGATTAATAAACTAACATGCGAGATGAAGATGTCAACTCCATATAAAATTGTATTTGTTTCGCCATTCAAATTTGCGACATTCTTGGTCTGTCCTTATAAGTGACGTTTTGCGACCCCAAACAAGACCATCTATGGCCATATTTCCGAGCAGTGTTGTGAAAATGACTTTAAATAGAAAATTAGTTCACCCTTGCCTTATTTGAGATAGTGTTTTTGTGTTTGTAGTAACGACTTCGGAACCTTAGGGCCGGAACAGACGGACTGCCTTTGAACTGCAACCTAGCTGCAAAATGGCAGTTCAAGGGCAGTTCTGATGCAGTTGATGTAACTGCATTAAAACTGTTAACCAACTACGTAGTCCTATTGCAGTTGGCGTGCAGTCAACCTAAGCGGACTGCGCAGTTGGTTTGCCGTTTCGATGCAGTTATATCAACTGCATCAGAACTGCCCTAGAAATGCCATTTTGCAGCTGGGTTGCAGTTCAAATGCAGTCCGTCTGTACCGGCCCTTACACTGAGCATGGTCTAGGATACGCATGCCCGGTTTTTTTAAATATTTAACATCATTATCATTATCATTACATAAACCGTCATATCAACGGCGATAGTAAAAAAAAATACTTTCGAGTAATTATTTTGTTTAACTTCATAAATAATAGTACATTATTGCCTAGGCATGGAAGCAGGCAATTGCGGGTCGAGTATTGGATTAAACGGACGAGCTTGCGAGTCCGTTTAAAAATACGAAGCCCGCAATTGCTGTTCCTGCCGAGGCAAATATAGTGCTTTTCTCAAAAATCGCAAGAAAAAAATTGTGTTGGAGTCAAATCTTCATCGCTTGAACTCATTTTTTGAATTGCATATAAACAGAAACTTCATGTGAAAAAACACCACTCCTTACCGCCTTTTTGTTTATGACAAGGAGAAACGCAATTCTTGTTTTAAAAAAAACATAAGGTATTCCAGGCACAAATAAAAAAGTTATGTTTCGAGTAAAATTTGGATGTATAATACTTGTGCCCTCATTTTATTATGGCCCATTTCACTTTTTAAAAAGTTACAAGCTAGATGGTAATGGAATTTGTATGCAACATTGCGGGCTTGTGTAGCGAGCACGCAATGTTTTTTTTTTTTTAATTTGAGAACTGTCAGTAAACAACGTACTTCGCGTCTCAATATGTAGATAGGAATGTCAACATTTCCGGACATTTTTGAGAAAAATATTATCTAGACTCTAGAGTTTTCAAACTACCTTAACGCATTCACTGCCAGTACTGTTGAACGAACTGTACTG
Organism: Acleris literana; assembly: GCA_946894065.1. Lineage (NCBI taxonomy): Eukaryota > Metazoa > Arthropoda > Insecta > Lepidoptera > Tortricidae > Acleris > Acleris literana. The sequence continues at coordinate 4,557,253 of OX335696.1, forward strand.
GCAGTGAATGCGTAATGCTGTACGTTTGAACTTTCGCCAGGTGCCACTTCTTTTGTTTTATACGGAGCTTGCCTACTGTAAGAACGCACATATGCGTTGAGGGCACTGCGTGGAAGTCACGGTGACGCATATATGCGTCGGTGGCAGTGAATGCGTTAAGAGGATTGTGAAGCGCCGCTAAAATTGCGTAGTCAAAAAAAATCCATACAAATTTAGCTCCGGGCGAAAACGTTTCTCACCCCCTAAATCAAGTCCGATTTCCACGATTTTTCAATATGTTGTAGTTATTATAAAGAACAAGGTCTGTAAATTTCTGTTTTTTGTTTTAATTAGTTTCATTCTAAGAAATATGTTCTTGGAAAGCAAAACGTACAGATATAGTTTTTCATGATGTCTACAACATATTCAAAAATCGTACCAAGTTTAAGGGGAGAGCAACGTTATAGCATTATGTATAAAAATTTTTAGCTTCACAATCCTCTTAATTTTCTATTACTTAAGAAATATTTTGTATGAAAAAATATTGTTGCGTGCTGCGTTACGATAACTTATGAAACACGCTGTAGGATGTATATACAGGGTGTCTCAGATTTCAACGTCACACTCTAAAACAACGTATACCGTAAAAGTATGTAAAATAGACTACGAAGACTAAAACAGTATTTACAAAACATAGGCGTTTATCGCCTTGTTATATGATTATTTCCCGGTGAGCAAAAAGAACGATGTTTAGGAATTGTATAGCTTTGTTCCGGGCCAATTTTTTTTCTCACACCTTAGTCAATATCCTAACCAGATTTTCTTACACTACAACTGATAAGTAAGTTTACTTTGTACTGGTTTATTTATTGCTTGTGTTTTGTATTTCTTTTTTATTCTTGTTTTTATACACAAGTATATAAATATTCATCTAAAATTATTTATTTATGCACGTTTTGTCATAATAATTATCAGCGACCCCACACTAGGCTATAGCCAGTGTCGCGGGGAATTATTTTAAAAATTAAATATCAGAATTAAATTACAATTTAGTCAGTCAAAGACAATTATGTATATGTTTCCAAGGAGTCATAAATATCTACACGCCCCTATACCTACTGATAATAAGATCTATATATACATATATTCCAAGCAATGGCCGTATACATATTAGTGCTTCTGACTGTACATCATTTGGCTATGGCAGGAATTTCTTTCCAAAAATTACAGTTCATTAAACTTAAACTATGTTTTTAAAAATAGCTTCAGTCCCGGTATAATTCAATGAAAGAAGGAACTTATGTTTTTTTTTAACCCTAGTTATACTGCAGACTTCTAAGTTGCATATATTTGGCAACGCCGATGGGAAGATAACGACTTCACACTTTATAAAAAAATATAAATATCAGGCCAATTTTAAACAAATTAATAGTTCCCAACGAAACTCTAGTCTTGTACTTTTTTTTTTATAGCCGTCGACGGCAAATAGGCAGACAGCCCACCTGATGGATAGTGGTCACCGCCGCCTATGGACATTTGCAACCAAATACCTTCAAGCATAGTTTAGTTTAGTTTATTTCATGAAAAAAAATACAAAATACAAACATACCAAAATATACATCATATTTTACATGTCAATATTAAAAGTATCCTCATCATGATTGTCAAAAACGAATAAAAATATTAAAAAAAAAAACATCATTTCACCAATAGAGATCGTCATAATAATTTTAAAATACTTTACGATGAAATAAAATAATGACGGTCAAAATATAAAATATTAATTAAATAGTCAAAGGTACAATAGTAATAAGAAAAACAACACAACAACACTTCAACAATACTTCTATAGAATTGTTTAATAATTATGAACAACACTAATTTAAAGTGGGTACAATCTCATCTCAATTTTACAAGGCTTTCAACTTGTTTGTATTTCCCACTATACAATGTGTAAAAGTCCGGTGGGTCTATGCCGTCGTTTGCGTCACTTAGAGATTATAACCTCGTAAGGCCCACAATACTACAAACAGGAAGTTTTTCGTGAGTGGGACTTTGAATCTACCGTCAGGGCAATAAAGTTCAATTACGTTTGTTCGATAATGCCATTTTCAGTTTATGAACATAGGAAAATAAACCTTATTCCCATTGCCACACAGTTCAAATTAAATTGCATTGGTTATGTACATTATATTGCACACTGGGCCTTACGAGGTTAAAGGAATAAAACTTTTTAAACTATTTTTGCTCCCTTTTGTACAAATTTAGGTACTTAAAGTGGTATCCCGCCATTTTCCATAAATACATTTGTACTAATTTCATTTGCCATAATGGTCACTGAATATAATCTTCCTTTTCCCTAATATCATATACCATATTTTTTCAATTGTCATTATACTCAAGTGTCATAATGTTCATCATCCCTAATATTAGATGCCATAACAATAATTTGCCTTAATTACGGAAAAAGCAGATACAGACTGTTTCAGTGTGTTCAGTGGGTATAAGCTGGAATACGTACTAGGTATTATTACAATAACCTAACTATGTTACCTTAAGGAAGGTTTCCTTTAGGTACGACAACGAGCGAAGCTAAGAGGAGTGTTAGGCAGAACTGCAACCTTGCAGCGCGCATCCGATCGAGCGAAGCATGCGTGCCGCGGCAGCGGCCGACGAAGTGCCAGAACTGTTTTTTTTTATAATACTATACTTACGACACAAGAAAATTCCGAGTGTTTTATGGCAAAAAAATATTATTGCGTTTGAATTTTCAGGCATACGATTTTGGTACACTTGATAATAGGAAAAATGAAATGTATGGCATATGAATCGTTATGGAATATAAAATTATGGCAAACGACATTCGGGCAAATGAGGTAATTGCATATGAAATTCGGGGAGCAGACGACCACTTAAAATAGGTAGGTACTATAAAAGGGCGCCAAAATAGTTTTAAAACTTACATACATATAAAACTCTTGCTTGACTGACTGTTTGACAGATAACGTACCGCCTAAACCGCTGAACTTAAAGACCTACAATTTGGAGGCAATATTCCTAAGAAGGCCTAGGAGAATTGAAAGAGAATATTGCTGAGCTGTGTCCTAGTATAGATAGACCCCCAACGGGAAGAAATAAGGTGAGCAAGGGGAAACTGATTCTACGCACAAAGTTGCCGGCGCCCTACTTGTCATGGTACCTATAAATCAATATGACGAGTATTAATAAGTTATTGCTACAGGAAGTAATCATACGTACTTGGAGCATTTTCCACCAGTATAACCCTGGATCCCACAGTCGCGTGCACACACACACAAAAGAACAGTGTCAACACGAGCATTTTCACACACGCACACGCCGAGATACCATCACTGTATTCAGCATTGACTTTTTAAATTGTTTCAACACTCAACACATTATTAACACGTAACTGTCACGAACAATGTTCAACACCTTTTTATTGCATTGTTTCATTCGATGTTTAAAATATTTTTATGAATTTTTCCTATTTCTAAAACTCGTCTAATTTATTTTGAGTCGTTTCTTAAACACCCTGTAGATGCTGTTTTATTTTTTAATTCAATCCATGTTATGATTTCCTATTTTAAAAATGGTCACAACATTATCCGTATTCTTTTTCAATACGTGTGAAAAGTATTTTTTATTGTGATTGTATGTTTTTTTTAATAAATATTTTACGCAATATAGGTCAGAACCGCGGCGTAGCGTAGCACTACTGAACAGGGGCATTGTCTAACATAACCTTATATGTGAATGGAAATACTGCGCTAGAGTTGTATGGATAAGACGAGAACAAAAGGCAAAAATAAAACAAAATGGCAACCTGATTTTTTAAATAAGACTAATACTTACTTGGACAGCAGAAAACGATATTTTTGTTATTGAAGTGACTGAGTTTTTTGTAGTATTTCTGGAAGTAGGAAACCTAAGTTTTATTTGGCTGTATTAAAGGTTGTATGATAAATTAATTAATTGAGTAAAAGTATCTTATGGAGTTTTACCTAAAAACCATATTACACAATAAAAAAAGTAAATTAACGTTTAGACGCACTGGCTTTGCTCACATGATTATGAATACCTCAAATAACGCGATGGGATATTTTTATGAAGCAGAGCGCTGTTTGAAATATTTTATTTTAGAATTTCTACTTTATGTGGCGTTTGCTACCTTAAAATACTGAAGTTTTATTAGTCAATCCGTCTAACTCTTTTTTACTAGCCTATATTTTAATTGCCTCGTGTGGTTGCCGAGTTAGAATAGTGCCACTCCATGTCTTCCCGCGGATGTCGTAAGAGACGACTAAGGGAATAAAGGCTTGTAGTACTGTTAGGCGATGGGCTTGCAACCTGTCACTAATACGCTGGTAAACATCTTAGCCTAATTGCGCAAATTGTAGTTATAGAATTATCAACAAGTTTTTAGAGATGTTTGTAATTCTGTAGCTCTGCCTACCCCATTCTGGGAACGAAGGCGTGAAATTATGTATGTATGTATGTATATTTTAATTTTATTGAATTCACAAGCACATTCTAATCTTATTCATTTAAAGCTAAGATCGATCAATCAACACTTTTTTCATAGGCACATCAAACTAATAACAAAATAAAGTCATGTCCACACAACTCTCACGGCGCCGATTACGTCCGATAACGCCGGCGAGGCCTATTGTCTCAAAAAAAGGATTTATAAGCAAAAACCTAATATATCCGACCATTGTGAGTTAGGGCTATAAATAATGCAAAAAGGGCTAATTTTAACTTAAGCAAGACGACCTTCAATGCTTAAATGAGATTGCAATAAAGATTAGACATATGGTAAATGGAACGATTCGTATGATAGCTGGAAATTAAAGGTATTGTGGTACAAGGTCATGTAGACATGATCAAAGCCAAAAGGTAATATGCGCTTATGGATTTCAAACCCTTATACTGCCTTTCAGACCGCAGAACACATGTTTTTTATGGCATGATGGGGAAGGCAAACGAGCTCACAGGCCTAGTCTCTAAGACTTTTTTATGGCAAGGAGAAGGCACGCGAGCACTCAGCCCACCTGATGGTAAGTGGGATCTGAGACCCATAGACATTTGAAACCTCAAGACTGCAATCTCAAAACTGCAATCCTAAGACTTCAAATGCGTTGCCAACCGTGAGGACTAAGATGGAATGCCTCTATGCTAGTCATTTCACCGGTTGTGTTATCCCCACACCGGAACACAGCAATGCGAACACTACTGCTTGGCGGTGGGTTAATGGATAAGATGGTGGTAGCGATCCGGACGGACCCTGCACAAGGTTCTACCACCACTAAACACACTTATAGACATTTGTAATGTTAAGACTGCGAATAGATTGGGAACCCTGAGGATTAAGATGGAATGCCTTTATGTTATACCAACAACAAAACTCAACAGTACGAGCACTGCTTGGCAGAATGTTATAGAGCTATATGATGGTAGCAATCCAGACGGAGCCTGCACATAGTTACATTTCTAAAATAATAAATTTCACAAAAAATCAACCTGTAGAGTCAATGCGTACCCGATAATGCTGAACTTAAGATGTATAAGAAGTATGCTTTGCGTCTTATTAATTTAAGTTATACGGGGTGGTTATTTACCAATAACTTTTAGTAAGAGCGACGCTCAACTTTGCTATCTCTTTTTAATAACACAGTTATAACTATTAGCTTTACTTATAACTAGCAAACAATATAATCAAATCAGGAGTCAATTTTAACCTCCTTCTAATTGTCAGAATAGACTTAATAAGGCATAAATGCAAATTTGAAGACTATACAATAATTAATTATGTTACCATCGAACTGGTATAACGATGGAGACGAAAGGTGGCCATAAGGAGCCAGCAATAAAGTTTGTTATTAATTTTTTTTTTTTATTGTTGCACGATTCGTCGCACTATAGAGATACTTCTGTTTTACTCTGTCTCTTTTCTGGAAACAGAATCTTTATTTTGTAGACACTAACAAGCGACTACTGGTTTTGTAAATGATTAAAATCATCAGAAAAGATGATTACTACTACCAAGGCTAGAGCTTTTAAAGGTTTTTGTAGCGCAGAAAAAGTCATCACGCCCGCCTAAAGCCGGATAAACGTAGTTTAGGTAACTACCCGGAAGAGATGACATCAAGAAATCATGTCAAGAAAAAAGTGCCCTTCGAAAAAAAACATCCTGTAATTCTGAAAGATTTGACAATAACAATCTGGGCGGTGGCAAAGTGGCACATCCCCTATAACGTGATCATAAACAAAAATAAACAAAAAAACAATCCGCGTCCGTATTAGGCTGTGTTTCCACCTGAGCTGTGCGAGGCGGCGAAGGGGTGTTGCGAGAAAAAATCCACCAATAGGATAGTGAGGCTAGTAAAACAAAATAATCCCATTGGTGGATTTTTCCTCGCAACACCGGTTCGCTGCCTCGTAGAACTCTGGTGGAAACGCAGCCTTATGGTCACCTTTATCGCGGTGAATAAACCATCCGTCATTCTCGCACTACATATATACCGACTGGTGAGAAAGTGACAGATTTTTTATCCACGTTGGTCGATAAACCATTAAAAACATTTTTTTTAATAGCTATAAAATAACCAAGATTTAAGCCAAACAGAATTTAACATGGAGTTTATATGGCCGACGTGTTACATGACGTCACGCGGCGTATCGAATCTCAGTTTAATCGCTGTTTAATTAGCAGTTTAAACCCTTGTATCATCCGTATTTCTTGGCCGAATTTAATTTTAATTTCACTTTTGGTGATCTCTTTTACGGTATTTTCATATTTTGTTGAGAAATGCGAATTAAAAAATCAATGCATAGACATAAAAGCAGTCAACAACGTTCTACAACGTAATTTGCATTAAACCTTTTGTTTCTAATATGTAATTATTTCTGAATCACCGTATCTCGATCTGACCGCGTGTTTGAGCTTACATCATCCGCGAATTTAAAAAAAACGCAAGTTTATTGTAAGTAGGGTAAATGGTCCAATTGTTGGACTTTTTAAAATAAATTAACTGTTCACGTGCCCACTTCGTTGGGCAATAAACATTTTTTTTGGTTAATATACATAGCCTAAAACAAATAACGTTGCTTTCTATTGGTAAAATAATTTTCAAAATCGGTTCAGTACGTCCAGAGATTACCCCCTACAACGTCACAAACTTTACCGCTTGATAACGGGTACCCTTCATCTGGCACAACTTTTTGTGGCATAATCATTATTTGACATAATCATCATTTGGCATACAGTATTTTTTTCTGAAACCGTATACTTTTCAGGATTATTTAAAATAACCCATTAGGTTCGGTTAGGTTTATTTTATAACAATCCTGAAGAGTATACGGTTTCAGAAAAAAGACTGTATGCCAAATGATGATTATGCCAAAAAAAGTTATGCCAGATGAATGTAAACCCTTTATAATATTAGTATAGATGTAAATATCAGGATACAATCTCACACAAATTGACCTAGTCCCAAATTAATCCTTAGGCTTCTACTATGGATACTAGAACTAGACGACGATAAACATACATAAATAAAGTAATACATACTAACACATAGAAAATATCCAAGACTAAAGACAAATATTTGCCCATTCCAGGAACGGATCCCGGAGCCCGGGATTGCAAGCTTCGTACCTAGTCAGGATTACTATCAACTTGGCTACACGCGTGGTGGAATTGATAGTTACGATAAGTCTTGTCCGAAGTGTTCGCTAGTTTCACTCCATATCGTGTAAAAGAGCCCAATGTGGACAATTGATTGAATGTTTTTTTTTGGTACCCGAACAAAACTTGCTAATTTTAGAATATAAAGTTAACTTAAAAATCTGGTGAACGAGGTTTTCGCATTTTTTTGTGTTTTTTTGGAATATATATTATGTGGACATTATAGGATACGCGGGCAAGCGGTAGGTAGATCACTAAACTTGCCCGAGTATTTTTAGTATTCTAAAACAATAATATTTTTGAAAATCACAAAAAAAAATGTTTTTATGTTTATTTAACTTATTTTATCCTCTTGGTTCGCTTCGTATTCATTACAAATAAAGTAAAAGCTGCCGATCTTATCGAAACTTACTTTATAAATTAAACCCTAAAATATGCCTACTATACAATATTATTACGGGAATAAAAAAATAAAAAAATATTAAATAAAATTGAAAATAATAATACAATAATAGACGCATTTACCTTACTAGGGCACCTTGATTTTGGCACCACAATAGTAAGGAAGTCGTTAATTCTACGAACAATTTGTAAAACATCTTAAATGTTCATTCGCAGGTTTTTACAGAATGCAGTACCTATATTAAGGCTCTGGGTCAAAATTGCGTAAAATAACTACAGACTTAATAGACATGACGTGACGTGATGTTTTAGTGGTGGTAGGACCCTTGTGCAGGGTTCCTCCTGGTCGCTACCATCATCTTATCCGTTATACTACCACCAAGCAGCAGTAATCACAATATTGTGTCCCGATATGGGGATAAGAGAACTGGGAAACCTTGAAATTCAATATGTTTTTTCTCAAAAATGTTCGGAAATGTTGACATTACTATCTACATAATGAGACGCGAAGTACATAGTTTTCTGACAATTCTCAAATTAAAAAAAAAAACATTGCATACAAATTCAATTACTATCTAGCTTGCAACTTTTTAAAAAGTGACAAAGCCCATAATAAAATGATGGCACAAGTCTTATACATCCTAATTTTATTCGAAACATAACTTTTTTATCTGTGTCTGGAATAGCTTATGTTTTTTTAAAAACAAAACTTGCGTTTCTCCTTGTCATAAACAAAAAGGCGGTAAAGAGTGATGGTTTTTTAACATGAAGTTTCTGTTTGTATGCAATTTAAAAAAATTAAAAAATGAGTTCAAGCGATGAAGATCCAACACAATTTTTTTCTGGCGAATTTTAAGAAAAGCACTATATTTGCCTCGGCAGGAACAGCAATTGCGGGCTTCGTATTTTTAAACGGACTCGCAAGCTAGTCCGTTTAAACTAATACTCGGCCCGCAATTGCCTACTTCCATGCCTAGGCAATAATGTACTATTGTCTACACTACTCAGAAATATTTTCATTTTTGGTCTGGTTTGAGGTCAGAAAACATCACTTTTATTTACAGGTGGTTTTCATAAAAAATAAGTAGTTGAGAAAATTACAATGTCTGCCTCGGCAGAAAGAGCAATTTTTGGGAACTAAGTGGGCCTCCAACTACGTCCTGGCCCTCTAATATGACTCGTCCATAAATCGCGTACTTTCTACCCTCGGCAACAATGTACTATTACATCAAAACTTAACCTTGCTTTCTCTCAGTCCCGAAAACACCTCATCTATGGTGATTATAAAGCTAAATACTAATTAATTCTTCCATAACTGAGCTCCTGACCACACTATCAGTGCACAAGGTCACAAACAGCACTATTATATAACTTTAACAATAAGTTTCGTACATTATTCAAAGATTTGTGATACCTGATCGCTATCTAAGATTTGTGGTGTAAGTTACAAGCGGCTCGCTTCTGTTTGAACCTTGACGTTTTCAAATGCGGCGACGTAAAAATATTTAAAAGAAATAGTTAAGTGCTTCATTTGACATAGAAACAAGTCGCAAACAGTGAGGGTATTTATGAGTTTCATCGATTATTTTTAATTTAACCTACGTGTCCCCGGTCTGTACGAACAGAGCTACTAGGTATGTCCTCAAAAAAATCTCTCTGCCATATGATTAAAACTATGGAATTATGAATCTTATATTTTAACTCTAACTCATGTTAAAACTTAAAAAAACGGCGACTTCAAATTTCGTGAGAGTTTTGTGTTAAGCTAGGCTAATTAGTAATTACCTACATACATTGTTTATAGAATTTTTGGATATAAAAAAGTCAGTTATTAAAACAACAATATTAACTAGCTTGGATTCCAAGCCTTGGAATGTCCTACATACATACATACATTAAATCACGCCTGTTTTCCCGAACGGTAGGTAGAGATCACTTTTTTCCACCTGCTACGATCCTGACAAATCTCTTTCGCTTCTTCCACATTCATACATCGAGTCATGCATGCACGTCGGTTTCGGCTACTTAAGATCCGGCCCTTTTCCAGTATTTCTCCGATTTGATTCGAAAAAGTACGCCTATGGCGGCCCGTTCCGACCCTCCCACTCACTTTTGCTCTGTATATCTCTTTCGTCAATCTTCTTTTATCCATCCTTTCCAAATGACCGAACCATTGAAGCATGCCCTTTTCAATCTTAGTCACTACATCTTCTTTTAGTCCACATTTCTCTCTGACCTTTTCATTCCTTACTCTATCAATCAGTTTCACACCACACATACTACGCAAAGAGCGCATTTCAACTGCGTTTATAAGGTAAACGAAGCTATCAACGACCCATCGAAAATCTGCAGGTATTACCGACCCATTAGCGTAATTCGATATTTTAACGTTTCTGCAACTATTTGAGTCATTGTAATAGAAAAAATACACGCGTTTGTTCATTGAGCATCGAATAATCTTACGTTAGTGTACGTGGCAGTTCGAAAAGGAGATAAAATACATCAGTTTCTGTGCGGCCGGCGTAAACGCAGGTCTGGTCGTACTGACCCTTGTTCCTGCAGATAAGTATCTAACTTTTCTGCTTAAGTCATTTAATACATATAAATGATGCCTAAAATTATCATGTAGTATGAAGTGTATTCGTTTACTTATAAATTCTCGATTTAGTAACGCGTTTTATTGAAAAAACGTCACCTTATATCATAAAACTTTAAATGAAAATTGGGCGGTAATAGCTTTTTCAATTTTAGTAGTTGCAGCCATCACCGATGCATAAGTCGATAATGGCCGCAACGTAGTTTTTCGTTTTTACATCTTTTCTGTTGAAATTTGCCAATTATACAAGTATTTGAATAAACCATTTTAATTACAAACAATCAGCCTTTGTAAAAATCTATTAGCGATATACAATGATTGGTCTAGTTTTCTTGTTTTGGGGTTCTAAATTTGCTAAAAATGACTACATTATTCATAGATCGATATAGGTTACAGACAATAATTAATTATCATATTGTAATTAAACTGTGTGTTTATAGTTCAATGTTATCTTACTTTAATCAATCATGGTCTCTTTTACAGTCAGGAAACCACCGATTATAAATATTACGTACTTTTTATGAGTCGGTAATACATTTTACTATTATGCCTACCTTTTCTTCTCTCTACACCCATACGGGTCGGTAATAGCGACAATGAGCAGCTATTAGCGATTCTACACAAATGTATTAAACTTATTTCACGTTATTTCTAGTTATACAGGGTGGTTGTTAGCGCTACTATAGCGCTATGACGTATTAAGCGCCTGCGGGGGAGGTGAGGAGCTGCAAGCCGCGACCCCGCGCGCGACACACACCTTTTTAGCGCATGACACCGAGCGCACGCGCGTCTGCATTTAATTATTGTAATTTAAAAAATAAACTGTTATTCTTGTCAAAGAGGACTTTGGATTTACTTATCTACCTCGCCTGGACAAGTGGCGACCTACCAAGACCAGCCTACAGCCTTTATGAGATCAACTAAGTCGATCAACCTTCGGCCATTAAACGGTGAAATAACGGGACTGCTAAGCAACAGAGCTAACGGAATATTTCACATGTGATTCCGGGAGTCTATTCTAAGTGAAATGCAGTGTTCAACCAAGTAAGCCCGTTCCTTATAACTATCCTTTTCTTCTAATTGTTTCTTTTTGTGTGAGCAGCTTAATTACTTCTCAGACGCACAGTTAGGTATCTTGCTTTATGCGTACCTTCCACCTAAGCTTATGAGTTCCATGTAATTAAACCCTATAATTTCACAACGTTAAATAAGAAACTATATACTATCCAAATAGGTGTCATATTATAATATATATATATATATATATATCATTATTTTACGTGCGCTTAGACATCATCTTCAATTAAATCTTCATGCTTTATTGTAATAAGCATTACTTTGCATTTAAAGCGGCTGCTACTATTATCCCATTAATAATTGCTAATAGCTACCTTTGCAGCATAGGTATTCAGTCCTTTCTTCTTTCTTTTAAATCAGCTAACTGATTATCCTCATTAAAGCTAGCAAATTATGCTCCTATAACTATTATTTGTTTTATATTGCAACAAGTATTGCCGATAATTTCAGATTAATACTTGGCCAAGATTGCATAAACTACGTGGCATTTTGCACGAATAACGGGACCCGCTCGTGAGTCGGCGCGGGCGGCGGCTAGTGTGACGTCACGCCGGCACTGCGCTTTGGAGAACCGGTTTGATTGCACCTTTTAACTTTATCTAACTCATTGATTGTTTTCGCCTATTAAAATGTCGGAGGACGATTCGAATAAATCAAACAAGGAACAGGAACTCAGGGACCTTATAAGAAAACGTAGTTATATAAAGGGTCGTTTAACTAAATTTAAGGAGTTCTTAATTCCTTTAAGCCAAATTGAACCTTCAAAATTAACTAGTTTAAATCTAAAAGATATTGCGTTGAGAGTAAGCAAATTTCAGGTATTGTTTACGGAATTTGATGTTTTGCAATCGAATATTGAATTGTTAAGCCCTAGTGTAGACGAACAAATTGAGGAGCGAGACTACGTCGAAAACACATTTTATAGCGTTTTGAGCATTGCGCAGGATATGATGGAGACAGTTCCTGATAAAGGTGAGCGAAGCGAAGGTTCACAATGTAACTCCGCGGCGGCTTCTTGTTCTCACGCATTTAATGGTGTTAAATTGCCTACAATAAAGCTTCCAGTGTTTGATGGCAACTATTTAATGTGGCTGGAGTTTCGTGACACGTTCGACTCGCTCATAAACTCGAACGACTCGATTCCTAACATTAATAAGTTCCACTATCTTAGGTCGGCACTGGAAGGCAGTGCACTCGTGGTTATAAAGTCTATTGAGTTTACCTCGCCGAACTACAAGGTCGCATGGCAAATATTATGCGAACGCTATAATAATAAGAATATTCTTATAAATAACCATCTGAAGGCATTGTTCAACATTGAATCCATATCGAGAGAATCACATAAAGCTTTGCGTTATCTTTTAGATCATGTGTCGAAGAATTTAAGAGCGCTGCATACGCTAGGTTTACCAACGGAACAGTGGGACGTGTTAATTATATTTATGGTATCTGCTAAGTTAGACGTCACCACCAGTAGAAAATGGGAAGAAGTCAAGGGTAGCCTAGCTAAATTACCTACTCTTGATGAATTTAATAACTTTTTGCGCAGCCGGGCTGATGTTTTAGAGACTACACAAAGTCATAAATTTGAAAAATCGGAATATAAACCTAGTTATAAGTCTTACAGTTCGTCAAGGTCTTTGGTAACAGCGAGCGTAGAAAGGTTTAAAGGGTTTAAGTGTTCTATCTGTAGTGAAAATCATCGAGTTTATCAATGTGCAAAATTTATAGCAATGTCCCTCGAAGACAGATATGCCGAAGTAGATAAATATCAATTATGCCATAACTGTCTTCGAAGCGGTCATACTGAGGGTCAATGCCGGCTTAAGGGTTTATGTCGTACATGTAGGAGCAAACACAACACCTTGATGCATAAGGATACAGAGTGTGTACAAGTTACGCCTGTGTCACTATCAGTACGCGGATTAAATCAAGTTTTATTGTGTACGGCACTTGTTGATGTCGTCAATCCGTCAACCAATACTACCTACCCGGCTAGGGCCTTGCTGGACACCGGGAGCCAGTCATCCTTTATTACGGGTAAACTGAAAAAGGAAATGGGGCTTTTTACCGAACCAATTAAACCCATTACGGTATCTGGTATTAATGATATCGGTTTAAATATATCTGAAAGATGTACGTTTAAAATAAATTCTAAGGTACGGCCGTTCACTCTAAATATGTCGTGTTTGGTTGTACCACGAATAACCGGCACCTTACCTAGTAATAAAGTTGAGCTGGAGGATTTAAATCTACCGGATAATGTTGAGCTTGCTGACCCTAACTTTTATTTGCCATCTGAAATAGATTTGCTCTTGGGTGCAGATGTATTCTGGGATATTGTTCAATCTCGACAGATCAAATTAGGTTATAATAGACCCACCTTGCAAGATTCAACCCTAGGCTGGTTAGTGTCTGGACCAATAGGAAGCGGTCGGTTAAGACAAAATATGGTATGCCATTTTAGTAAAATGGACATTCATGAATCTTTAAGTACGTTTTGGGAGTTAGAGGAATTACCTATAGCAGCAAAAACTAACATACTTTCGCTTGAGGAGCAATTATGTGAAACCCATTTTTTGGAAACTACTGAGAGGCTACCAAGTGGGAAGTTTTCAGTTAAAATGCCGTTTAGGGAAATTCCGGAAAAGGCGCTCGGCGATTCATATTATAGTGCAAGGTCTAGATTTTTAAATTTAGAAAGAAAACTAAATAAGGATAGGGAAACAAAAAATAAATATTCGCAATTCATTGAAGAATATAAAACGTTAGGTCATTTAACCGAAGTAGACCGGCCCGCGTTTGGTTGTTTCACTCCTCATCATGCTGTGATTAGGGAGAAGAGTGAAACAACCAAATTGAGGGTTGTGTTTGATGCCTCCGCCAAAACATCCTCTGGAAAGTCGTTAAACGACATACAATTAGTGGGCCCTGTAGTACAAAGTGACCTTTTTTCTATACTATTGAGGTTTCGTATACATAAATTTGTTTTGACGGGGGATATAGAAAAAATGTACCGGCAGATAGAAATAAACAAGTCTCAACGTCATTTACAAATGATTTTGTGGCGAGAAAATATAGTTGACCCCATTAAATGTTTACAACTCAACACGGTGACTTATGGTACCGCGTCCGCTCCATTTTTAAGTACGAGATGTCTGATACAGCTAGCCCAAGAATGTCCAGATGAAACTATAGCTAATGTTATTCGTCGAGATTTTTATATGGACGATCTTAATACCGGCTCTGATACCGTAGAACAACTAAAATATGTGTACGAGAACGTAACGGAAGTATTACAGTCCGCACATTTTCCACTACGTAAATTTAGGACTAATTGCCCAGCGATATTTGAAAATAAATCCGGTGTAACAGATACCTTAGACTGGAGTAAACAAGCAAGCGTTCTGGGGTTAAATTGGGACCCTAAAATCGATATGCTTTTCTTTTCCACAAATATAGACCAGGGCGATAAAATTACTAAAAGGACTATAACTTCCATGACCTGTCAAATATTTGACCCATTAGGGTTATTATCAGCTTGTATAATTAAAGTTAAAATTCTACTGCAGAGATTATGGAATGATAAATTAGATTGGGATGATGTTGTACCACATCATTATTTACGTGACTGGTCAATTATAATTAAAAACATTTCTCAGTTATCGACTATACAGATACCCAGGTACGTGTTATTAAATGATCCAAAATCTATACAATTACATTGTTTCGTCGACGCGGCACAGAGTGCTTACGGCGCGTGCGTGTACCTACGCTGCGTAGATCGTTATGGCAATGTGCACGTTCAGTTGCTTTGCGCTAAAGCCCGTGTCGCGCCGATGAAGGCACTAACTATTCCGCGGCTGGAATTATGCGGCGCGTTGTTGGGCGCTAGGCTGTGTTCGAAGGTAACGGATGCAATACCTTGTGACGTCACTAGTAAAACCATCTGGACGGATTCGACTATAGTTTTAGGATGGGTGAAAACGCAATCACGAAATTTAAAAACCTTTGTAGGTAATCGTATCAACGAAATTAATGAACTTACTAGTGACTTCACCTGGATGCACGTGCCCACGGATCGTAATCCAGCCGATTTAGCGTCTCGGGGTGTAGACCCGCAGCAGCTCCAGGAATCTTCTCTCTGGTGGCAAGGTCCTTCTTTCTTAAAGAAAGAATCGACTGATTGGCCAAGCCAGTCGTCAGTCCATATAAAAGACTTACCAGAGTTAAAGGTTTTTACTAGTGTTGATGTTGATACCGCCCGTAATGTAGTTGTAGATTTTGAAAAATATTCTAGTTTTAACCACATAAAGAGAATTTACGCCTATGTCTTGCGATACATATATAACATTAATAAAAAGGGCTCTGATAAATTAACTGAAGATTTAAATGCTACCGAATTACACAACTCGTTGTTGTTTTTGGTGAAGCAGTGTCAATTAGAATCATTTTCACGTGAACTTTTAATAATTATAAAAGGCGACAAATTACATTATAAATCCAAATTGTTGCCTTTGGATCCATTTGTCGATTCAAATGGCATCTTAAGAGTAGGAGGTAGACTGGGTAATTCAAATTTTGAGTACGATAAAAAACATCCCATTCTACTGAGCTCTAAGCACCATTTTACGAAATTATTGATGAGGCATACTCACACTTATTTACTTCATGCTGGAGCTCAACTTCTATTGTCAGCGGTACGTGAAGAGTTCTGGCCAATAGGTGGCAGAGTACTTGCTCGTAGCGTTGTTGCTAAATGTGTTACTTGTGCACGCGTTCGAGGCAACACAATACAGCCAATAATGGCAGACTTACCGGCTGTGAGAATAACACCAAGTTATGCTTTTTACTGTTGCGGCGTAGACTTTGCCGGCCCATTCTTGATTTCGAGTAAAATAGGTCGAGGTAATAATATAACTAAATGTTTCTTAGCTCTATTCATTTGTCTACAAACTAAGGCTATACATTTAGAGACGGTGAGTTCAATGTCTACAGACTCTTTTTTATTGTGCTTACGGAGATTTGTGTCTCGGCGAGGTAAACCTATGGTAATTTACTGCGATAATGGGACAAATTTTACAGGCGCAAACAATGAGTTGGGTAGGGTTATAAGATCTAGCCGTCAGCCTGTTTCTGACTATGCAAGCAGCGAAGGAATAAAATTTAAGTTTATACCCGCGTACTCGCCACATTTCGGTGGTATTTGGGAAGCTGGCATAAAGTCAGCCAAAACTCATCTTAAACGCGTAGCGAGTAACGCCTCTCTGACGTTTGAGGAGCTGGCGACGTTGTTCTCACAAATAGAGGCAATCCTTAATTCACGCCCCTTATCCCCTCTCTCGTCAGACCCCTCCGATGTTAACCCTCTTACTCCAGGGCATTTTCTTGTTGGACGGCCTCTAATATCAGTGCCATCTCTGCCGGTTGATACTAAAAGACCCAACAGATATGAGAGGATTGAGCAGCTGAGGCAACACTTTTGGGACCGTTGGCGGAGAGAATACGTTGCAGAGCTACAACAAAGAACCAAGTGGCGCACTCGTCAGCAAAGCTTAGCAGTCGGAGACATGGTGGTTCTAAAAGAAGAAAACTTGCCGCCGTTACGCTGGCGTCTGGGACGCATCAGTCAGCTGTTTCCCGGGCCGGATGGAGTTAGCAGAGTGGCAGAAATAAGGACCGCAAGTGGAGCAGTAAAAAGAGCATACCATAGAATATGCCCGCTGCCTACAAAACCGGAAGCAGAGGAACCTGAACAGGCACCTGAAGGAACGCCTTCAGTAGGGGCAGTATGTTAGCGCTACTATAGCGCTATGACGTATTAAGCGCCTGCGGGGGAGGTGAGGAGCTGCAAGCCGCGACCCCGCGCGCGACACACACCTTTTTAGCGCATGACACCGAGCGCACGCGCGTCTGCATTTAATTATTGTAATTTAAAAAATAAACTGTTATTCTTGTCAAAGAGGACTTTGGATTTACTTATCTACCTCGCCTGGACAGTGGTCAATAAAATTGAAAATCTAGATGCCTCATGCCTACACCGATCCGAAACACCCCCATGTATGTTCAGCGATTTTCAATGCTTTCAAATTTTTCACCATATCAATTTGTATCATTCTCTTACGATCGGTAATACCTGCATAAAAATCGTTAATAGCTTCACAGCCGTTACCATGGATCGGTAATAGAAACATTCGACTGACCCACTTTATTAATTATTTTTCACAATAAAATACTTTATTTTGAAGCATTTATCATCATAAATATAAACCCAATATACAATATTACCATATAAAAATTACAAAAGTACTGTGACGACTACCAATATTCTTAATAAGTATGATCAATTTCAAAATTGCCTTAGGAGGGTCGTTAATAGCTGCATTTACCGACTTTCATGCTTGTCCTGCCACACCCAACATTCACTACCATACATCAGAGTAGAATACATGGAATGTCCTACTGTTCGATAAAGGCCTCTTTTCCACCTGCCCACGTATCTCGATTAAAAAACGAATTTATTGTGCCACTTATTTACCTTTTCATTCGGAAAACAACAGTGCGATTCTTGCTTAGCTCCTGGGTTAGCGATAGCGGGAGAGTTATCAGAAACAATCCGTACAGACTGCTCATTCTGCCGTGATACCAAAAAAGGCGACGGCGCATCGTAATAGTATAAGCATTTTAAATCTAATGTGGTTACCCATAGAGTATAAAATCCTTTGTCTACTACATAGCAGTTATTCGCAGTACCATCCGCCCCTGACTTGTACCAATCATAATACGCGAATAGTAAATTACAAGCGGCAGAGCGCCGGCGCAGCTAAATTGTTTAGACCTTCCATTATGCCATTAGTTGAGTAAAAACCAACCGGACTTGGGTAGTCAGACAAAAGACGGTTTGGAAGCGGTTTGAAACAGGCGGAGCGATGTTTATACCCGGCTGTGCGAAGAGGAAGGGTCATAGTTTTTAAGGTCTAATGTTTTAAGGGCTACATAATTTCGAAGAGTCAAAATCCCGATTTTTCGTAATTCCAAATGCAATGTTTTGATAGTTTTTTTTTAATCGCCTGTAAATCAAACCTAACCGAACCTACGCATTTAAACGATTGCCGAATTCGAAAAAATTAAAATTAGAAAAAAATATTCTGAATTTTAAGGTGTTCCCATGTGTGATCAAAAATAGAGTGTTTCTCTCTAGCTCATAAACTATTGGACCAATATTAATTCTGTACATAAATATATACATACCCTGACATATATTCCGACATAGCCCGAAGAATAGCCAAACTTAAGTGGCAGTGGGCGGGGCACATTGCTCGCAAGACTGATGGCCGATGGGGTCAGAAGGTGGAAGGGTCTTGAGTGGCGTCCGCGGACCGGGAGACGAGCTGTAGGTAGGCCTCCAACAAGATGGAGTGACGACCTTGTAAAGATCGCGGGAACGCGGTGGATGCGAAAAGCACAAGACCGGTCTGAGTGGAGAGCCTTGGGGGAGGCTTATGTCCAGCAGTGGACGTCTTTCGGCTGACATGATGATGATGATGACATAAATGAGGTGTCGTTACAAATTAATTAAAACATAATAAATATCACATATGCGTTGGCAACCCACAGGAGTAAGATGGAAGCCTCTATGCTACTAATGTCACCGATTGTCTTATCCCCACACCGGAACACAACAATGCGAATGCTGCTGGGCGGTGGGTTAATGGATAAGATGGTGGTAGCGATCCGGACGGACTCTGCACAAGATCTTACCACCATTATTATGTCTCTCTCTCGTTCTCTTTAAGAGCTTTGTCGGTGGAGTAATCGCCAACCGCTCCGGTCCTCCGTCAACTGCTTGACTTTCTGGTACGACCCAACCTTAACCTTCTCATTTATCGCATCATCATCATCATCAGCCAACATCAGTCCGCTGCTGGACATAGGCCTCTTCCATAGCACGCCGCTGAGCTCGGTCTTTCATCTCTTCTTCTCCAGTTGCCACCAGCTACATCAGCTCTTTTATCTGCTCAAAGTAATTTCTTCTTGGTCTTCCTCTGCCTCTCTTTCCCTCTATCTTTCCTTCTATGATGTTTCTAAGGAAAAAGTCGTGTCGTAGTAGGTGTCCTATTGTGTACTATTATTATGTACTAGGTAAATATGTGTTATTTTTTACGCAATTTGCCCTCGTTATATCACAGTTGAAGGAATCATGTTATCAACGTTATGTCATTCAAAGCCGCGAGGCGTGATGGTCATTACAACTAGAATGATGTCAGTGCTATTTAATAGTTATTCCAAGTATCATGCTGTAGGGATTACACATGTAAGAGATAAAAAAATGCCTTCAACAATTAAAAAGAAATTATTTTTAATAACACTATTGCTGACTGTATTAGTAACACTGACAATTATTTTTATCTACACTCATATCATAAACCCTCTATGATGCGTTCAGAAACCGCAAATTATGACCAGCATAATAATCAACTCTGTTGTTAGAGCAATTTTTTTATCTGCGGCAATAAACTTATGGATTCATAAGAACATCAATTTCAATGTTCTTATGACATTCAAATTTCGAACATCTCTGAAAAACAAAGAAATTTGATTTGACCGCTATTCTAATATCAGTCGAGTTGACGTTTAGTTCGAAATGAATTGTCAATTTGCATACAAAATTGGACAATGTCGCACGTAAGTAAGATATCGAACGATATGATAGTTGGACCCGACTCTAGTTTGTCTCTGAATTAAAAAAAAAATATGACAGCTGCCAGAAAACTTTTCAATCTTTTTATTACCGCCATTACCGGTTAAAGTTTAACATGTGGCTCCTGAATGCATCATGGAGGCTTATGATATGTGCGTAGATAAAGTTAGTGTATGTAACTGTACATAATGAGGCATTAAACACTCGTGTTTAATGCCCTTCATTATGTACAGTCACATAAACTACTATTTTATAGCAAGGAGAAGGCACGCGAACACTCAGGCCACTGATGGTAAGTGGGATCTGAGACCCATAGACATATGAAATCTCACGACTACAATCTCAAAACTGTAATCCTAAGACCTCAAATGCGTTGCCAACCCTGAGTACTAAGATGGAATGCCTCTATGCTAGTAATTTCACCGGTTGTCTTATCAGCATAGCAATGCGAACACTGCTGCTTGGCGGTGGGTTAATGGATAAGATGGTGGTAGCGATCCGGACGGACCCTGCACAAGGTCCTACCACCACAATAAAATCTGTATCAACCAGTCAAATGAGTTCAAACTCAACGGGTCTACTTTGAAACAATTAGGAGTTTATATGGCCACGTTCCGTCATCATCGTACCAGCTCGATGGTACCATTAATGTATTGTCATCGAAATTGCATACGTACAACACAACTCAATCGGACATTTCCAAGGACAGGGCATAATGACTGTTTTCGATGTTACACCCTGTATGTTTACTCCGTACAATCTAACTTGTCTTATGTTTTATTTCAGAAGTTTTTCAGTGGTATCTTACATTATTAGAACCACAACGAACCACCAAAGTTTTTAAACGCTTTTGCTCGTTTTTTTTATAATCAACTTTGTCAGTAATGACATAAAGTTTGTTTCTCCATACTAGGTGTCCATTGTTTGTTTTTCACTTTGTATGGAATAAACAACTTTATATCACTACTTAAAAAGTTTATTACAAAAAAACTAGCCAAAGAGTTTAAAAACGTTGGTGATTCGTTGTGGTTCTAATAATGTGAAAAACTTCTAAATAAAAACATGAAATTAAGGATTTTTCGTGACAAGGACATAAGGGAAAATTACAAAAATTCAGCTTATACTTAATGCTCAATATCTCCTAAACTAGTAAAAATCGGTGAACATACATAGGGGTTTTAAATCGATAGTTTTTTTAGCTGCTCTATTAGCCCTAGGCGCGTTGACGTCCATTTATGGGACACCCTGTATGTGTCTGTTTATCTGTGGCATCAAAGCTCCCAAACCGAGAGACCGACTTGGACCCAGTTTTTTTTAAAGAAAGCTAGTTTAAACTCAATGGTTCTTAAAAATATATCAGCTCCCAAAACAACGCGATAAAAAATAAATGTATTACATTACTGACAATGCAACTCTAGTTTGATGATTTAACGAATTTCACTTGTAAAAAAAACCGTAAATGTGGTTGAAAGACCGCCAAAAACCATCGGTATTGTTTTAACACAATATACCGGACAGCCTTGTTGCGAGCCAGACGGGCGTGACATTAACGCTTAGGCATGCGTTTGCGCATTCAGAATGTCAATTTTGTTTGTTGGGATTACTAGAAAGTGTAATACCCAAAAGGTGGACCTCTCTAAAGGGTGTCCCAGAAAAAGGCATAATAAGCCCCTTTTAGGTGCAGAATATAAATAAATAAATAAATACCAGGGGATAATGTTACACCAATTGCCCTAGTAACAAACTAAGTTCTAGGCTTGTACTATGGGTACTAGACAACGATAAACATACTTATATAGCGAAATACATACTTAAATACAGAGAAAACATCCATGACTCAGAAACAAATATTCGCGCTCATCACACAAATGTTATTTTAGGAGTAATGAAGGTTTAATTATACTCATTAAGAGCGCTACCTTGCGGTACACAAAGATAAAGGTACATACATATATAGATAACATAAAAATAATGTAAACTTCATTATTGCTTGTAACAAATTGTACGTTACTTTAATTCAACGTTTTTCCAAAACAAATTGTCCATAATGTTTCTATGTTTCCGTGTGCTAATGAATAGCTGTAATTAATGGTGTATTGTCTAAATAAGTGGCCTTGTTGGATAACACATTCGTTTGATCATTAAAAATAACTTCCACTCACCTTTGTAACTGCCAAGCTTGCCGGGGTCTCTGTAGCCAGCATCTCCATAACTGGGTGTACTGCCATAACCCGGATCATCATCGTACCCGGGTTTATCGCCATACCCAGGTTTATCTCCATAACTTGGTTTATTTCCATAACCCGAATCACCGTCGTATCCTGGTTTATTCCCATATCCAGGTTTATTTCCATAACTGGGCTTATTTCCATAACCCGAATCACCGTCGTATCCTGGTTTATTTCCATATCCAGGTTCATCTCCATAGCTAGGTTTACTTCCATATCCGGTATCATCATCGTATCCTGGTTTATCCCCATATCCGGGTCTATCCCCATACCCGGGTTTATTTCCATAGTCCCCAACCGTCACTGGTCTTGAGGTTACCACATCCCCATTCGATCCAACTAAGTAACTTGGAACATTTCCAGGTTTTTCCAATTCATATTCATAGACTGGTCTTACATCTGGTCTATAGTCTGTCTCGTTGCCCGGTTTTTGATAACCTGGTTTATTTCCAAAACTTTGACTGCCGTAAGAATTTTCAGGGCCGTTATTTTCATTGTAAGAACCTTGACTGGTGCCGTAAGGTCTTTGGGTATCCGGAGGTTTGTGAGATTGCTGACTGCCATAAGGACGATCGTTGTCGTAATCTTGACTGCCGCCGTAAGATGGCATTGCTTGACTTCCTCCATAAGAAGGCGGCTTTTCCTGACTACCATAAGACGGAGGTTTTCCTTCACCATAAGGTTTGTCTTGACTGGATCCGTAAGATGGTTTATTCTGACTGTAAGCAGGACGATTACCACCATAACTTGGACTATCATGGTGGTTGCTGTTATAATCGGTTTCTCCATAAGACCCTTGACTGCTGCCGTATGAAGGTTTATAATCTTGAGGCTTTTGGTGACCATAACCACTTGACTGATAAGAACCTTGACCGTAGTGTGGTTTGTCAGGTCTGTCCTCCTCAATGGGTCCGTTATAATTTTGACCGTAAAGCCCACTTTGACCATGCGTGCCATAATATAAATGACTGTTATGTAAGTGACCGTATGTATTATGATTGTGGCTACCATAGTCATAATTTCCATAACCATAATTCTGACCGTAACTGGAATAATTTGGTTTATCATTTAAGGGCTTCATAGGTTTGTAAGGTCTTGGTGGGTCGTATATTTCTAAATAGATTGAATTATCTTGATTCTGACCGTAACCACTAGCATATTGACTATTGTAGTTGTAGCTAGGTTTTTCATAGGGTCTTGGCGTCGTATAGTCATAGGGTCTGCTTGGTCTGTAAGGTCTATCAGGAGGCCCTATAGGTCCCGCAGAACTTCCATATGGATCAGGCTTAGAGGCATAATCTGGTTTAGGACTGTAACTATTTGTTGGCTTGTGAGGTTTATCCTGAAGTGGATTATTTCCGTATCCGGTTTCTGGATATGGGTCTAACTGATTTGGCGAATAAGGATCAGGTCTGTTGGGCTCATAGTCAGGTTTATTTGGTTTATATGGGTCCTGAGCTGGCTTATTATAATCTTCTTGTGGTTTCGGGATTTGCGGAGCTTTCTTATTTGGTCTTACTGTATAGTGGTATTCAGGCCTTTCTGGCTTATAAGGCGGCCTTTCTGGTCTTATTGGCTTTAGACCATATAAGTCTGGAATTTCGTCGTTTGGTGAAGGTGGATATTGAGGGTCTGGTCTCCACATACCAGGGTCTGGTCTAGGAGGTCTGCCGTATTGATCTTGGAACTGTAGCACATCGTAAGGATCTGGTTTAAAATGTGACTGGTTATTAGGTCTGTCAAAGTAACCAGGTCTATACGGTTTCTGGGGTCTGTATGGGTCTTCAGGTCTTTGAGGTCTATACGGATCTGGTCTTTCTGGATATGGTTGACCTGGCCTATAGGGTTCTTGTGGGCCATATGGATCTGGTCTGAATGGTATATCAGGTCTATAAGGATTATCTGGTCTTAAGGGGATTTCTGGTCCATATGGGTTACTAGGTCTTAATGGTCTTTCTGGGCCATAAGGGTCATTAGGTCTTGATGGCCTTTCTGGACTGTAGGGATCACCCGGTCTCAGTGGTCTTTCCGGTCTGTAGGGATCTGGTCTCTCAGGCTTATACGGGTCATTTGGCCTCATTGGTCTATACGGATCAGGTCTGTAAGGTATTTCAGGAGGCGTATGAGCCCCATAGCTTGGAGGCCTATCCAAATTCGGTTTTGAATTGTAATCATCGGGTCTATCGCTATCGACATGGTTTGGTCTGTAGGGTCTACTTGGCCTTTCAGCTTCATAAGGGCGTAAATCGCTAAGGTAATCGTCGGATAGAGGGTTTTTGGCTTCGTCTTCATCGGGTCTGAAGACGGGTCTATGTAAGGGGGGGGTTTCTTCGTCAAACTGCGGGTTTAACGGCGTGGGGGGTGGTTGTTCGCACAGGATTCGGCGGACGTAAATGTCGTAGTCGGGATGACGTCGAAGTTGGTTCTGGTCTCGCAGCTCCTTCTCGTCGAAGTTACTGAGGTTGCAGGTTGCGTTGCCTTTTGCGCCAACCCTAAAAAAAATATTATGCATAGTATATTTTACCTTTAACAAAAGAGTTAATTTAATCTTCAATTTTGATATTATTAGTGCAAAATGTTGCGATTACGTTTGCTTTTACAACCGGTAGGTAATAAGACCATGTGTAGGGTCCGACCAGACCTCTACCATCATCTTATCCCCTTAACCTACAGCAAAATAACCGGTGAAATTACTAGCTTAAAAGCATTCCATTTTAGTGCTCAGAGTTTGCAGTCTTAAGATTACAGTCTTGAGATTGCAGTATTGAGATTGAAAATGTTCACAGACCTCAGATCTCACCAGCCATAAGGTGGTCTCTGTGGTGGTTTGCTTCGTCAAAAATCACGTTATTCCTATAGTATCTACTGAATTATTTACTACTTCATTAAAGTTCTTATTGTGTTCATTACGAAACCCCTAGATTGAGATGTACAATTCCGATCAATTTCCTAACACTCATAACGCCATCTAGCGTTGAACCAAGTAACAACTTACCCGTAATCGTAGGTCCGACATTGTTTGTCATGTTTGCAGAGTTGCTCGCACTCCTGCGTAGTTAACTCGGTAATGTTCCGGTAGATGGCGTCTGGCGGAAGTTGCTCGCCGATCGATACGCGCTCGAAACAGTCTGTGAAAAAGCAGGCAATGTAAAATTCAGAAACATGAAAGACGGAACAGGTGGAGAGACTTGGACATCACGATCAAAGCTCATTGATAACGAAAACAAAAATAGTATGTCGCAGTAGGTACATAATATGTACACAGAAATAAAACCGTCAGTCATAATAATTAATTATCGTCTATCGCAGGAAATTTGGGTGTTTATTTAAAAACTGACTATTGTAGTATCGTTTTCATTCAATATACTAGTATCAATATAAGATTGTCATTAACCTGGCTTTTCACAGAATTCAATCGCAAAATCTGGAGCACCTTGTGTAGTCTAATGTTACCCGCAGAACAATATCTTAGGTTTCAAATAAATTAGACTCTTAGTAGAAAAATTAGAAGGCCATTGAAAAATATTTTTTATTCCAATTGCGTCGTATTATACACGCAAAATATCATAAATATGCCTAGCTTATTTTAAAAAATCAGGCCATCAATCAATCAAAGGCCATCAGAGGTTATAATGGTTGATACACAGGATGACAATAAAATAAAGGAAATATTTATTTTTAACACAACGTCAATTGAAACATAATTTATCATGGCAAATTATAATTATCTCCATTGTCAAAGAAACCGGATTCTTATAAGAAATATCTCGTAGAAACAAGGCAATAATGGTATAAAATAATTGGACAAGGCCGCGAACTATCATTAGATATAGATTAATCTTGTCCGTCCGTCTGTACTTACGTCTAGTTATTTCATTAGGTGACTTTTGTGACCTATCGGGGGTCAATTGTTTAGTTTTTGTTTAAGACGTCCAACATGTTTTCTGCCCTCATTAGAAAAATAGACGTATGTCTCATAGAATCGCGAACCTAGTGACCTTATTTCTTAAGACAGGGGTTCTATTTGCTTTGACTTTCAACTGGCACATGCGTCCTTTATTTAGAAGGGCGGTATTATGCTAATATGGTTTGCCTCCTCATCCACATATTTAGAAGTCGTTTTTTTGCCGGCCGTTTGTACCGTCACGGCACAATAAATGATCTGATCCGTCGTTCGCTTGCCACTGCCTCTGTACCAGCTGTCCTGGAACCAGCAGGTTTGCATAGAGACGATGTCAATCGACCAGACGGAGCTACATTGGTGCCGTGGAAACTGGGGAACCTCCAATCAACCCGTAACCGGGCCGGTGCAGCAGCTATCAGGCCCAAACACTTAAGCCGCAAATATTCGTCATTATTAAATAATTACGAATTTGTGGCGCTTGCAATGGAGACCATGGGACCTTGGTCACCTGATATGAAAAGCTTTATTAAGGCCCTATCCTCCCGGCTCATAGAATCTTCCGGAGATCCTAGAGCTGGTGCTTACCTCTCCTAAAGGATTCGGCTAGCTATCCCGAGAGGTAATGCAGCCAGTGTCATGGGGACCATGCCGCGAGCGGACCTGCTAGAGGGGGTGTTCTTTTTATAGTGGTGATTATTATTCATATCTTTAATGTTTGAGTAGCTTAGTTTAATTTTAATTTTAATACGTTTAGTTTTATTTTTTTATTGTATTCATGTTGAATTCTGTACTTAATTGAAGTCGTTTAGATTTAGTCGTTTTTCTATATATAAATTATACCCTATTCACGGTAACCCATAATTTTATCGAATTTCACTTCGTCGATTGTATTACTATCATCGCAGCAATTTTCATTTCATTGAACTCTATTTTCTGCTGAAACCGTGATGTTTGTTGGATGAAATATGCGAGAAATGCCATTTGATTTGATGAAATGAAAAATATTCTTAATGATACGTTCGTTGAAATGTGTTTCCATAAAATCTATTATTTTATCGAAACACCCCCAATTCACTCTGTGTAGCCCGAAAACGAACTTCGTTCTATCCAGTCTAAGTAACGTCAATATATAGTGATCGAGAAAATTCTAATAATGATTGGAATAGCGCCCCAGTGTTCGTATTTAGAACTAAAATTTTGTACGACTACATTTTAAGTTGTCATTTTTACTAGTTAAGATTCCGTAAAGGAGCATTTGCACTGAGAGCATTAACGTGAATATTCGAGTGGTGTGGACGTTGAGCCGAGCGTTCCAATGCTCATTTCACATAAATGCTCTCAGGACACTCCATAAGAGCAAAATCGCAGTAGGTACACGTTTTCTATTAGTAAAGGTGATACAAAAAAATTACATTTGATTGAAATATTCATGCTCAAGCTACTGGTCCTAGTACATACTGTAGTACGTTGCCGCTTTAACGCCATTTAACGATTAGTGCTGTAGTTCAAACATGACGTTAAAGTGACAAAGCTCTAAAGTGTGCCTACTTATAAGGCTGATCGTACAGGCGAGTTTATAAATATGTGTACACTTTAGGTCCTTGTCACTTTCATCGCTGTGACAATTCATATATGGCAGTTTAAACATGACATTAAATAGACAAGGTACTAAGGTTACGGATATGGATCCATATTTATGGACTCGACTGTACAAAGGAAGAGATTGATCGATTCAGCTAATCTTTGGGTCAAAATAATAAAGTAATGTTGAGGACTTCACATACATTATTTACAATAATTTATTATTCAATTTACAAGTATGAACTCGTATATGAATTTCAAAACTTCATGGTGCAATCGGATAAATTACATCCTCTTAAAATAAATTACCTTTAGTTTAAGAGGTACCAATCCACGGGACAGTTTTTGTGCTTGCTAAAACACTATAAAAACAAGTTTTTTTCAAATTATTTGCAGGTTAAAATCCGCTTTGTTCACGTTTAATGAGACAATGATGAGATTACAATAAAAAAAAGAAAATTACCTTCAAGTGATGTCCCGAGTTCCGCGTGTATGGACAAAGTCTGCACCGCGGACACAAGCAAAACCGGGCACCAAAACAGTATATTAAACATCGTTATAATCAATATCATACTAGCACTTTATATATTCATATTGCGAAATAAAAACTCGTGTTAAATACACTAAAAGAGTAGGAAAAAATTTTACTCAAACAGTTCAACTTTCTCACTTTCCCGCCATTTCAATTGTCATAATCGTTGACATTTCGAAACATTCTTAAATGCCAAATACTAATATTTAAAAAAATCTAATTTAGAATTGAATTTTTAGGCACACATTGGATTTTTTGATTGTTTTTTTTAATTGCCCGCGTGTTCAAGACCAAGGTCTTGAGGACGTGCAGCCTAGTGCGATTTGGCAGATGTTGTGTCAGACAAGTGCCGGGTGTGGTTGTCACGCTCGATGGATGTGAACCTTTGGCAATCGCGTCAGAGACAAAGGGGCCCGCAGGATACACATTAAGAAATATCTTAAGTAAAACACGCATTGGTTTTAATAGAGGGAAAAGTTGGGTGAAGCGAAGCGAGCTTCAAGAATCGACTGGGGAAGTAATTATTATGTGTCTGTTTGTTGGACAGTATTGTCGATCCGATCTTTATAGAATTGATATAATATATTTAAAGTAGTTGAAGAACTTGACCAGAATCATCGGTTAGGTTGTTACGGAGTTATGACAGGAGAAAATACTACCAGTGAGGGTTGTGGTCGAATGAGCAAGCAGAACCTGAGGGCCCTGCCAAGATATACTACGCTAACTAGCGTTTCTATTCGATTCGGTTTTAAACCAATCGCGTCACTGGTAGACCACGTGACTTCTCGTATCACGTCATCTACCAGTGACGCGATTGGTTTAAAAACGAATCGAATAGAAACGTTAGTTAGCGTACTGCATCTTTGGCCCTCTCCGGCCCTCGTCAACGACGTTGAGGGAGCATTGCTGGGGTTTTTAGTAGGTTTCAGTCGGTGAGCCCCACATAACCAAGGTGGTATGAGTAAGCATTATCCTATCGCGAAAAAAGGTGGGGAAAACTCTAGTACTCTTAAGAAGAACTACTAACTAGTCAAATTAGTAAGATTATTGTCATGGAATGTGCTGATCTCGTGTTGCTGGCATTATAGCCATCACTGATCGGTTGTTGAGCAAATTGATGACAAGAAATTTCAAATTTCATATTCCATTCATACTAATCTCCACTTTTTTTGATACAATTGTTTTACTTTAGTAACAAACAAAAATTATCAAGCAATTGGCTTAAGTTATAATTCTTAATCCACAAGTCGACAGCAGAAACCTCGTAAACCATGTTTGAATCTACCAGTACTTAACGCATTCACTGCCAGTACTGTTTTTCGAACTTTCGCCAGGTGCCACATCTTTTGTTTTATACGGAGCTTGCCTACTGTAAGAACGCACATATGCGTTGAGGGCACTGGGTGGAAGTCACGGTGACGCATATATGCGTCGGTAGCAGTGAATGCGTTAATAAAAATAGAGCACTGTTGATATGAAGCGCCAAATAAAACTCGACAAACAGTTTTTTTAGGCAAGTTACTTATTTAATAATAACGGTCAACCTTTCATGACGTTGATGTACATAGCAAGTTCTTACATCATCACCACTCATTTATTAAAATCAGCAGGAGATAGAATTGAACATCATTTAGTGGTAAGACCTTGTACGGGGTTCGTCCGGTTCGCTACCACCATCTTATCCATTAACCCATCGCCAAGCAGCATTCGCTCTGTTGTGTTCCGGTGTGAGGATAAGACAACCGATGAACTTACTAGCATAGAGGCATTCCATCTTGATCCTTAGGGTTCGCAACGCAATTGCAGTCTTAAAATTTTGCTTTTATGATGCAAATATTTATGGGTCTTACATCCCGCTGACCAACAGGTGGCCTGCGCGTTCACTTGCCTTGCCCTTGCCATTTTTTTTAAACTTAAACTCATAGCTCTTCTCTTGGCTTCACACAGTCGGGTAAATATGCGGAATCCTCCATTTTAAAATCCGCGCTTTTTTCGACTACTATTTAGTAATCTTACTAATTAATTATTATAACATGTTTCGTTTTATAATACCATATATTTTACAACGTCAATCAGTCCCTATAATGGTAATTTGCCAGACAATTTTCGTCTTTACGCTCTAGTCGTTAGGAAACATAAATCTTGGGTGTTTTTTGCACATCCGGTCGAGTTTTGGAAGCAATTATGAGTTACGGGCCACAGAGGCAAAATATTCATTCTTTTTCGGCAGCCATTGTAACTTAGAAGTCGTACAAACTAATATTTTTTACCCAAGAACGGCCGTGGTATGGTACTCTGCTCTGCTTTACCTAGCTAGACGATAATTCAAAGTAAGTAATTGTATTGCACATATCTTTTTCACATACATAATGATTAGGGCATGCAGTACCGGGCCCGGTTCCGAGACTTCCATTTCCGGTTCTAAGCAGGGACGGTACCGGGATTCCCGGTTCTCCCGGTTCTTTATTTTTAACTCAAATCACCGCAATGGACATTTGAGATATAAAACGATTGAAAAACATTAGGAAGCTTTATTTTTTATAAATATGCAATAAAATCATGCACGTTTTCTTCAACAAAAACATATCTTGATTAAGTCAAATACTTACTAGAAAGTTATTTGTTCTTCCTTTTTGCAAATCTAGAGATCAATTATTGCAAATATGCCGCAAAATATGATGGATGTTGATGCGATGTTGCCGCTTGTGCCGGCTTCGTCGCTCTGTTGTGAATTGGATATATTTGATACGCGCCACGATATTTGTTTGGTATTTATGGAAAGAACCGGGAGAAACGGGATGTAATCTTCAGTACCGGTTCTTTAGGACCTGTGAAATTCCCGGGATTTCCCGGGAATTACAGAACCGGGATTTCCCGGGAGGATGCCCTAATAATGATGCACATAACGAACATGCTGTATATATAAAGATGTGTAAGGTGTGAGTTGGGACCGTTTCGCAATAATTACACTATGTGTCGTTTCTTTTCCTTATTTTTTATGTTATATTTATGTGTGTTATTGTAATGAATATTTTTTTTTTCTTTCTTTCTTTATTTTACTGATAACCTCCTTAGTTCCCTTGTTATTCGTTTTTACATATTTTAATATGTATATATTTGTCCGAATATTTTTTCTCTGAAACCGTTTAACTTTCCCGGATTATTATAAAACCTAACCTAACCTACAGATTCTGCAGGTATATCCCTCTTTAAACATTTTGAAAATTTAATGGGTTCAGATAAAAATGATAATCGGACCAATAACAATTCGGACAAACAAAACATCGATAGGTTACCGTGACGGGACACTGTCTTGTCTCATGTATGTATGTGGGTGGATTTTTGACGGCATGGTTTTTCGTCATTTCGGTGGCAATTTTTTATTTTTAGATTTTTATTATAATTATCATTTGATAGGTTACATATTCAAATAAGAATATAAAATATATATGAGGCACCGATTTAATGACAACACTTTAGTAGCAATTAAATTTTGAAAAAAAATGCACCACCGAAATAACGGCTGCTTAGAAAATCAATGTGAAATTATATATTACGACCTTAATATATTATTATTATTAGATATGCCATACAAAAACCCACAAACTTACGTTTTAATATAGAATTTATTTATTTATTTATAGTTTCGTGATGATTTTTGAAACAGGGCTATGTCAAGCATTAGACGTGTTTTGGATATCATGGTGACCATGATAACTTTTTTAACAGTGTTAACTTTTTTAACAGCGATTATAATGCATTTTAGTGCATTTTGTACATATTATAACATCAATCGTCATTTCGGTGAACAGAAATGCCACCGAAATGATGCCACCGAGATGACGACAATTAAGTATTTTTAATATAACTACTAAACAAATTGCGCAATAAATATACACCCGATTCTCGTCAATTATATCAAAGTATTCTATTATATATTAAAATATGAACTGAAAAAAGACATTGTACATTCTTGTATAATAATCCACGGAAATGATGTTTGAGAGAACCAAATACGTCGTGTGAAAGACTTACCTCCATAGAGTCTCAATGCTCATCAACAGCTCGTCCACTCCACTGAATGACCGAAGCAGATCGAATGGTCGACTCAATAGGACCGCAAAGATGGCGGTAGGTACGTCGACTAATTAGATAACAGCAGGTGTTTGAACGTTATAAAATAGTTGCTAATCGTGGGACAAAGACAAAATGGTCAACATACTTTTAAATTAAAAAATATTAGCAATGAGTAATGGTTATTTAAACGCGTTGTTTATTCTTCTTTCTAATAATGTATATAACTTATTAATAAGCTGGCTAGAAGTAAAGTTATAATAATTTGTTTGGAGGAAACCGCGAGTGGGACAGGCCTCACAGGCTTACTGCTCCTAGCAATCTGAAATTTCGTTTTTTTTTTCTAGCTATGGTATAAAGCAGCTGTGTTTATAATGTTATGCCTCGTTGTATTTTATCCTGTTTAATGTATAAAAAATATTTTTCTCGTAGATTGTTCACTGGTTTTTTTTTAAAGCCTAACATCTAAAAAACTGCTTTAAAAATTCACCCATGTAAATACTTTATTGTACAAACAGAAAAATAACACAACAAAATAGTCAGAAACACAAAAGGTATGTACAAAGACGAACTTATCCCTTTAAGGGATCTGTTCTAGTTAACGTTACGTATGTATGTAGTAGACTGTGTGTTAGTAAATATGTATGTAGACTGTGCGTTTGAAGCGTGCGCCGCAGTGGAAATCCGGCTTAGAGCCTTAGCTTATGCCGTTTAACGACATTACTACGTACATAAGCTGCAGTAATTAGTAAGTTATCTTTCTCATTATCTCCCGTAACCTTGTTGTGGATTAAGTCCACAGTTTCCGTGGTCACCGCACCATATCTCCAAATTTGCACGTTTCTTAGTTTAAGCACCTCTGTTTTTATTGTGCTGATCGCTATCAGAAAATTACAGTTCGTACAGTGTATCAAATAAACGCGTTTGTGAGTTTTGGTTTCGAGACGTCAAAGACCTAAAGATTTTTGTATGTAAATTTACAACGGTTAGTTAAAAATGACGCATCTGCAACTTTACAACAAAGAATATAACACTTATTGAGGCTTTAAATAAGGTTGAATATCAAGCCGATGGTATTTTTCTAGAGGTCGAAAAAATTTGTTTAGAGTGCAACAAAGACAACAGTCATTCTGTAACATATTATTGGAGCGAAGCTCCATTCTTCCCCGATTCGGATTTTCGTTTGTCCGCATACTCCTCCCAAACTATTAGAGATATCAGGATCAAATTTAGCCCGTGATACGACTTCTAGCCATAGACGGGTTAGAAAAAATAAAATTAAAAATCGGACATACCACAGAGGAACAATCACCGTAAATCTGTTCCCATAGACTTTCAATGGAAAAAATGGGAAAAGTGCCGAAACTTCGATTTCAAGCGGCGCTTTTCGCTCGTATTCTTTTGGAAGCTTCATCTTTAGCTTCGCTCCATTTAGACACAAAACAGATAGGTACAGAAGTAAATCACATGTATGTACTTTACTTTTCATATCTACGCTCGGCGGTCGCTTTAGGGTTGTCAACTATGGCTTATGCACAAAACACTATCGTGGTAGTGGCACTCGTATCTAGTTGTAACAAAACAATAAACCTACCTACTATTACAATACAAAAAGTTTACAGAGCAGAAACGTACAAAATTTTACTTTTATCAATGTTCACTATGGAAATTCCCTAATAACTTCTAAAGGATTACCCTAGTTACACAATTTCCATTGCCTCATCCATTTTAGACCTAATTTTGTTCCATACTTGCACAAAAAAGTTCACAGACGCGTGTCTCAAGCGGATGTCACTCGCGCTCACACTGGTCCCAACCGGTCCGAGATATCGTGTCCGTGAGCAGTGTCTATGTGTGCGTCGCTCGAGCGCAGTTTGTATGTAGATTGACTTCTGTACCTATCTATTTTGTGATTTAGACTTGCCCGGGGACGGAAAGTGCACCTAGTTTATGAAATGATAATACATACTTAAGAGGACATTTACAACAGAGAACAAGGGACTAGTGGACATTTCCAAGACTATAGCTTCGAGGAAGTGGAAGTGGGCGGGTCACATATGCCGTAGACAAGATGGGAGATGGGGCAACAAAGTCATTGAATGGAGACCCCGTTCTGGACGCCGAAATGTGGGCAGGCAGCCAATGAGATGGACCGACGATCTAGTCAGAATAGCCGGTAGAAACTGGATGAGGAAGACCCTAGACCGTAGAGAATGGAGTGCAATGGAAGAGGCCTACACTCAGCATTGGGTGGCAACAGGCTGAAGAAGAAGAAGAAGACTTAAGAGGATTGTGAAGCTGAGCATTTCCATACAAAATGCGATTAAGGACTGTTCATCCTTACTTGTCTTAAGACTAGTAAACAACTTTCTAACCTCAAAATGATCCCTTTTTGGCTAAAACAACTATTTTAAACAAAATAAAGAAATCACAGACAATACATTGGCCAAGTGATGTCCAAAATGTTTACTCAGTTTACTTTATTTACGACAAAAAAGCTGTTTTAGGAAAAAAAGGTTCATTTTGAGGTTAGAAAGTTGTTTACTATATAAGACAAGTAAGAATGAAGAGACCTTACGTTTCTCTCTCCTTAAACCTGGTCCGATTTTTACGACATTTGAATATGTTGTAAATATTATGAAATGCTAGACTTGTACGTTTTGCTTTCCAAGAAAATATTTCTTAGAATGAAACAAAAATAAAACAAAAAACAGAAACGTACAGACCTAGTTCTTTATAATAACTACAACACATTAAGAAATCGCCGAAGTCGGACTTGATTTAGATCAGTGATCCCCAAAGTGTTCTATATTGACCCCCAGGGGTCGACGACGACCTGCAAGGGGTCCATGTGAGTGGAATGAATAAATGGGGGTCCATGAGATGAAAACGGGAGTCCACGGTAGTGGATCCCATGTCAGCAGGTCGTGACTTTAATTTTGGCTCTTTATTAAAGGAATTAATCGATATTCTACACAGATATTTAGTAGGTATCTACTTACTTACGTAATACTTTCTTATAAATATACCACGTGTCCCAAAACTCAACGATAAGCCGGCACCAGAGGATGGAGCTGCTTATGATTAGTCGAGAAAAAATGAGCAGTGTCTATGTGTGCGTCGCTCGAGCGCAGTTTGTATGTAGATTGACTTCTGTACCTATCTATTTTGTGATTTAGACTTGCCCGGGGACGGAAAGTGCACCTAGTTTATGAAATGATAATACATACTTAAGAGGACATTTACAACAGAGAACAAGGGACTAGTGGACATTTCCAAGACTATAGCTTCGAGGAAGTGGAAGTGGGCGGGTCACATATGCCGTAGACAAGATGGGAGATGGGGCAACAAAGTCATTGAATGGAGACCCCGTTCTGGACGCCGAAATGTGGGCAGGCAGCCAATGAGATGGACCGACGATCTAGTCAGAATAGCCGGTAGAAACTGGATGAGGAAGACCCTAGACCGCAGAGAATGGAGTGCAATGGAAGAGGCCTACACTCAGCATTGGGTGGCAACAGGCTGAAGAAGAAGAAGAAGACTTAAGAGGATTGTGAAGCTGAGCATTTCCATACAAAATGCGATTAAGGACTGTTCATCCTTACTTGTCTTATATAGTAAACAACTTTCTAACCTCAAAATGATCCCTTTTTGGCTAAAACAACTATTTTAAACAAAATAAAGAAATCACAGACAATACATTGGCCAAGTGATGTCCAAAATGTTTACTCAGTTTACTTTATTTACGACAAAAAAGCTGTTTTAGGAAAAAAAGGTTCATTTTGAGGTTAGAAAGTTGTTTACTATATAAGACAAGTAAGAATGAAGAGACCTTACGTTTCTCTCTCCTTAAACCTGGTCCGATTTTTACGACATTTGAATATGTTGTAAATATTATGAAATGCTAGACTTGTACGTTTTGCTTTCCAAGAAAATATTTCTTAGAATGAAACAAAAATAAAACAAAAAACAGAAACGTACAGACCTAGTTCTTTATAATAACTACAACACATTAGGAAATCGCCGAAGTCGGACTTGATTTAGATCAGTGATCCCCAAAGTGTTCTATATTGACCCCCAGGGGTCGACGACGACCTGCAAGGGGTCCATGTGAGTGGAATGAATAAATGGGGGTCCATGAGATGAAAACGGGAGTCCACGGTAGTGGATCCCATGTCAGCAGGTCGTGAC
Source organism: Acleris literana (assembly GCA_946894065.1). Taxonomy (NCBI): domain Eukaryota; kingdom Metazoa; phylum Arthropoda; class Insecta; order Lepidoptera; family Tortricidae; genus Acleris; species Acleris literana. The sequence continues at coordinate 4,594,226 of OX335696.1, forward strand.
TTTAATTTTGGCTCTTTATTAAAGGAATTAATCGATATTCTACACAGATATTTAGTAGGTATCTACTTACTTACGTAATACTTTCTTATAAATATATAAATAAACAAATATTATCTTTACACCCAAAAAATACGTTTACAAATTACGTTTCAATTTTCCCTGCGTGTTATTTATTTTGTAAAAATATTTTCAGAGCTAAAATTTCATTTTAGCCTGTGAAAATTTTTAGACGGCTGGACCTCCAAAGTTATCCTTGCAAAAAATCCCGAAGATTTTTGCTTAGTTTTTACGTGATAAGTAGTGATAACTTAACCTTGTAAGGCCCACCATACTGCAAACAGGGAGTATTTTGTCAGTGGGACTTTGAACCTAACATCAAGGCAATAAAGTTCAATTACGATTGACCGATAATGCCATTTTCAGTTTATGAACATAGGAAAATAAACCTTATTCTTATAGCAACACAGTTCAAATTATATTGCATTGATTATGTACATCCGATTGCACACTGGGCCTTACGAGGTTAAATAATTAGGTAAGCAGGGGGTCCACCCAAAACCGAGTCCACCCAAAACAAATACCAAGTGGTCTATGAGGCAAAAAAGTTTGGGAACCTCTGATTTAGATGGTAAGAAACGATATCGCCCGGGGCTAAAGAGTGAAAAAAAACTGGAACGTAAGCGTCGATTCAGAATCCTCTTAACCTAGCTTTATATCCATCCATACTAATATTATAAATGTAAAAGTAGCTCTGTCTGTCTGTCTGTCTGTACGTCTGCCTGTTACGCTTTCGCGGATAAACGGCTAGACTGATTTTGAATGGATTTGGTATGGAGATAGCTCATACCCCAAGAAAACACATAGGGTACTCTTTACTTGCAATAAATGATTACTAGAGGCCCAATACGCTGTCTGTCAAACTTGTAAAGAAACCGAGTTTAGTTTCTCCAAATTTCGACCCAGATTCATGAGTTTCTCTAATAAGGATGTAAGATAAATTAAGTTAAATCTAGACTAGATAAAATGGCGAAATTAGCCACTTTCCCACGTTTTGGCGATTTGGAAAGGAGTTGCGGAAAAGTCGGGTCATTGTGCTGGTGTCAAACAAAGAGCGCCACGAAAGAAGTGTGTGGATATGACACAAAAGATGTCATGTGTAATTGGTATACTTACATCGTATTTGTACAATGGTTGTTGCAATAATTTATAAATAAAAACGGACTATTCGCAGTAGTTTCTTTTTGCAGAAATGTTTTAATAAAATAAAGTGTTCATATATTTATTTATTTATTTATTTTTATTTGTTATATACATTATTATGTATTATATACATATGTACAACAACAAAAAAACTTGTAGCGCTATCTTTTTTACTCCCTATATCCATAATTATTTAAGTGAGCAGAAATACACAGTCGCTTTTATCATAGCCACACTTTTTCAAAATGGAGAACAAGGCGGTGGTCTGCCACAAACAGCCAGCTACTCTCGCTCATATCTTTGGAGGAGCAGGGACAGCATGCAGGTTGGCCCGACATGAGTTTCTCGACCAACTTAAACCAACGCCAACAACATAAGCAACATGTACAGTGTGACAGCTCTTCGAAAATGCTTCGGGTCTGTACTGGTCTCTCACTTGCTCTCACACGCTCTTATTAAGAGCGAGTGAGAGGGAAGTACAAGCCCACCACACCTTCTAAGTGCTTACGGAATGTAGCTGGCTGGCTGTTTGTGGCTTTCCAAGAAAATTAAAACGGCATAAAAGTATTTCAATCCTTAGAGGCTAAAAGTATCACTTTAGTCCGTCTATACATGGCCGGTTATGGGTCATTTTAGAGCATGAGAAGTGTAAAATGCTTTAATAAGTCCATGTCCACACTAAGATATCCAGCAATAAAACAAAGAGTGCCGTGGATAATTACTTAGCTTATCACGCCATCTGCAGTCTCGCCAAATTTATTATTAATTCAATAACACAAGAGAACACACGCTAGTGATGGGAAAGTTGACCATCGATAAAAAAAACTGCCTTAGCGATTTACTTAGTAAACAGTTTTGTTCACACTAACTTTTCAAATGTATTTATTGGATTGAATTTAATGACTTTACGGCATACAAATTATATCATAGTACAAGTTTTTTTTTTTTTAATATCTCAAAAATAAATACTTTTTTTTTTGAGCGTTATTTACACGTTTTTAGAGGATCTAAAGATCATTATGGGGCAGATACAATGCAGAAAACCTCGATTATTTTACCTAAGACTTGATGAGCTACAAAGGTAAGAGTAGTAAAATGCGTATATTAACTACTCTCACCTTTTAAATATGTTTTTTTTCATGAGTACGGTTCAAGGTATATTTTGTGTTCATTCCAAAACATTTATTTATCTTTCTTTCTTTGATAAAATAATGGCACAGATACAGTTAAAAAGAAAACTGGTAGTACGTGGGATTTAATGCCTAAAGTCATTTACAAACGCGTTGCCAACATCGAGGACTAAGATGGAACGGCTTCTTTAATAATTTATCGATTCTTACCCTCGCTCCATAGGTACGAAATACTGCACAACTTTTTACCACCCAAACAGTATTGTAAAGAGCTAAAAAAAGCAATAAATAAGTCAAAAAAACTCTATAATAAAAAAATATACGAAAAGTCTGGCAATAAAGTTAAATCTATGTGGCAAATTATAAATAAAGAGATAAAAAAACCTAAGTCCAAATATAATACTAACATCGTCATTAAAACCGCAGCCAAACAGACAATAAAAGATCCAAAACAAATATCTAATTTATTTAATGTTTTCTTCTCCTCTGTGGGAAACATAAACTCACATCCTGTAAATATACCTTTATCTAACCAAGTCAATAAAACTTTTTTTCTTAAGCCAATAGAACCTGATGAAGTATACAAGATATTAAGTAACCTAAAAAATAAGACATCATTTGGCATAGATGAAATCCCCCCCGTTCTAATAAAAACATGTGCTAAAATCCTAACCATACCCTATACTCTACTAATTAACCAATCATTCTCTGAAGCCATATTCCCAGATGCCCTCAAAATTGCAATAATAAAACCGGTTTTCAAAAAGGGAGATTCCTCAGACATAAATAATTACCGGCCAATAGCATTACTACCTACCTCTGCTAAAATACTAGAGACTGCAATGATCACACGTTTATCTTCTTTCTTCGAAAAATTTAATATTCTTAACGATGCCCAAAACGGCTTTAGAAAGCAACGATCTACAACATTAGCAGTTTATAAGTATATACAACACATAATAAATGACATCGACAATAAAAGATACGCTGTAGGGCTCCTGCTTGATATGAGCAAGGCATATGATAGAGTTTGCTACGGTACTCTTCTAGACAAACTGTATGCTTCGGGAATTAGAGGTCCAACTTACGATTGGTTCAAATCGTATCTAAAAAATCGCGCACAATATGTTGAAATTAATAATACACACTTCGAGACTGGAAAAATACAGTATGTACGATCGGATAGAGTTGATATCGCTGGCTCCATTCCTCAGGGTAGCGTATTAGGCTGCATCCTTTTTCTGATATACATAAACGACCTCCCAAATGTAGTAACTGATAACTGTGTGCTCTTCGCAGACGATATTTCCATCCTTTTCTCTTGTAAAACTGTTAGCGAAGCTGTAAATAAATTAAATATTAATCTAAACACAATTACTCACTGGTTAGAGTCACATAATTTAAAACTGAATCTCAATAAAACAAAAATAATTCAATTTAAACCTTATCAAAAGCAAGCACTACCCATTTCATATTGTCATAATAACATCAAAATAGAAACAGCTAACTCTGCGACCTTATTAGGCACACACCTGGATACTCATTTAACGTGGAAAATTCATATCCAAAAACTATCAAAACAATTATCCTCCTTCATATACGCCCTCCAGCACCTTAAACGTGTCACTGACTTCCAAACTGCCCTCTCGGCGTACTATGCATACGCCTATTCCCGAATGCTGTATGGACTTATATTGTGGGGAAATTGTTGTGAGGTAGATGCTGTATTTATCCTGCAAAAAAAGTGTGTCAGAATACTAGCAAATATAGATCCTATGGACTCCTGTCGACCCCACTTTAAAATGTTTAAAATACTTACCCTTTCATCCATGTATATTTTAGAATCATGTAAAGGACATGGCTAAACTGAGTATGGGCGACTGCCCTAGCAATGCCTAAACATTTTAACTAGTAATATATTATGCTAATGAGCTGAATATTAGTATTCTGCATAAAAAATGTTTCAGGAACTTTCCATATCGTTACAATCCTGAAAATAAGTCGTAGAAACTCCTTCGCATACAAGCTGCAACAAGCAATCAGAAAATGATTTTGCTATGAACTTTTGGCTAGGCTTTGCTATTAATATTATTTGTACTAGCAACTGTCGGAAGTCGGAACAAATAAATATACAAGTAATAATAAAAAAAAAAAAAAAAAACGAATAACTATCACTAATATATACACTACTAAACATCTGTGCAAAATGTGGTACAGAATGAACAACAAGTCTTTAGAGCCTGCCCCACTCTGGGAATGAAGGCGTGAGTGTATGCATGCATCCATGAAACAAATACTTTCACATTTAAAAAATATACAACATCTAAGGCAACTACTCTGTCGTCGTGACTTACAAGATTATCTAGTATAAATCTATTGTCATTGAGCGTATAATATATTCTGAGAACCGCGGTGAACAACCTTCAAAACGCTTTTGCTCTTCGTTGCTTCTCATATTTAAGGGTTGTAGAATGATTTTAACTAACTGTAAATTACTTACCTCAATTGTTGACCACCGTGCTAGGATGGTGAGTAAAAGGCCAGGCAATGAAGCACGATATGACATGTCTCCGCAGTCTTTGCGTAGCTAAACCACAGTTTATACATCTCATGATGAATCGATAGGCAAGCTTAGGGCTTGTTTACGGAGACGCGGAGCGTCGCGCGTGGCGTGCGGCTTGGCGTTGCGCGGCGCGTCGGGCGTTTTTTCCGTTTACAGAGAGGCGGCGCGTGCAGCGGACCGCGTCATCACACGCCCAAACACAAACATATGGCAATGTACGGCGTTGTTTATAAAGATGCGGGGAGTGATGCGGCGCGTGGTGCGGGGCGTAGAGAGTAGCGGTGCCCGCTACATCCGCGGCGGACTCTTGAGCGTGCTGCGGAGCGCGCGGCGGAGCACAAGACTGTCAGAAGGTTCCGCCGCGGGCCCTGCTGCGGGCGCAGTGGCGGGAACCGCCGTTATTGACGCGTGCGACGCTGCGTGCAACGCGGCGATGCCATCCGCGGGCCCCGCCGCAAGTAACGCTGTATTTGAAGCAAACGCGCGTAAAACCGCTTCTCCGTAAACGCTTTTATACAACGCCATATGTTTGAATTTAGTGCAGACCGCGCCGCCCAACGCTACGCGCGACGCCCCGCGTCTCCGTAAACAAGCACGTCCGTATAGAGTAGCCAGAACTCAGTAATTAGGCGAGCTCACACAATAAGTCCAATAAACAAGCGACGGTCAAAAGTAAGAATCAAAATAATATATTATACTATAATATATTATATAAGTAATAATATTTTCGATCAATATACGTAAACAGTGTCGTGTCGATACGTAATAAACCAGAAAAATATCTGTAAGTGTTGCTTAGGTACTAACAAATCTCATACTGAGGGTTTATCACAAACTCGTAAAATAAAGATAAAGATGTATGTTCTGTAAATAGGCCCCACGGGCACTTTTACAGGTCAATTTCTACCAGAACTTTGAGAGGAGACCACAGCAAAGAAGATATCAACGTCGTAATAAAATCGTTGAAGTAACTGAGCTATCTCTAATAATATTATAATATGAAGACGTTTAAGTTTTTTTTTTATAAGAGCGGGAGGCAAATGAGCATGTAGGTTACCTGATGGGAAGTAATCATCACCAACCGTAAACACCAGCAACTCAAGAAGAGTTGTCGGTGCGTCGCCGGCCAATTAGGGATTGTAAGCTCTTTTCTTGAAGGCACCCATGAAATAACTGGTGGGAAATACCGCCGAAGGGAGTTCGTTCCACAGTTTCACTGTACGAGGCAAAAAGTGCATAGCGAAACGCACGGTGGAAGAAAGCCATTTATCAAGGTGATGTTGATGGAACCTGGCTTTACGACGAGTAGTTCGATGGTGGAACTCAGCGGCCGGTAAAAGTCCGAATAATTCTTCAGATGACTCTCCGTTGTAAAACCTATACAGCACGCAGAGTGAACTGATGTCCCTTCGGATAGAGCGGGAGTCCAATCGAACAAAGATCGCTGGGTCGTTGACGATTCGAACCGCTCGTGCGTTGTATAAGTGGAAGAAGGAGGTATTGGCGTGCCCCAGCCCAGAGATGAGAACAGTACTCCATAAGCGGCCGGACCTGAGCCTTATAGAGTTGGAGGCAGTGGTCAGCTGTGAAGTACTGTCTCGCTCTACTAAGCACGCCAAGCCTCCTGGAAGCCAATTTGGCTTTATCTTTCAAATGAATACGGGACTGAATATCATGTGATATGTCAACGCCTATATTGGGCTTGATGGCGAGGGAAGTGCCTTCGAACTGAGGTGCTATGATGAAAGGGCTTTTCTTAGCTGATAACACGCACACTTGTGTCTTATTACTTAATATTTGCTAAAAGATCTAAAGCTTGATTGATACCAACAGCCGTTTACCATTCGGTTTAAGACGCATTCATTGCAATCTGAAAAAACCGGTTTCTTGATACAGAACATACTTTCTAGAGGTAAGATTCAAATTATTTATTTTTATAAGTTTTGAGTAAAAATTGGATCATGCTGCCAATTTCACTCTAAACTGCGATATATTATGTTGTAAAACGATTTTAATTAACCTTTTTTGAACGATGGCCGCAATAGTAGTCATGTCAAGTATCAAACTCATGTCAAACTGTCAAATGTCAGCAGAATTGATTTTGAAAAAATCAAAAATAACAAATAACTGTAATTAATAGATACCGAAATCAACGTAAAGTTGTTTAAAAAGTGTACTAATTTATCTTCGTGCAAGCTTCATACAAGCTAGATTAACTGGGATCTAAAAACTAGTAAGTATTTCTGCCTAGTTGTATAGTTGATTCAACCCTAGAGATAAGGCGATAAACCAATTTTATTTGAGTTCCGGGGAAATAGGATACATATCTACGATGAAAATCGATATTTACCAAGTAGATAACTAAAAACGAGCTTTACTCTTATGCGGACTAAGTTGTGGGTAAAAGGCAGCTTCCGTGTTTGACCTTATATGTATAAATGTATGTTTTATAGCCAGCTGTCCGCGCCCGGCGCTGCCAGGGCGTATTTTTTTTTCATACAAACCTTATAACTCTTATGACCCATTTACGATCAGACCTACTGAATATACACACAACATTTCATAAGAATCGGTCAAACCGTTTCGAAGGAGTTTTGGTACAAACACTGTGACACGAGAATTTTATATATTAGATAATGGATTTTAATGTACTATTTACAATGAATTTTATGCTGTTCCGCTTGAGTGCAAGCTAGAAAATATCCTACAGTCTGCTAAATAACATTTATGCGGTGTTGGGTATCCGTTTAAATAACTTTTCCACCCGCATATTATAAACGAAAATAACAATTTAGCCTTACGTATGTACCACCACGTACGTATACGTATGTACCATCACGTACGTATACGTACGTATAGGGTTACGTACGTATGTAAGTATGTGTATGCTGAATGCGAGTAGCCTAGGACCGATCACGATGGAGATCTTGGGAAAGGAATGTCCAACTGTTGACGTGTTACGGCTGACACGATGATGATGGATGATGATGATTGTATGTGTAAATGTAAAATATATGTTTGTAAATTCGCGATTATTTCAAAAACGACTTTTCCGATTTGGTTAGGTCATTTGGGAATATTATTCTCGAATTTTTTCAAATGGTATTTGGATTAAATATACTATGACATTCACGCGGCGTTTCTCCGAGCAAGCTATAAACATCCTAGTGTCGCGTGAATTCATTTTATCTTTGCGATTATCTCAATTAGTACATCAACGGTTTGAATTACTATTTCAACAATATGCGGCATGCCTAAAATTCGGAAACTAATACACATTTTGCGTGATTGCATGTAAGTATGTATGTTTGTATGATTGTGCTGATTGCGAGTTGCACGGGATGGATCACGCTAGAGATATTTACCATGAATAAGGCAAACGAGCACTCAGCCACCCGATGGTACCTAAGTGAGATCTGTGACTTGTGACCCACATTCATTTTATATTCTCAAGATTACAATCTGAAGACAGCAATCCTAAGTCCGCAAATGCGTTGCAAACTCTGTGGACTAACAATAAATGCCTCTGTGCTAGTAATTTCACCGGTTGTCTTATCCCCACGCAGAAACACAACAATGCAAACACTATAGCTTGTCGGTAGATGAAAGAATAATATGGTGGTAGCGATCCCGACGGACCTTGTATACAAGGTCCCGCCATCACTAAATAAAAATCAGATCTTCAGAAAAGGACTATGTCCAGCTGTGGACGTGTTTTAGCTGTCACGGTGATGATGATGATTTATCTATGTATTTTTAGGTATTTCTGTAGCGTTGTACATTTGTATCTTTGCGATTACCTATCTCAAAAATGACTTCACTGGCTCGCAATATGGAAACATAATTCTCGGGCAGCTGAAATGGTTTTTTGGTAATTAAAATACACAGTGACTTTAACGCTGCGGTACTCGGGTCAAGCCTAAAACAATCCAAAGTATGCCTATTTAAGTTATAGCATCTATTAGCAGCACCCTAGGTCTGTCAAACTGTACTCAGTCCTTATTTTTTTAAATCCAAAGCCGATTCCTGTTTGACTACAAAGCTTGTAGGTATTTTGTCTAAAGTTGATATAATGTGTCGGACTCAGAAAGCGGTCGCATCTCGGTGTACTTAAAGCAGGGTCGCTTAGTTTGAACTCTATTGTATGATGTTTTACTTTTAAACGCTTTAATCGATTTAGAAGCGTGTTAGAAGCGTGGGTTTTTCTATGTTGCTTCGTGATTAGGTACTCCTGTAGGTACTTGTTATTTAATACAAACATTTCTTTTTCAGCCTACTACGTCTACTTTTTTTCCTTTCATTTTATTACAAGTGCTGAAATGACACAGATCAGATAGAGCTAACCGTTATTCAAATCAAGATGTTTGTGAAATGGCTATAAACAGAAACTGTCAAAGTAAGACTATTGCGGATTATTCTGTTTGGTTTTCTTTTACAATTTAACCGTAAGTGTACGTATGAAAAATCTTTAGCATTTACAGGTACATACATAGATACACACCATATGTACATATGTAAACGCACTTTATTGTACAAAATAGAAAATCTATACATAATATTTACACAACGTTTCTTACCTTTGGGTGATTTATTCATACGTTTTTGAGTTAGTTTAGCTTTTTGGATTCCATAGCCTGTACTGTCCGTCCCTTCGTCCGTCCGTCCGTCCATCCATCCATCCGTCCGTCCGCCCGTCCATCCGTCCGTCCGTCCGTTCGCCCATCCATCCGTCCGTCCGTCCCGTCCATCCCGTCCATTCACGTATCCCTTTATCCGCTAGTGTCTCCTTGTAATTATTCGTCTATCAGTCCGTATTTCCATCGGTTCATCCGTCCGTCCGTCCATCCATCCGTCCGTCAGTCCGTCCATCCGTCCGTCTTCCCGTCCGTCCGTACGTCCGTACATCCATTCATCCGTCCGTCCATCCGTCCGTAGGTCCGTCCCGGCCATCCAGTCCATTCGCGTATCCCTTTATCCGCCAGTGTCTCCTTGTGATTATTCGTCTATCTGTCCGTATGTCCATCGGTCCATCCGTTTTTCCGTCCGTCCATCCGTCCGTCCGTCCATCCTTCCGTCAGTCCGTCCATCCGTCCGTCCGTCTTCCCGTCCGTCCGTCTTCCCGTCCGTCCGTCTTCCCGTCCGTCCGTCCGTCCGTCCATACATCCTTCCGTCAGTCCGTCCGTACATCCTTCCATTCGTCCGTCCATCCATCAATCCGTCCGTACGTCCCGTTCATCCCGTCCATTCGCGTATCCGTTTATGCCCCAGTGTGACCTCGTGTCTATTCGTCTATTGTCTATCTGAACGCATGTCCATCGGTCCATCAGTTCGTCCGTCCGTGTATGTATGTATGTCACACTTAGTTTTTCGCAAAAGCGCGCGCTAAACTAATGATAATAAAAAAAGTCTGACCTTAAACCGGAGGTTCTCAATTCGTCAGTTTGTTTTTCTTTTTAACCACCTTCAAAAGGAGAGAGGAAATAGGCAGTTCCAAGGAGACCGGTAATTAATTCAGTTTTTGAAGACGGCATATTTTTGTAAAAAACATGACCAGTGAGTCACTGGCAGTGACCACGCATTACGTTGGAAATACAAGACATGGACCGATTTACATTTTTTTTTATTGAAATGTTATACCTGCTGAATGGTCTCTTGATTGTAGTGAAGTTAGGGTCTGATAACAAAAATCATGAGTAATAGGAACTTCTCAGTCATTATAGGCATATGTAAAGCGACTTCGGTATTTTGTGTTATAAATGCGATTCAGGTAAGGTGCAACAATTACAAGACTAATATTATAGTCAAAGTTATAAGTACCTAGTTAAGTAACTTAATTATTGTTTCCACGCGTTATACATAACTTCTTATAGCTTTTCCAATCTGGCGTTTTTTCAGTAAGTAGGCCGCACGGGCACTTTTACACTTCAGAAATCTATAACTTTCCAAGACTGAGAAGAAGCACCGCAAGAAACTCAACGGTCAGTCATTTAATGAGTTTAACAGTGCCATCGACAGTATGTATGTATGAAAGTGTATAGGTACCAAAGTATGTATGTAAGAATGGTTCCCTATACGTGATACTTCTAAAAAATCAAGATCTTTTACTGTAGGTACCTCGTTAAATATTTGACCGAGTATGAATTGATCGGTAAGGCCAATCGTCTCTTTTGTTTTTTCAGACGAAGTGAAGGCATATGAATCCCACTGATATGAAAACTTCATAACTTTGCAATTACTGAACAGTCACCTTTATACTGATAGTAAGTGGGATCTATGACCCATAGACATTTGTATTCTCAAGACTGAAATCATAAGATTGCAAATGCGTTACCAATCGATATGACCTTGGGCCCGTTCCAGAAAGCCACTCTGCAACTCTCCACTCTGCACTTTGCAAATCTACGATAATGCAAAGTACAGAGTAAACGTGTTCCAGAAAATATTCTACTTAATTTGCAAACTCTGCAAAGATTCTGTTCCTAAAAGATACTTTGCAAATCCACAAATCCACACTTTGTATTTGACTCTGTCTCTTCAACTTTGCGATTGTCTCGTGGAACAGAAATACTTTGCAAATCCACAAATCCACACTCAGCATTTGACTCTGCCCCTTCAACTCTGCAATAGCTTTGTGGAACAGAAATACGTTTGAAGAGTGGGATTTGTGGAGTGCAGAGTTGCAGAGTGGCTTTCTGGAACGGGCCCCAGATCCTATTTTTCTTTTTTTTTTCTTTTTAGTGATCCGGACGAATCCTGCAAAAAGCCCTTAGAATATAAAGCCCATCCCGCCTTGCTTTTTGATCATGGACTAGAACTAGAAAGTAGCGATATTACTTTTGAAAAAGATTGCGGTCTATGTTATTGACCGTCTTGGGCTGGCCAAATACAAAAATATAAAAAGTACAGCCCCTCCACCACGTCCACCCAGCAGCATAGCGCTGGCAGTTTTACTTTACCCTTGATTCCCGTTTTATATTTTGAGACCAGCTCTAGGTTTCCCGGGGGCGTCGTCGACAAGGGTCCTAGAACACCCAATCTCCAATTAAGGTCTGTTCATTTTTACTTATCTTATATAGTAAACAACTTTCTAACCTCAAAATGAACCTTTTTAGGCTAAAACCGCTATTTTAAACAAAATAAAACAATCACAGACAATCCATTGGCCAAATGATGTCCAAAATGTTTATTCAGTTTACTTTATTTACGACAAAAGAGCTGTTTTAGCCAAAAAAGGTTCATTTTGAGGTTAGAAAGTTGTTTACTATATAAGACAAGTAAGAATGAACAGACCTTAGAAAAAAGTATAACTTGTATTAGTTTTAATTAAAATACTGTTGTTATGTTAATAAAACAATTTTAATTTTCCGTTAGGTGAAAGAAAACGTTATTTTATTGCTACAGGATTATATATTATTATATATCATGAATTATTATGGCACTGGCGGTCAGATCGAACATGATAAACACGATTTAGTGGGTGCATATCGCTTTATACCTGCAGCCTAAGGGCTACACTCAAAGGTCTATCAGCGCCCTTAGAGTCCAGCAAAACAACGCGTTTAGGGTTAGAGCGTGCAACGCGTCGGGCTTGATGGCAGACCGCGCTTCTACGGCTTTCCGGCCCATGCTGCGAGACGAGAGCGGACAAACTGGACAGTCGTTATCTACAGTATTATGCCCGCCTTCCATTGCGAGAGGATCGGGCTCCGTACGGACTCCGTTTAGCATACAACGGTGACTTCAAGAGGTTTGCTCGCGGTGGAAACACTTGAAAGTAATCGTTGTAAGCTAAAACGAGTCCGTACGGAGCCCGCTCCACTCGCAGTGGAAGGCGGGCATTAAGCAGGCCTGCACCGCACACTTTGTATCCCTCCGGACCACATGTACCAATAGGGAGCATTGATGGTACAAATGACACTGAATTATCCCACTAGTACCATGAAAAAACATAGGTTCGGCGTTACTTGCATAATATGATGAAAATTCCTAGATTGTGAATATTTATTTTATTATTACGCAAATGCAACAAAACCCCAAAAATCGCCTACATGTGTTACATTGTGCTAGAAATGACAAACAAAAATGTGATTGTAACAAAAAAAGAACTCTACTCCAATATATTCAAACCAACCAAAAAAGAACTCTACTCCAATATATTCAACCAGTTGAACATATTGGATAACTTACCTCCAATGTGTTTATCACTGTCATTTGTACCATCAATGGTACTGCCTAATGGTACAGGTGGTCCGGAGAGCTTTGTACCTACTAATCTACTTCAAGTCGAATCCCTTTACATGGCTGATTTCGGGTCATTTACCCGTGGTTCACCTGGGCATTTTTAGCATAGGTGAACAGAACAACATAGGTGAACTTTTTTTTTGAGGTCTGGTTTGGATTTTTGGTTTAAAACTTTATTCTATTGTAGTGACTTTCGAAAGGCGTAAGATTTGAAGCTAAATTATAGGTACCATTAAATACGTCTTGCATTGTGCCGTGAATATAAAAACGAGTTTGGACATTGTTCGGAAACGACTCATGGACCCACTGCTTGTTGTTCCACTGCTATTCGAGGGAGCCCTGCCTCGCGGCAGCGCTTCTATTTCAGGGCAGTTTGACCTTCGAGCATCTAAAGATTTCCAGCGACTAATAACAACGATAAACTACCGGGTGCAGACTCGTGGTCACCCCAGTTTGTCACCCCAGTGCCTTTCGACGGAGCCCTGCCTATGGCAGGGCTCCTATTTCTGAGCGATTTGCCCTTCGGGCATCTTAAGATACCTAACGAACCTAACCTACCTACTTTTGCGGAATAAAAATTATTTCTGACGAATAACCGACTAAAGCGAATAGCACTGGGGTGACAAACTGGTGTGACCACGAGTCATCCGCTAAACTACCTACGTTTGCGGGGTTCTGGACTCGTAGTGAAAGATTTCTGATGAAAGCAAATGGTAGCGGAACAAAAAGTAATGGGACCACTTAGCATTTATTTTGTGGTGGTGTGTTGTGGTCTCTTAACAACATTGTAATTCCACGTATCACCAAATAAAACTGCTTTTTGCTGAGCTAACTATTAAGCTTTTTATGTGGCCATGACACTGCAGCGCGCCACTGAGGTGGACTTTATTGGTGCTGATGGACTTGAGCACATTCGCAAGAATACTCGAGTAAATGCTCAAGTCTATCAGCACCTCAAGGTATGATTCCGATGTTGGCGACTGCAATGTTATGCAACATAAATGAATTTATATGGAGGCTTGACCAACGCGAGCGACCAGGGCCTCCATTCCACGCGATAAAACAATATTGGTTTTGACATGTTATCGTGTTATCAACGTTATGAACTCTACCTACTTGACATTAAAGGCGGCCAAGTTGGCGCATGGGTTGGTTATCGTTTCATATCAATTCATACTAAACTGGCGCGGAATGATAGTGGTGCCCTCATTCATTACACAATTCATAGGATAAATAGCTTGTTGTTGCTGTCCCCGCCTATGCCTTGCCGTACCCATGGTGCAGAGGGCCTCAGTCGGCGACCTTAAGCTCACTCTTGACAGAGCGGCACCGTGATCGGCTCGATCGTCTCTCTGTCGACCTCCAGACTTCCAGACCTCCAGCATGTACTCGTAAGCAATATTTGCGGCCCTGGTTTTCCCTTTTCGAATGGTTGGGTCAATCCATCTTCGTTTGCACCGCGCTATTTCCGCGGTAATAGGTGATTGTCAGCACAGTACAGTAGATCTTTGTTACGCATTGTAATCGGCCAGAAAACCCGAAGGATCCACCTCAGAGGCTTATTAAAGATAACTTGGAGTTTGTTTGTTAAGCCCCTGGTCACTCCATCTTTCGCGGCCAAATTGAAGCAGAGACTTCACAGTGGATTCAAATATGGAGATTTTTATTTGGCGTGTTAGCACAATCACGGGTCTTAGTTGGACAAAAGCGGCTTTGGATTTACATAACTTAATAACAATTAACGTTCGAGTAAGCAACTTAAAGGAGCGTCCTCACTGAATGCTCTCAGTGAGGACGCTCCTACGTAACCTAAGCTAGTCAGCTATACGACACAATGATTTGAATGTACCCACGGCATTAAGAGTATACGGCACATTTCAGCCTAATTATGTGTAAAACAAGACTGCATGGCATTTGCCAGTGACTATCCTACAAGTTATTACTCAAGAGTAGTCTAACAATGAGTGGATTATAATTATATTTTAGTAAATGGAGAAACACTTAAAACGTCGCGTTACGGATTCAAGTTAACTGGTTTATTTTAAATCCAGCGATGATATAATCTCTTATAGTAAATCATTCTCTGACAGAGCCATATTGAGATACTTTGGAAATAAGACATCTTGCGAGTAACGTGTTGTTATAATTATTTCTAAATAACTTTTTTTATACAAGTTCTTCAGAAAAATGAAAACCGCCGCATTGTTTTAAATATTTTTCTACATCACATAAAACCCAATTCTATAATTATCCATCACAATATTTTCTTAGCCAAAGCTTCTATGGACACATGGCATTGTTCATCCGATAAAAGCTACCAAAAAAAAAACACGTTTTGACACGTGTTGTGATAAAAAATATAATAATTAATACTGTTTATTTCATCTTTAAAAGCAAGTTAAAATGTATGTTCTAAAAAAAAAAGTTCATTATCCACATTTTACGCAAAACGGATCGTCGTACTTAATCTTCTGTTATCTGTTTTCTGGGGCCCTACTTTGAAAATCGTAGTTCGAAGTTACGTTAGCTCCATCCCTGTTACTCGTCATTCGAGACTAAATGGAGAGAAAGAGATGGAGCTAATGTAACTTCGACTTTCGATTTTTAAAGTAGGGCCTCTGATTATCTCTGTCGCTGTCAGGTTTTGATGGCAAACAACAGGAACATGAAAAACCAAGTAAACACCTTTTAAATACTTTCTTATTATTCGAAAGTTCTAGGAGAATAATAAACATGTAGTAATTAATTAACGATTTTTAGAATGTTACGAGCTATTAAGAAATTTCTAGGCATGCTTAGGGCAGTAGTTTAGCCATGTCCTTTATCAGAAAGCACTCTGACTTATTCCAGACTCTCACAGAAACAAAGAGAAATAATAGAAATCTTAATAAACTTAAACTACCGTTTACCAAATTAAAATTAGTTGCGTCCAGTCCACACCAAATGATGATCAAAATATACAACCATGTACCAAATTCCATCAAAACTGAAAATAAATTCCCTTTATTTATAAGTAAGTTAAAAATATTTTTAATTGATAACTGCTTCTATCGTCTAAGTGAATTTTTAAATACCGAATTTAGAGATAAATGAAAGCAAGTATAATTCTTTATAATGTATAAGTAATATAATTAAAAATAAGTTATGTAAGAATTATTGATACGTGCAATATTCGTAGTTAATATTTTATTCTAATAATTAGGTACTAGCCCTACTGTCCTAAGTTGCTACGCCCTTGCAGGGTGGCATATGTATACCTTCCATGTAATTCCATCTATATCACCTGTAATATGACATGCAATAAACGAATTTGAATTTGAATTTGAAAAGTGACCCACCAACTTTCAAGATTAACCACAATGTATGTACACTTATAAAAAAAAACAATGTTTGTAACGATATTTTCACAAAAAACAAAAAATTGACTATCATTTCGCATTATTCAATACATCATTTTAAAGCCATGTCACTATCGACATATTTCATCGATACCGCTGCGCCCCACACTACACTTAAGGCTGCGTTTACACTGACCCGTAAACTTTGACCGGATCACACGAGTCGAGTGGCATAAAGGCATTGTTGCCACTAATGGCACCAAACAGAGGTCAACGACACTCAGTTGGCAGATTAAGATCCAGTTAGCTAAGTTATACCTTTAACTATTTACTAAATGAAAAACCTCGAAATCATGGCGCTCTCACTTAATATAATTTCATCAATATGGTGTTTCTGTGTATCTATGTATCTGTCTGTATGTCTGTCCGTGGTATGGCTCCCAAACAGATGGATCGATTTGTATGCAGTTTTTTTAAAGAAAGCATGTTTTATCGGGATGTTTTTTTAGTTGTACTCCTCAACCCAGTCTTAATAGAACTGGGTCCAGTTTATCCTGTTATCTCCTTCTTGGTGTGTCTTTTTCTCTTTCGTAACTTGGTAAGGTTATATAACTTTGTATATAGGTACGTACTAGGTACGTACTATACATGAGTTTTTTTGCCCGAGCCTTCGTTAACATAGAGTTTGTTTATCCCTGTGTCCGTCCGTATAAACTATATTTGTACCATTTAACTGTTCTCGTCTGTAACAGGGGTGTTATTCTCTCAAAAAACGGCGGTCGGTCGGACGGACGAGCGAATTGAAGCGGCGAGTTTAAGTATTCCCGCCCGAGCGACCAAAACACATTTTAGCGCGTGCATTGTCAATTAGGCAGCCTTATACGTTCGAGAAGTCATGCTGCCAAATTGAAAACACGCGCTGAAATGTGTTTTGTTCACTCTGACGGGACTACTTAAACTCGCCGCTTGGACAATCACTCGTTCGTCCGTCCGTTCGTCGTTGTTGAGAGAATCACACCCCAGTGCTCACGCGCTTATGACATGTCATCCATATTTATGAAGAGCCTTTGTTAGGCCTTCAAAAATATTTAAGATTTTTTATGCGAAATTCTCGGTAACTTCTACAATATTCTTATATTTTTGTAAATCTACTTAAGTATATTATTGATAAGATTTCCAAACTTCTGATTTTTTTGCTAATTGGACTATCTAGAAAAAATCGTCCATAAAATGATGTGGCCTTCAGTTTTAACAATATTTATTGCACAATCTCACACATATTTATTAAATAAAAAAATATCACACCAATTGAGCCTAGTCTATTTCCAAACTTAGCTCAAGGCAGTAATTACACATTAAGGCAAAAAAGGGTCATTTTCGGCTAAAACACTTTGTAGACGTCCCTAGCCGCACTCGTTCCCGTAATAAAATACTTTAATTCCATATCGAAAATGAGTACAGCTGGCGCCATCTATCGTCAAATAGTTAAAATTTGTTAATTTTGTTAATAGCGGCCTTTACACGGCACAGTTCGGACCGCGGGAACTGCCACGCGCCACTCCGAACCGTAGGTTTTTTACTATTTTACTATTACAGTTGCATTTTGCACGTACGATTCGGCACGAAGATTGGAATGGCGCGTGGCGTTTCCCGCAGTCCGAACTTTACGTGTGCAGGCCGCTAATACGAGGGCAGAGTGAGAAGTCTAGTAAAAATCATATTAGGGGTATTTTTTTCACAAATTCATTAATGTCGAGTTGTAATGCAGCCTTTTTGGAGGTAAATCGTATATTTTCAGCCAGTTTTTTTTGACAGCTATGGAGAAAAGTGAGTTTCGTGTTCTGATTAAACATTATTTTTTGCAAAAAAAAACAATTACGGGAACAAAAAAAAATTAGACAAATATTACGGGAACTCTGCTTCATCGATTAAAATGATCCACAAGTGGTTTACGGATTTTCGTTGTGGCCGTACAAGCACTGCTGACGCCGACCGACCCGGACGCCCAGTTGAGGTCAGTACACCAGAGATGATCACCAAAATCCATGACATCGTATTGAACGACCGAAGAGTAAAGGTTCGTGAGATAGCTGATATTGTAAGCATTTCAGACGAACGGGTTCGTAATATCCTTCACACTTGTTTGGATATGAACAAGCTCTCCGCCCGTTGGGTGCCGCGATTGCTCACAGTAGATCAAAAACGCTCTAGGGTGACCCTGTCAGAGCCATGTTTGGCGAAGTTTAGGTGTAATGAAAAGGACTTCTTGCGTCGTTTCATAACTGATGACGAAACCTGGATTCATCATCATACGCCAGAAACCAAGGAGCAGTCAAAACAATTGCTTCAGGTGAACCTGCACCAAAGAAGGCCAAAGCAGTTTTATCTGCGAATAAAGTTATGGCTACTGTCTTCTGGGATGCTCGTGGTGTAATATATGTTGATTACCTTCAGAAAGGTAAAACGATTAACGGCGAATATTATGCCAACTTGTTACAGCGATTTCATAAAGTTTTAGTGGAAAAACGACCCCATTTGGCGAAAAAGAAAATCATTTTTCACCAAGGCAACGCACGAGTCCATACTTGTGCCGTTTCTATGGCTAAAATCCACGAGCTGCGTTACGAATTGCTCCCGCATCCGCCTTATTCTCCTGATTTAGCCCCCTGCGACTATTTTCTTTTCCCAAACTCGAAGAATTGGCTTGGTGGAAAAAGATTTGGTTCCAACGAAGAAATCATCGCAGAAACCAATGCGTATTTTGAAGGGTTGGAGAAATCGTACTATACGGAGGGAATCGAAAAGCTAGAAAAGCGATGGACCAAGTGTATTGAGTTAAATGGGGACTACGTTGAAAAATAAATATTTACTTATACCAACAAAAAAACAATTGTTTAATTTTTTCCAGACTTTTCACTCTGCCCTCGTATCTCGAAGACTGTTGATTTTGAAAACATCGTTATAATTTTCCTATAAGATATTTCTGAAAGAAAACGTCTATTAGTCTGAATTATTTTAGATTTATCGGCCCGTAAACTTTAGAGATAAGAACAAATACAATTAAATGTGCAAATCAAGCCTTTCATATGATACCTACTCCATTTACTATAATTGTTTTACTTTTATTATTAAATCCCTGTTTTAGACAACATTTACAACGACTATGCTTATGTACTTACAACATTTTTTATTTAATTATACACCTATGCCAAATTTCAATTCGATACGTTCAGTAGTTGCTAAGAAAAACTGCTGTGACACACAGACAGACACCGAAGTCTCACCATAAGGGTTCCTTTTTTACCATTTTGGTGAGAAACATTATAAGTACACGCAAAAGTTATCCTTGCAAAAAGTGCATAGCAACGTTACTTTTTAAAGTTTAATCAATTCAACGCGCAGGCGTTGATATCTATACTTCAAACAGTTTTTAATCTTTGAGATTGTTGTTCTTAAAGCTAAAGTTTTTTTTTCACTCAGAACAAACTTTGAACAAGAACTATTCGCCACTAGCATTACTTATTAATGTCGTTAACTATGTTTTTACGCAAATTAGGTTTCACTTTATATTTTTAAACTTTTTTTTGCAGTGGAGTGTGTAATCAGGCCCAAACACTCAAGCGCCGCAAATAATCGTCATTATTAAATAATTACGAATTTGTGGCGCTTGCAGTGGAGACCATGGGACCTTGGTCAGCTGATATGAAAAGCTTTATTAAGGCCCTGTCCTCCCGGCTCATAGAATCCTCCGGAGATCCTAGAGCTGGTGCTTACCTCTCCCAAAGGATTGGGCTAGCTATCCAGAGAGGTAATGCAGCCGGTGTCATGGGGACCATGCCGCGAGCGGACCTGCTAGAGGGGGAGTTCTTTTTATAGTAATTTTAATTTAAATACGTTTAGTTTTTTTTTTAACAGACTGTTTTGAAACTTCATATTCATAAAAAAATTGGAGCTTATTAAAACCGATACTTTTTCATTGGTTTAGATATATATTTTATTTTATTCTTATTTATTAAGGAAAACAAACATTATACATTAATAGGTTACATTAATAGGGCAGATATTTGTGTGATGAGCGCGAATATTTGTTTCTGAGTAGTGGATGTTTTCTATCTATTTAAGTATATATTTCTCTATATATAAGTATTTATATCGTTGTCTAGTACCCATAGTACAAGCCTAGAGCTTAGTTTGGGACTAGGTCAATTGGTGTGAGATTGTGCCCTTATATTTTTTTATATATATTAAAACATGCACTTAAAACAGTGACTATCTAGACATGGAATGGCATGAAATAGTTTTCATAAAGATAAAATTAAAGAAGATAATATATTCAAAACGCTCCTTTATTTGAAAAACCAAACTCGATAAAAAGGGTCATATTGTATAAAAGAGCTAAATATAATTTGACTGGTCTTAAAACCAGATTAACGACAGATCCATATATTTTGAAGTTGAGACTGAAACTTTTTTTTTTACAAGTAGCGTTAAAAAAACCAAGGGAATGGCATTAGTCAAAACCATGATATTATGGTATCTTTATGATTTAAGTTAATTTAAGGTGTTATTATTTTAAAAGTCAACATACATAATAACGAATTAACGACACATACATACGACGTGTTGGCCTGTTGATAGTGACCCTGCCTACGAAGCTAGCGGTCCGGGGTTCGATTCCCGAAGTAGGTATTTCTTTCTTTTCTAAGTCTTAGATGTTTTGTATGTATTTAAGTAGTATTATTTCTCTATGTAAATCATTTTATCGTTGTCTTGTACCTTTTTTTTAAACACTTAATTCTTAATTCATAACTATTTTTTACTTCGCCGTAGTTAAGTATAAATATAGACGTTTTAAAACCTAAAACCCAATTTAATAATTATTATATTTGATACCAAACTATTCGATTCTCTTTACCATAACATAAACAAAAAGGCATGCTTGACTAACCCAATAAAAACTGGTCTTATGGAGTGAAATGACCATTAACGCAGAGCAACTTAAAAAAAACGAACTTTCGAAAAAGGAATCCGTGTAGAACCCGCCAGCAAAACATGACCCACACTTTAAACATCGCGTGTTATAACCGGTAGATCTTTCATAATGGTTATTAAAGTAACATCACGCATTGGAGAAAATAATCACAGACCCTTGAATGTTCTTACATAAGGACCAATTTCGGTTGCGTTTTGGTTTCTTAACTGTAAATTTACTGTTGCTTTTCTACACGGTTCTCGGTTCAAGAATGATCTGTCCACTAGCGGCCTACTTTACACGGTCAAGAGCATCGGTGTTGCCAGTTAACGGAACTTTTGTGTAAATTAGAGGATTTTTGTTCTGTGCCAAATGAAATAATTATATATAAATTTAAATACAAGGATATTAATGATCTGTCATATCTTAATTGCGTTATTTAAAACCTTATTTTAAGTATCCATAAAAAAACTGGATTTTTACATTTAAAAATTTTTATGACAATTATAATATACTCGTACTTACACCTATTTTGTACTGCCTTTTAAGAGATCTATCTGTCGATAGGTCTTATTAAAGTCATATTGTTAGGGGTTAGCATTATAAGGCACATTATATTGACTGTGACACGGCACTTAAGTATTTTGTACATACTCTATTATTAAACAATCATTTTAATTCGAAAATAATAGAGAAGCGATCGGATTTCATGAATTTCGTACTTTATTTTATTCTGCTTGCAGGATAAGTAACAAGTTGGCATGTACATGGTAATAATTATGTTGGTATCACTAACCACTAAGTACTAAACCATAATAATACCTGGCACGTCACTTTAGACATAATAACCCATCTAACCTTGTCACGTTTAAGTGTAATTTTGTTCATACAACGCTACCTTTTTAGGTCAGAAAAGTGATAATTTGTCTCTAAGCAATGGCAACACCGGACCTAGCACGCACGTCACATTTACTCGTCAGCCGCGGCGCGAAACTGTTCTCTGCGTTCGAAATCCAAAAGTGAGGAAAATGGCGCGCGTTTTCACCCGCGCCTTTCGTCGGTCGCCGTTTTTTATTCAAAAAAGGAACGAATCGACGATGGCCAGTTTGACGAAGGACGAGATTTTGATTTTGTTACGGCCTCCTTTCTCAAATTGGAGCAACATCATAAGAGATGCGGAGAAAGTGGTCGGGTATCCGACTTCTTTTTTAAATCTAAGGTGCTTGTTAAGCGATGAGTTCGCGAATATGGCGCTCTATTTAAGGAAATTGGTGAGTGTTTATGACTTTCTTTTCACTTTCTTTGTTTTTTTTTTAATTGCGAAAGCGGTTAAGCTCCAATAGTTGCCTCAAAATATATACAACAGACGGAAATCAATGACTTTAAAATATCTATTAAAGTCTAAAATGGGTTCTCGGAAGTAAATTGTTATCCTAATTCTTGCGCCGTGAAAAAACCACTTTATATTTCAGGTATGTTATTATATTATTGACTAGGTAAATTAAATAACCGTCAAAAATAACACAAAACGTTAAAAAATGGACTCCTCTAACTTTGACGCTCGACATCCAAGACATGACATAAACAAATGATTGATGCAAATAATAATGTGTTTTTTTTGTCTCATGTATCTTCATGTGATGTTTCAAGCGCTACTTCAAATTTTGTCTGAATTTCCACAGTATTTAATACTACATTTATAAACCAAGCATACGACCGATATAGCCCAATAAGTTGACACAAATACATACATACATAATCTCACGCCTTCGTTCCCAGAGTGGGGTAGGCAGAGCTACAGAATGACAAACATCTCTAAAAACTTGTTGATAATTCTATAACCACAATTTGCACAATTAGGCTAAGATGTTTACCAGCGTATTAGTGACAGGTTGCAAGCCCATCGCCTAACAGTACTACAAGCCTTTATTCCCTTAGTCGTCTCTTACGACATCCACGGGAAGACATGGAGTGGCACTATTCTAACTCGGCAACCACACGAATACACACACGAGTACACAAATTACCTTGCCAAAAGTCGGACACCCGGCCATTTTTAGATAATGTTATTAAAAGTAGATACCATATAAAAATCATAGTTTTCAAGTGACTCTGCCATGGCCGATCGTGCAAACAACGAACAATCTGGCATGTATTTAATTTCCTTAAAAAGCCATGATTTTAGGTTTTAGAGCTTGTTTTTTTTTTAAGGAATTAACGAGACTAAATATGCTTCAATTTGGTTTTTTAATAATCTATTTATAACTAATAGTTACTGAGATATGACACTTCAAACTATGGGTAATTACGACTAATTACACAAATCTAACGATTATTATAGTTCAGGAAATATGTTTTGGCCGTCTGTTATCTACTTTCTTTCTTTTGATGTTCTTCGCTTCACTTTTTAATTGACTCATATATCAAGACCTTTCAACCTGTGCTGTTTTGAAGAACGAGGGCAGTTTTAGGATTATCTTTTGTTTGATATTAACAAAAAGATCTTAGCGAAGATTACAGACGGCCAATTCATATTGCCTGAACTATACACTTATTCTATTAAAGAATCAGTCTACGAAATTTCACACTGATGGTTTGAGACGTTGCACCATACCTAAATACAAAACGCACAACTGTATTTATAATATTAGTAACCATTGGTACATTGCAAATTGAATCAAGTTGTTTTTTTTAAGTATGTTAGAAATAAGTTTAGTTTTAATTTTTAATTGTATAATTGTTGAATTCTGTATACGTTACTTTACTTTAATAAATTATTTACTTCATAACTATTTAGTACGTCAGTTTAGATCAAAATCGTGCAAACAAGTCAATTTTGAACCAGTCCCCGTTAATGGAATGGGCTGAAATTTGGACCACATATAAACCCGATGACAATGCAATATTATAGTATCTAAGAGCTGATCTGATGATGCAGTCGGAAGGTGGCGACAGGCTCTCCGCTATGCTTAACGTAGACCCACCGAGTTGGGACTCATTAGTTTCGTCTCGATCAGCAGATAATGACTTTGCCAAACAAAAAAACAGTCGGTAACAAAAGCTTGTCCCAAAAAAAACAATTTTGAGAGAATGAGAACATGAGAACAAAGTAACTTTGTCATTAATAATATAAGTTATATACGGCAAACTGGAATAGTTTATTTAGTATTGTTAACTAGGTGTTTCTATTCTGTGTATAAACTTTCTAGTGACTTCTAAGTAGGCGTGCGACGCTACGAGAAAGTTACTTCATTCATGAATCAGTTATTTACCTTAAAAAACAATTGTTTACACAATGTTACGTATTTCTTTTTGAATTGAAAAAGGCTTCCGTGTTTGACCCATGTTTTCTCGATTATCTTCAAAAATGCATCGAACAAAATTATTTCGTCAATATAGTTATCATCATGTTAGCTTTGGTATATACCTACTTACTTTGTTTTATTAGATGTGTTACAATATAACAGCATGCTATCACTATATGTAGAGTAAATAATAAATAGGTTCTTACTTATTTAATGTATTTTTACATTTAACAAAGTTTTAAACAAAAACAGCCTGATACGATGATTTGAAAAGATGTTTATATTTAACTTCTCTTGCGAGACTGTTCAAAATATTAACTATTTATTAAATTTATAGTTATTCTTGTTTTCTATTGCCTTATTTTAATGTATTACGTGCTTGAACATGAACAAACATTAAAATCTGTTTTTATTTAATTCTAACTAACCACGAATAGCTATTCTTGAAAATTTATAAATTCTTCAATTGAGTGTTTTATGATAATTTAACTTTGCAACGTTATGATCCGGTCAAAGGAGCGAGTAGATTGGCTACTAAATCCAATGTACTCGTATATACAGTCAAGGGCACAAATATGTTTACACCCCAAAGTCTTAAAAATATGTACACAGCCCTTATTATTATGGCAATAAGGTCTATGTGTACCTATTTTTGCACCTTTGTGCGGATATTTATTTTTACTAATGACTGTACAAAGCCCGGAACCCGACATAATCGTTTTTCTAACCCTACATACAAAAGAGAGTATTATGTGTTTGAAACCCTTGTTTGTCTATGTCCGTCCGTCTGTTATTTAATGCCTAAGGCTTGAAAAAACATATTTGCTATATTAAAATAGCAATTGTTCAATCCCACACAACCAAAATGCATAACAACTCGTTTGAAATCTTCAAGCAATAAAAAAAATATCGCCATACATAAATTTGTTTTTGCAATTATCAGACTCTCCTTTTATATGAGTCACTCATTGCTTTAATTCAACCTTCCAGGTCGGCAGTAACCACCTCGTCATGCAAACTGCGAAGAACGTCCTCTACGGTGACTCCAAGAACCTCCAGCCTTGGGGCCTGATCATCCTCCTCCTCTCCAAGTCAGTGAAGACCGCATCAGTAGCACCACAGACCAAGAAGATGGAGGAAAGCCAACGGGTCCTTGCAGAGCTCACTGAGATGATCAGAACAGGCCATCTTATCCACAAAGGGATTGTCAATGTCCCATTCACCAAAAGATCCAAGAACACAGAATCCGCCATCTTTGGAAATAAAATTGCCATCTTACTAGGTGATTACTTGTTAGTCACAGCCAATGCTATGCTTGCAGAACTGAGGAATTCCGATGTTTCCTACATTATTTCTACTGCGTTAAAAGATCTTTCGGAAGGAGAGTTCTTTGGAGAAAGAGATGAACAGAATCAGCCTTTGCCAGGAAAGCCTAAAAGAGTGAATGATGAAATAAACATAACGTTTGATACGACTTCTATCACAGTCGATGATGTTATTGGGAAACCTAGGAAAGAGTGGACGGCTAGGTCAGTTTATAATGGTGTTTCCTTACTTGGAAGGGGTTGCCAGTCTGCTATGGTCCTCGGTAGACAAAACAGGGATACTGTTCACACAGCGTACCATTTCGGATGTCACGTCGGTCTCGCTTGGCAAGCTGCTGCCGAACTCCAGACTTTAACTTCAGACAGAAAAGACCAATTCTGCTTAGCAAGTGCTCCTGTTCTGTTTGCTTTAGAAGGAAACCCTGATCTTTATAAAATTATAGATCAAGCTAAAGGAGATGTCAAAGACGTTGATTATGAGGATCTTAAGTTTAATATACTTAAAACTGACGCTATAAATAAAACTCAAAATCTGTACGAGGATCACGCTAAGAAAGCAACTACATATATTGAAAGTATTGGACAAAATGATTCAGTTGATATGATTAAGAAATTGATTAACACGTTTTAAGTTACTGAAGAAACGCATTACATTTTTCTGCATACAGTATGTAAGTAGAGCTTTATTGGAAAATCTCATTTTCGTAAGTCAGAATCATGGTTTATCCTAATGTTTGCCTGAATTATTTAAACTTTTCATTGTTTGTAATATGGCTGCGTTTATCGCGTGACAAAATGTGGATAAAACATCCATCACTTTCTGACACGCACATAAGTACGAGAGTGACAAATCCAAATTTTGTCATGCGATAAACGGAACCATACTAAGCCCGCTGGGCCTCTCTCTATCTTCTCGTAAGCCTATTGCTGACGGTATGTCAGCTTTTATACATTTGACAGTGGGAGATTCTATGACGTCCGCAATATGAATACGATATGGAAGCAAAATGGGCTTAACCAAACTGGAATACAGTCTCTATGGCCAGTTTAATTCATCCTTATTGTTTACACGTCAATTAAAAACACGCAGGTATTTTTAGTAATCTTAAAAAGTTGTCTAGCTCGACAGGACTTCTATTTTAGTTGGTAAAACCATATGGCTCTTGACATGTTATTAAGGGAACCCTAAAACATCTGATTTACAAATTGTTTATCAAATTTAAATAATATTTCTATTTTAAACTAGCGACCCGCCCCCGCTTCGTTATGACAGTAATAGCTTACATAAATACTAGTATTTTATATAACGTGGCGTAGAACAGGTCCTTGTGGCAAACCTTTGGTAGGCGTATGTCCAGCAGTGGACGTCTTTCGGCTGAAGTGATTATAATAATGAATTTGATGATAATATCTTCTGACTCCTTCGAAACATATAAATGGATAATAATCCAATGTGCCGCTATTCGAGATAAACTAACAGACACATATGGAGCTATGAATTCTAAAAACGGTAAATTATGATTGATTAGGCATCGTATAATTACAGCAGTGTTCACTATTAAGTAGTATAAATTAATGTAAATGACTTATTTAATTTAACTACCCCTAGCCCTAAGCGTACTTTTTCGAATCAAATCGGAGAAATACTGGAAAAGGGCCGGATCTTAAGTACCCGAAACCGACGTGCATGCATGACTCGATGTATGAATGTGGAAGGAGCGAAAGAGATTTGTCAGGATCGTAGTAGGTGGAAAGAAGTGGTCTCTGCCTACCCCTCTGGGAAACAGGCGTGATTTAATGTATGTATGTATGTATGTATGTAATATAGCTTTATTCATGTCGTTACATAATCATGGTGGGGGAGATCTGCTCTGAGGGAGCAGCTCTTTTGCTGACAAAAGGGTTTAAAGATTTACGAGAACATTGTTCTAATGTTCTCGTAATACTTGATATAAAAACAATTTGAATCCAAATTTCCTATCAATTTAACTGTAGTTGTTATTATATCGTTTTGCTTTTCATGTTTTTTGCTTTAGTTGAATACTTTATCTCTTTCTTTCTAATGTTACAACTTAAATGTCACATCATGTCAAATTATCAGAAACAGTGTAATAGGTCCTAGACAGTAAAGATTTTGTCTTGTATAGCAAAAATGAAACAACGTAGGTTCGCATTGCTTGCCTTTACGTGAAATGTTAATAATAAAGATACATATAAATGTGGGTGAATCCATCTTAGGTTGTTTGTTTTGGTGATTTGCGGTTACCTATTTGAAATACTAAAAAACGTTTGCCCGCTGTTTCATTTGCCATAACTTTCATTTGACCGAAAGACATTTTTCTCTGAAACCGTTTAACTTTCCTGAATTGTTATAAAATAAACCTCACCTAACCTACAGGTTCTGTAAGTATATATCATTAAACAATTTGAAAAGTTATTGGGTTCAGAATAAAATGAAAATTATGGGAAATGAAACAGCTGGCAAACGTTTTCAGTGTTTGCGATAGGATACCGTGATTTACGTATGACACTTGCGATCTAATGTATTTATCACGTCTTATTTGTTCAGACGTTGCATGACAAAGTAAGATTTGTTTTGACTGTGACTCAAGGGGTCTGTCGTAAGTGTGAAAATTATTATGATTTCCTTTTTAAAAACACTCATGATGATGTACATACTTTATATCATATTATGTCATATTATGTGGAGCGACGATCTTCGCAAGGTGGCTGGCAAGAGCTGGATGAGAGTGGCGTGCAATGGGAGAGGTACGTCCAGCAGTGGAGTAATATAGGCTGATGATGATGATGATTATGATGATGATGATGACGATGATGATGATGATGACGATGATGATGATGATGATGATGATGATGATGATGATGATGATGATGATGATGATGATGATGATGATGATGATGATGATGACAACTCACTTATTTTTCGCAATTGAACTTTTAATTGTATTGGCTGGTTTTAAAAGGACTCTGCAATATTTGCAATTGTATAAATATTTTGCTCAATTAATGTACTTAGCGTTAAGTTAAAAACATTATTTGCATAGTTGATTTAACTTACCTAGTATTATACAGTTGGTCTTAATTAATTGTAAACATCATAAAATATAATAATCGTTTCTGCAACTGGTGGTTAATAGTAGTTCATATTACTGGTGCATAATGAGAAGCATTAATAAACGAGTGTGGTTTTATGAAACGAGTCGTAAGGCGAGTTTCATAATAATATCACACAAGTGTTTAATGCCTTATTATGTATAAAGTTGCAAACATAACTTTATCTACATGCATATCATAAGTTTTCTACAATATGTGAGAAACCTGTATCTGTTGTCGTCTTGTATCTTAATGTACCTGTATCTTAATGTTTATATTAAAGTATCGGTCACCAACACAACAAGTTTTTAGAGTGATTGGTAATTCTGCAGCTCTGCCTACCCCATTCTGGGAATGAAGGCGTGAGTTTATTAATGTATTTATTAAGATGCATCCACATCGATAATTGATACTTTAATAACATGCAATATTTTAATGTCAACATTAAAATACAACCATATACGACGTGTAGCCTTGTTGGTAGTGACCCTGCCTACGAAGCTAGCGGTCCCGGGTTCAAATCCCAGATATTTGTGTGATGAGCACGAGTATTTGTTCCTGAGTCTTGGATGTTTTCTATGTATTTAAGTATTTATTTCTCTATATAAGTATTTATATCGTTGTCTAGTACCAATAGTAGCCTAGAGCTTAGTTTGGGACTAGGTCAATTTGTGTGAGATCGTCCCTTGATATTTATTTATTTAAAAAAAAGATACAGGTTTCGTAATTATAGAGGCTATTTGCTTATCTGAAAAATAAAGTAGGGAAGTTCTGTTGTGATCTGGATGTAGATAAAATTTAATATATGCCTTTGTTAAACTATAATTTATTATTGAGTAAATATTTAGTGTTAAGTGGACAATAAATAGTATTTTATTAAATGTTATAAAATCAATATTTATAAGTGCTTTATTTCCAGAACCTCATCAGTGACAATTTCAAATGAGTGAATTGATTTTAAAAAAGTATTAAAAAAAATCAAATACACGTTACAAAAACACTTTGCCAAAAAAAACAGACACGTTGACATTTTGCAATAGTTTAAATATACTGTAAGGAAATGAGGTTTAGGGGATGACATTATCGGCCGGAGCTAAATTTTTATTGATTTTTTTGACAGGCACGCGATTTAAGCTTCGCTTTTCAGTCCTCCAAAGAAAATCACATTCTTAAAGCTATAAGCAAAACTAATTTTCACAACACTGCTCGGAAATATGGCCATAAGTAAATGGTCTTGTTTGGGGTCACAAAACGACACTTATAAGGACAGACCAAGAATGTTTTTGTCGGCGTGTTTGCTGATTGGTCGAGAACCTTGTTGTCCTACTTTAAGAACCAATGAAAAGTAATCAATCAATTTTTGTGTCATAGCTCCTTAAAATGAAAAATTGAAATCGACCAATCAGAACACACCATTTTGTGTCGTAAAATATTAGGTGTATTTTTGCTAAAAGATACACAGACTAAAAACTATGTCACTGCTTTTTTTTAAATGTAATTCAAACTTGGCCCCTAATCTCGAACCACTAGAGATGAAATTACATGGGTGATATGGCGAAACAAATACAATTTTATATGGAGTTGACATCTTCATCTCGCATGTTAGTTTATTAATCTCAAGTGCCACGAGTATTAAAAATAAAGTTATCTATGGTAAAATTGGCGGTGATGTCACATTAACATGAATTAAAATTTGAGTTTTGAATATGAATGTTTATTTTATTTCCTCTCAGTAGTTGTGAAAAGCACTGTGTCCGCCTCGGTAGAAAGTGCAATTTATGGACTCGTACACTAGAGGGCCTCAACTCCGTTTCGGCCCTCTATATGACTCGTCCAAAATTCTATCCTCTGCAACAATGTACTATTATTAAAGCAACATAAATATGAACTTATCCAACAAACGGCATTATTTTGATCATGCAGTATCTTTGTTAATTTTCTTAAGAGGGTATTTATTCGCTTATTATGAAATATGGAGACAATGTGTTTTGACAGCATTTATTCAAATGACGTCACATACGTCACTTCACGTTTTACTCTTCACTGATTCCGTAAGCCTATAAAATCAAATGTAAACATTAATATGGATATGCCTCTAAAAATATTAAAACCTGCACTGTGGTGTGGCTTAGAATAGTGCCGCTGTCTTCCCGTGGATGTCGTAAGAGGTGACGGGAATGAACGCTTGTAGTATCGTTAGGCGATGGGCTTGCAACCTGTCTCTAATATACACTGGTAAAACCATCTTAGGCTGATTGTGCAAAAAATGGTTACAGAATTAACAACAAAGGGGAATGCCCACCGGCCATACAAGGAAATGCCTGTTATTTACAAGACCCAATCATACATTAAAATACGCAAAAAAAATGGAGGTTTCGAAAATTCTTTCAAAAATGATTAAAAAACTTGGGATTTTGCTATTATTAAGATTTTTCTTTACAATGAAAGAGATTATGTTGACATAAAAAAAACTACAATAGATGTCGCTAAGATCTATGTGAATGTTAAAATATGACATAAAAACTATTTAACTTGACCTATTTTGTTCGCTAAGACAAACTAATGACAATTGTCATGCATAAATAATACTTTTTGCGTGAGTGATAGCAGAAAATCTTTATTATTTGTTTTGTTAATATAAAGTGGCAACTCGACGTAACGAATGATAAAACCGTGCAGGCAACGGATGTTCCAGTAATATACTAATTAATTAGTGTTTGTTTCTCCGGAGTTCAGCAGACTTCTATTTAATCTGTTTAGTTATATTCAATTACGACTATTTTTTTGAAATTTTGGACATCTTTGTACATTCCAGGCATTATTTAGCCATTCTCCTTTTTAAACTTCTTAGTAATCCTGTAGCTTTGCCTACCCCTCTTTGGGAATGAAGGCGTGAGTGTATAAATATTAATACAAAACAAAACGATACTGATCAATGAAATATGTAGACCGAGCTGTCAAAATAAACATGCAAAAATAAAATAAAACACAATTTTAACACGTCAAAAATCTACCAGCGCTTCCCAAGAGGAGACCACTGTTGCGAAGAAACATCGCAAGAAACTCGACAGTCTTTTTTTTTAAATTGCGTATAGCAAGTTTAATACTTAACCTAGCATTATATAAAATAATGAATATAAATAAAAATATCATGCGTAGTTGTGCAGGAAAACTTGTCAAAACTCTAAATAACAAGAGCAAATAAATAAATAAAATATAATTATATATACTTACTTACCTATGACTATGCAAGACGGCCACATTAAATAAAATTTCGACACGTTCTCCCATGTCCCCTAGCCTCGTAAGGCCCACCGTACTACAAACAGGGAGTTTTTTGTGAGTGGGACTTTGAATCTACCATCAAGGCAATAAAGTTCAATTACGTTTGTTCGATAATGGCATTTTCAGTATATGAAGATAGGAAAATAAACTTTATTCTTATTGCAACACAGTTCAAATTAAATTACCTTGATTATGTACATCCTATTGCACCCTGGGCCTTACGAGGCTAGACAAGAATACATAAAAATAGGGTAGGTACGTCCATGTTATGCAAATATTTAAAACAGCACCCCTTTCGATGTCTAATAATAGGGATGTTGATTACAGTATACATTACTTTTAACCGATTCTCAATTCGGTTCTTTTTTTTGAATATTTGTTACCGTAAAATGCTGCAACTTTGCACGGATTTTGACGTTTTTTCCTTATATCTGTGAAACTATTTGTCTTATGTGGTTTAATGAGTATTAGTCGGAAAACAGACCCTATGCCTCGCCAAATTAGACTCAAATATTAGTAGGTAATCATACAATATTTCCTAGTTATAAGCATTTAAAGTGGCAGGCAAAGTTTTAGGCCTAAGACGTAACTTTGCCTAGACGGTTATCTCGATAAATAACGTTTTGCTATTTGTAATAATACTTAATTGTGTACATGAGACATTGTGCTTGTCCCTGGCAGTCAAATTATTGCTATAAGCTTTATGTTTTTTTTTTCACAGGCAATAAGCAAAGTTGTACCAGGTTCCACGAACTTTCCATACAAAAATATCGGCAACTGTAGGGTTGTGCCAAAAAAATATAGTTATTTTAAAAAAAATATATTTTTTTAGTTAAAAAATAATCATCACAACGTATGCACTAAAGAGTATTACATTAAAATATGTTTATTTTGACTAATTCTATAATAATTTACCACTTTTACGGTTAGTACCTTGAAATTGTCTAAATGTCTAATTCTAATTGTCCCAAACCAGTCTTGAGTCAATTTGACTCGAAAATCGATTTGCAAGATTTGACTTAACTAGCATTGCAAGTTATTAAAAAGCTAGTAATAAATTAACTCACTTAAGCAATTTAGACACACCTATTTTTACTCTTATCTGTTCATTTATAAAACCCAGCTAGTGACAGCCCTAGACCCAGGCAAAATTGTGTCACTCAAGTTTCCAGAACACTGCCCAATATTGCCTACTACGTTATTATAATGAAATCGTGTCCTATTCTTGAAAATATTAGATTTACGGAAAATAGACAATATTTACTTACCCTGGGATGCACTCTCGAAAATCATCACGTTCCTTGTACTTAAAATTTTAAAAGTTGCGAGACACTAAAAAAATGCAGCCACTCCCTCCAACTTATGATGCACAACTGGCGTCGCAACAATGGAGTTACCAACGTAAAAAAATTAAAAATGTGTTGCCAGAATAATGAAAATTACTACCAAATGGTAAAAAACAAGAAAAAACTGAGCAAATGCGAGATATCGTAATTTAAACGAAATAGGCAAAATTGAGCTTAAACGGCAAAATTGCAGCATTTTACGTACCTCAGAATAAGGTCATTTAAAAGATAAGCTTCCAGATGGGTCTTTATTTTATCAAAATTCAGTTCTGATTATGGAATCTATAAGGAATTGAGGGAGCTCCTCAAATATTATAGGCAAAAACAGCGATTTTGGTATTTTCAGTAATAATTCAAGCATTTGTATTCAGAAAGTACCTATTATTTGGTGAGGTCTGATGAAAAAGACCTCCAGGTGGCCTCTGGAACTTCTCAATGATACCTTTTTCAAGGGTGGCGATCAGAGGGCTCAGACAAGATGCACTACGGTAACTAACGTTTCTATTCGATTCGTTTTTAAACCAATCGCGTCACTGGAAGATGACGTGATACGAAAAGTCACGTGGTCTACCAGTGACGCGATTGGTTTAAAAACGAATCGAATAGAAACGTTAGTTAGCGTAGTGCATCTTGTCTGAGCCCTCAGATATCACGATTAAGATTGTTAAGCGACTATGACGACGCGAATTTAGACGGTCAATAAAACGAAAAAGAACTGTCTTCAAAAGCATAAAGTAATACCTGGCTTCCTCGGAATACGAGTAGGTATCCAGTTCGGGACCTGAGTCAAATATTTCGTGAACAGAATACATCTTTACATACTATAAAACAAAGTCGCTTCCCGCCATCTGTCCCTCTGTATGTACAGTCAAGGGCTCCAATATGTATACATAGACTTTATTAGCCGACTGCCGAAGGAGGAGGGTAATGTGTTTCACAGCCTATATATGTATATTTGTTCCTTTGTGGCACTATAAAAACTAAACCCGTTGTCCGATTTTGATGATTCTTACGTCAATCGATTTGTCTTAATCTGGTGAGTGTCGGTGAAGATATGACAGTAATCAAAATTCAATATGGCGGCAACCAGACGCCATATTGTGCAAATTAAAAAAAATAACTCGACGAAGTATGGCAAGTGGGGTATCATTGAATAGGGATCTAAAAATGATCTTTAGGTTTCTTTCATCATTTTTCATTTTGAATGATCATTTAGGATTTATAACGATTTGAAGTTGGTTAGCAACAGTCGGGTTGTGAAAGCTTGCTTTTTGTTAAAGTTATTACTATGGTAATTAGGTCTATTTGTATATTATATTTTTGTACCTTTGTGCGAATACTTATTTTTACCCTTGACTGTTCGCTTAGATCTTTTAAACTACTCAACGGATTTTAAGGCGGTTTTCAGCAATAGATAGAGAGATTCAAGAGGAAGGTTGTTATGTATAATACATTCTGGATTATGTACGGGTGTTACAGAAAACTAACATAAACCGAAGCGAAGCGAGGGCGGGTCGTTAGTGAATACATATCGAAGTCGGTGGCAAAGTTACTATCACACATTGCTATTGTTTTCTTGCCACCGACGGCGATATATATCGTACCTACGGTGCGACACTGTCACTTGTGCAAAATTTTGAAAATTGAGTTAAGAATGCTATAACGTCACTTAAAGTACTCTGCCCTTGAAGCGACAACGTCATTCAATTAGTACGCATAGTTTCCGCAGGAGTGCGCCAGTGACGTTGTGGTTTTGGCGCGAATCAAAGACCTATTTGGAGAAACAACGTATGATTGGTCAGTTGCGCCGGCCTCCCGCAGGTTGATGGAGTGTCTCGGATCTACAACGTTTTTAGGGTAATTGTGACATTTTTATTTTATGATTCTGAAGCAATAATGACCCAAAAATACAGTTGTGACATTGCTCTAGCTAACTTGAAGTTCAACCAACACTTATGTTTTATTACTACAACGACTCTAATGCATGTGGGACAATATTGTTCCAATGTGATTCCAAACTGTTAAGCTATCGTCGGGACGTCAACTGCCTTAATGTACATACTACTTTAATTCTCCAATTATTGTATTTTTATCATAAAAGTAGTACAGTTATGACATTATTGCTCCAATATGACTCTAACTAAAAAGTTATGTTTGTGACGTCAACGACCGTAATGCACATTATGACTTTGCTTCTCAATGCCTTTTTTATTTTTCCAAAATTTCAAGCAATTGTGACATTATTGCCCTAAAATAAAATTAGCTATATAGCGAAAAGGCTAAAGAAATC
Source organism: Acleris literana (assembly GCA_946894065.1). Classification (NCBI taxonomy): domain Eukaryota; kingdom Metazoa; phylum Arthropoda; class Insecta; order Lepidoptera; family Tortricidae; genus Acleris; species Acleris literana. The sequence goes on from OX335696.1 coordinate 4,630,335, forward strand.
TGGGCAAGAATATTGCTCTATAAAACCTGAAAGATCATAGGAGCTAGACAAATGGGCCTTCCTTACACATATAAGTATCGACTGTCTTGTTCCACGAAGTTAACTACTATCAAAAGGACTGAAATATTTCACTCTTATTGGAATTTAGGAAGCGTGTGATTTCAGAAATCTCATTCAACTTAAATTACAAATTATAAATATATTCAATTAGGCCAAGTGACGGGTAAAGAATATGCCTGTAGAATATAGAATATAGTAGTGTGTATGTTTTAGTCATAAGGAACCACAAAGTTAAGTAAGTTACTTAAGTTTGATGACTAACTTGATTCTAAATCGGAAAACTACACTCAAAATGTATGTCAAAGTTCCTATTTAGGTATGTCTTTTGTTACAAATGTCAATTAGTTTTTCTTTCTAAAATTTAATTAAGTATGAGAGACCAAACTATTCGCGAAATTGGATTTTCTACTGATAAGACTAATAGACAGTTAAAAAATGTGGTTTTACTCATGTTCACAACTCTTTTACTCAGCAAAGAGTTGTGAAAATGAGAGTTATAACTTTTAATAAATATTTATTTCCTAATATCTAGATTTTATTTTATCGTAACTTTGTCATAAATACGTTTATTATTTTAGTTTAGTGCCATAATGTCACAATTGAGGGGCTGTTCAATTTTAAAGTAATGACAATTATATTTCTTTGATATTTAAAGTGACCTTATTTTCCTCATTAATAAGCTAAAAGTAGCAGTAATCATGCCAAATAATCATCTTTTCTAGATCAGAAAGTATAATCATTTTATACCACACTAAATCTTTAAATGCTTCTCCTGGAAAAATGCTTTTTTGCATAAGTGACAGTGTTGCGCCGTAGGTGCGTTTAGTGCGACCAAAAAGAGTAGAAATTAAATGAGGGCGCCACTTTCTACGTAACTGTCACATTTTTGACGTAAAATGCGTAAACATGGCAACAATTTTGTATGGAATTTTTTTAGTTGCAGCTGTCACCACTGGCTCGACTTTTTGGCCAGGCTATATACCATTTATAATTCAGTTCACCAACTATTTGACGCAGGTACCGAACTGGGAAACCACATACATACCTTCACGCCTGTAATCCCAGAGTGGGGTAGGCAGAGCGACAGAATTACCTACAACTCTAAAAACTTGTTGATAATTCTGTAACCATATTTTGCACAATTAGGCTAAGATGTTTACCGGCGTATTAGTGGCAGGTTGCAAGCCCATCGCCTAACAGTACTACAAGCCTTTATTCCCTTAGATATCTTTTCTTACGATATCCACGGGAAGACAACAGTTATTGTTTATTATGTAATTATTTGGGTTTTGAAGACTGTCGGTTGAAAAAAAACGCTAATATCGACTTTAAACTCATCAAGTACCCATACAAAAATATCAAAACTGGATTTACTTTACCCAACTGTGATAAGGTATTATTTTAACGTCTATGTATGTGTGTATATGTCAAGCCATAATTTTATCGAATATCATTTCATCGATCGCTATTTTCGACTGAAACCATGATGTTTTCGGGATATCTTTAAATTAATTAAGTACGTACGTTAGGTTAGGTTAGTCGTGACGGCCAAAAAAAATTAACTCATGCGGTGAGAAATACAATTGAATGAAATGAAAATTCTTCCTAATAATACCATTGTTGAAAGATCTTTAGATAAAATAATAGAACCCATGTGTAGATGTATATATGTGAAGAAGCTTTAGCCTAGTTGGTAGTGACCCTGCCTATGAAATTAGCGGTCACTCAAAAAAATGAGAGCCAACAAAGAGAGATTTTCACTTAGTTGACAAAAAATTATTACAGTAGTTAAGATATTAGTTATATCAACCAAAGCTGATAGTTAACTACAGCAATTTCTTTAGCGAATCAACTAACATCATAGTTGATGTATACGAGTATAACGTCTTAGTTGATGTATCTATCGTCTTGTTAGGCTCGTATGGGACCAAGACGCTTATGCACAACTATCACAATCTTGTTACAAGCTACCAATTATTTTTTTCAGTGGTCCTGGGTTCAAATCCCGGTAAGGGCAGATGTGTGATGAGCACGAGTATTTGATTCAGAGTCTTGGATGTTTTCTATGTTTTTTTTTTGTTGGTAATCGCCTGAAGGGCCAAAGACAAAAGTCCTTGCTTTTGTTTGCTTTTTGCTTTAATTACTTTAAGAAAAAGGGGCTGAGGTGAAAATCCCTTCCGGAGACCTGGGAATGGAGGGCCCAGGTACTGCCGGGCTCGCACCGGCTAAAAACACCAATGCCCCTATTACCGACTAGAATTTAGACTCCCGCGGATACTACCCCAGCCAGTGCTGAAAGGCCGGAGGAGGAAGTCCTTCCTCCGTTTACTTACCCGCGGGGTTTTTTCAAAAAGGGGGGATAGGAATGGGGGAGGGAGACTTATAGCCATGTGAGTCGCGGAGTGGGAATCCTGACGCATGCATGCTTACAGACTACGGGCTTCCTTTCTTTTGCCCGACAATGGAAGGGTTGGGTCGGAGATCTTTTTTGACCACTTGTGTGGCTGTGGTTATCATCTTTATGGGTGGGGCTACCCTTTTTGAGGCTTTCTCTTATGCCTGCAGATACTATTTTTTGCGCGTGTCTCCTTGCGATGCCCTCTTTTCTGACCTCTGCAACTTAGCCTATACATCTGCTATAATTTAATGGGGGGGCAGGTGTCAATTTGACGAGGGACTAGTGAATCGCGCGCGGAGCCTTACCCCAGCCAGTGCTGAAGGGCCGGGAGAGAAAATCATTCCCCCGTTTTGGAGGCCGCAGGTTTTCTTTTGTAGTTTCTATGTATTTAAGTATAATATTTCTCTGCGTAAGTATTTATATCGTTGTTTAGTACCCATAGTACAAGCCTAGAGCTTAGTTTGGGACTAGGGCAATTTGTGTGAGATGGTCTCCTGATATTTATTTTATTTATTTATTTATTTTAATAATTGTATGGTTTCACCATTATGTATATGATCACTTTTGTATCTTCCATGTATTCTTGTTTTTCTCACAGCAACCGAACAATGGATAGACGTGAATATTAGAGAGCGAGAAACGTAAGTAAGGCTACATTTTAAACCGAGAAATTACACAATAACAGCCATAAACCATTTTTACGCAGACGGAGTCGCGGGAAAAGACTAGTAGTATCGTAAAATAGTATTAATCAGTGAAGCAACTAACACAATTTATTTTCCCCCGTAACAAGATCATGCATGATCTTACAAATCCACTCATGCGCAGCGACTCACCGTCTCAGTCTGACACCGTTAAGGCTATGGAGTGGTCGGCACTGTGACTTCTTAGTATTATTACTAAGTATTTTCGTACTAAGTATTTTGGTGATTTCGGTGAGTACAAAGTATTTTTGATTGTAAAGTTTATTTTTGTCAAGTTATTTATTGAGCAAAGCCGAATCGTTATATAAGCAATGTTGTTTGTTTATGTTATTAAGAGGTTAAAAGTCGTTCGGGTTGTTAACGAGTTGTCCCGAAGAGATCTGCGACTGTATCGTTTCCCGACCGTTTCATTTGCCAACCCGCCTTGTTTTCTGTAACCGTAAATATTTCAGGATTTTATAAAAACTAACCTAACCTAACCTAACCTATTGGGCTCTACACGATGGTACTGAAATAAATCCTGAAATATTTACAGTTACAGACAAAACTGGGTTAGCCAATAAATCATTTATAGCTTTATAATAATGCTAGACTAAGTAGTAGGTACCATTGTAATAAGAAATATGTTTAAAAAATGACTGACTGCTGAGTTTCTTGCGGCGTTTCTTCTCAGCAGTGGTCTCCTCTTGGGAAGCGCTGGTAGATTCTTGACGTGTAAAAGTGCCCGTGCGGCCTACTTAATGTTTTTCTTTTTATCTTTTTTTAAGGTTGGGAAAAATACATTTTGGCAAACATAATTCGGGCAAACGGCAGGCTGCTTTCGACATGGTATCGCAGTGTCAACATAGCCCTTATTTACTTGACAGTAATGGCGCGGATTTAAACGATACCATGTCAAGAGCAATATTGTTTTGCAGAATGGAATAGGACCACTAAACTGGCCGATATCGCGAGCATTCGTTAAAATCGAGAGGGCCATTGTTAAAAAAAGTAAACAACATAGTATTTGTTTATAATATTTAAGTTAGTACCTATTCAGAAACAAAACCATTTTTTAACAGTCTTTTAAGTACTTTTAGTAGGAGATCTGAATAGGAGAAGATTTGCACCGGGCTGTTTATTCGATAAAAAGTATTTTATACCAAATTTAATATCCTAAGTAATACATGGCGTATCCTAAGTAAAAAAAAACTTTGTTTTAAAAAATTGCAAATGCTTGTTTAATAGACAAATTACATACCAATCGAAAGTATGAAGCCTATAGAATATGCAAACGTTAGGTTGACTATTTTTTTCCCGTCAAACTATTGGGTAGTCAGGTATAAACAGGTAAATCGGTGCTAATGATTTGCACCAAACCTAACGTTTCCATATTCTATAGACTTAATACTTTCGATTAGTATGTAATTTGTCTATTAAACAAGAATTTGCAATTTTTAAAAAAAGTTCATTTTTAATAAAAAAATAATGATATAAGTACTGGACTGAAATTTTTCAGCCTGCCTATTCGCCACATATTATTTAGCGTATTAAATTTGATATAAAATACTTTTCATCGAATAAACAGCCCGGCGCAAATCATCTCCTATTCGGATCTTAGACCATTAACATTATTGTTAATCTTATGAATATGTTTAATGCGAATGTGATTGTTTGTTTGTTTGTTCGGTCTTTATTGTTCAACGCTCAACCGATCGAAATTAAATGCGATGTTATGTTTCGGAGTGCCCGTGAATAAAATTTCAAGATAATTATTGTGTTGTTCTTATGTTCTTACAAGGTAAACACGTTGCGATGTCGAAAGATGTTTTTTATGTTAAATTTAGGCTGTTTGACAGTAGCCTTGCACTCAACGTCTGCCTGACATATTTATTTATAAACTAGCTTCTACTCGTGCCTTCGTCCGTGTAGATTTCAATTTTCGCTATTCCTTCGGCCACTTTCTAATTTTCCGGAATGAAAAGTAGCGTTTGGGTCAATAAAACTATCTCTATTTTAAATTTCATCCTAATCCGTGTAGACATTGCAGCGGAAAGGAGTAAAGGATTTTAGGAGAAAAAAATTTAACTTCTCTGTACTAACTAACAAAAATGAAGACGCACTTAGCCTAGTTGGTAGTGACCCTGCCAAAGCTATCGGTCCCGGGCTCAGTTCCCGGTTAGGGCCAATACTTACAGTAAAATGGGGATAGTTTGATTAATTTTAAAAATAAACCTATTGTAACTCCCGCATTTAATAGTAAAATAAATTATTAAAAATATTGTATTGGCGACTACTCATTTGGAGTAACTTATAGCAGCTAGGGGAAGACTAGGGGAGACAGCTTAGTAGAAAAAAAACATTACGCAGCTTAAAATCTCGATTCTTGCCCCCTTACTAATAAACGTTGAGTAACGGTGGTATAGCTATACAATGTTTTGTCCTTATCTGTCAAATTCAAATGTCACAATGACAGATAAGAACAAAACATTGTATAGCTATTCCACCGTTACTCAACGTTTATTAGTAAGGGGGTTAAAATGGGGCTACTTTGATTATCCCTGTGTTTACATAACAATATCAAAGTCACCCCTGAAGCATGCCAAAAATATTGGTTTTTAATTCGAAAAATCTTTTTTTTTTTATCCAATTTATGTGAATATATTTGAACTACTAATATTTTGCGTTCACTTATGAAACATATGAAAGTAATGTCGCACAAAATCGATGATTCAAAAAATTATCAAAGTCGCCTCGCGTTTCCAAAGTCACCCCATTTTACTGTAAATATACAATGAGCTCGAGTAATGATTCCTGAGTCTTCCATATTATCTATGTATCTAAGTATTTATTTCTTGAAACAAGTATGTTTACGGTTGTCTAGTACCCATAGTACAAGCCTAGACCTTAGTTTTAATACTAGGTCAGTATTTAATCGGTTTATTCTTGTTTTGTCGATACTCATTCCACAGAACGTATCACTTGGCAGAATTTTCATTTCGTTTTACCGTTTTATGATGCTTACAAGTCTAACCCAACCTGACCTATCATCATCATCATCATCATCGTCATCATCATGATCATCGTCATCATAATCATCTTCATCATCATCATCTTCTTCATCATCATCATCATGATCATCATCATCATGATCATGATGATCATCATCATCATCATCATCATCATCTCCTTGCCTTTATCCCATTCATCTGGGGTCGGCGTATCATGATTTTTCCTTCCACACATCCCTGTTAGCCTTCATCTCAGAATTCACTCCCTTCTTTCTCATATCACTCTTCAGACAATCCATCAATCTCTTTTTAGGTCTTTCTCTTGCTTTATAACCCTCCACATTCATACTCAAAACTCTTCTCGTAACATAACTTTCATCACTCCTCATGACTGGCCATACCATGACAACCTATTACCTTCCATTTTACCTGACCTATGTGGGTAATTAATTCTGGGGTCGAAGTTAGTAACGATGACGTCAATATGCATATACAGTGTGTTGCTGATTAAATGACTTTTGAGTCAAGAGGTGATAGAGTAGGTCAAACTGTACCTATACAAATACCTACCACATACATACACTCACGCCTTCATTCCCAGAAGAGAACTCAGAGAACTCTAAAAACTTGTTGTTAATTCTGTAACCATATTTTCCAATCAATCAATCAATCATTTATTTTACATAAAACATGGTAGGTATATACATACAGGTCTTAGGTTAGTAATTAGTTATCACATGTTTGGCCGCGGTTTTAAAATTTTACAGAAGAATTCAAAATTTTACTGATTAAATTTCAAATAAAGTGTACAGGGTTAAAAAATAATTTAAAAAAAAAGTATCTAACAGCATGTCAATCTAATTCTAAATAAAATTAGAGGGGAGCTTCGAAGACGTTTCTATGTCCACTATATTTTCATAACCAAAGTTTACCTACCTACATAGTTTAGTTTTTGTCTCCGTCGTTTAGATACTCATCCACCAAATAAAAGCATTTTTGTATAACCCAGATTTTGAGGTCTCGTTTGAATTTATTTAGAGGCAGTTTTTTTAGTGTCTCAGGTAACTTGTTGTATACAGTTATGGCCATACAGTATGTGCTCTTACCAATGATATAATATAGTAAAAAGAGGTAGATATGTTATACGCACTTCGATAGTGGCACCCTAAAACCAAGTCAATTGGTACACCTTTACTTAGTCTTGCGCCGTCAACGGAACGGTGAACTAGTCTGCAGAGCAACATACACTCGTCTCTGTTTCGCTCCCGGAAATTAGCATACCATCCTGCTTTCACTTGTCATTTATGAATTAGTGTGTAATTGCAATATTTACTGATTATGTGTGCGTAAGCCGGGCCATTTTTACGCGCGGAATATCGTATAGCTAACATATCTACCTCTTTTTATATTATATCATTGGCTCTTACCATATCATCTAGTACGTTTGGCGGGTATTACTAGACGGTTCGGATACCTAGTGCGATGACTACAAGTATCTCCACAAGTTTTGAAGTAGTCTGGATGACATTTCACGAACACCAATTCAAACAAATACAAGGATGAAGCAGTTAGCAATCGCAATTCCTTAAGTTGTCGGCGCCGATCACTTTAAAAAAAAAACACCCGCGTGATAACCCGTGCACGCGCGAGTCTTGAGACCGCGCGTATCCCGAGCTATCTATAATAGACGGTGCGAGCGTAGCGCTTGAGTTGCGGTTTTTGCTTCATATTGTTCAAGTGTCTTAACTTATACCAAAGTAACTTATGTTTTTCAACAGAGGACGATATAAGCTTCAGTTACTAATATAACAGGTCTTGTTTTTACGCATAGTTTAATTTAAAAAGAGGGTCTACTTTGGAGAGAGGATAAAAATGGACCTTAAGAAAAACACTCTAGAATGGAGTTTTATATAAAGATTTGTATTTTATGCCCGGTTCACATTATTCCAGTCCAGTAATCCAGCAGGCCAATCCAGTCCAGTGCTGGACTGGATCATATCGTTTACATTATTCCAGTCATTTAAGAGTTGCTGGAGTGGTAACACTATTGTGACAATGATATCTAGAACTTAAACGATCAATCCAGCACTGGAATTGGCTGTCTACACTATTCCAGTGGCGCTGGATTGGGCGAGCTGGAATGAAAAAGTAGACGGTCTTTCCAGTCACTGGACTGGATTGCTCACTGGAATGGGTACATTCCAGTGCATTCCAGTGCCGGTTCACATTATTTTACTCACTCATACTTTTCTATAGAATTATCTTGATAATAATGTAAATTATTTGTAATGATAGCCATTAAAATTCTGGTTTTACACTGTTTAAATAACGGACGACATGAACTCAGTACATTTACGTTGCATATTGCTCGCATACAGTGCATCACACTGCTTTTGCGATATTAGAACGAAGAAGAATATAAGAATACACAATCATAACACAATCAGGCTAAGATGTTTATGTTTACCATGTGTGTATTAATGGCAGGTTGCAAGCCCATCGCCTAACAATACTGCAAGCCTTTATTCCCTTAGTCGCCTCGCCTCTTACGTCTTCCACCTGAATCTGTCTATATGTTTATTTATTTTTTGCATTACGTTAATCCTATCCGCTCACGTGCTTTGTGTATCCAGAGTTGCCAGTGATAGACCTTATTTGCTTATAAATAAGGTCGATCAAATTTGCAGGAGCAATCAAGTACAGTACGATTAATTGGACTTTGACACTCGGCAATTATCGACATTCATCGGGAGAGATCGGAAGTGCAAATGACACGAGACACATTGCCGCATTTCATAATATCATAGTGTGTACTTGACAGTCTAAAACAGTAATGTACAACACCTGCCATAGTGATTTTTTTTTACAGTAAACCTATTAATAGCTTGATTTAATTATTACATCGCATAACTAAAAATATTAAATTTAATAAATGTTGTGTAATGCGTGTATGTACAGATAATTTAATTCAAAGCAAACTCCTTTGTTTTTAAAAGCTAACCCGTGTCATATGTCATAAAAAGTTGATTAGGTTCTTTTTTAATATTTAGAATATAAATGAAGTATCTATACTTAAGTTGATATTTTATTTTTAATTATACTAAATAGGTTTGAATATTTATGCGAGTAAATTCTAGGATTTTATATGCACTCTGTGAAAACACGAACCTTTATGATTAAAACCGAAATGTCCCGAGTGTCAAAGTGGAAATAATCGTACTGTACATATTGGATAACGATAACGAACACCGAATGCACCTCGTCTAGGGCATCAGACTGGTTTTTTTTAATAGACATTAACTGTCATCAACAAACAAGTCCGCTATGACCTTGTTCACAAAAAATGCAGGTCAAGGACGACTAGAAAAGTTTAAAACGTGTTTTTTTTTGTAAGATTGGGTTAAAACATGCATAAATAAAATGTTTTTTATGTGTTTGTTGTTTCACGTAAATAGAGAAAAATGCATTGAAGTAAAAATGTAGATATAACTTCAAGTTAAATACTTACAACTACAATTTTTTTTCGTTAGGTAGAATATTTCTGGTATGAAGTTTGGCCTGGTCTAGAGTATTAAGCAAAATTTCATCAAAACGTTTGTGTTGATCCCTATGTTTTAAGTTATATATCCAAATAACTATAGAGAAATACACTTACAAGTTTGTACCCAGGAGTAAGTGGGTAAGGTCCAAAAAGTTGGGCACGCTAACTCAGTCAATTAAATTTTCTATGAAAATTTTCCGTTGTGACACGAAATTATTTGTCTTTTCGTCGCACAACGGAACTTTTTTCGACTTCGTTATTTTGTATCGTTAACTTCCAAAAAAAGTGTACATGAACTTTATTATCCAGAATTCGTTTTTTTTTGTTTTTCTTACTCAGAATCGTTGATACTATCGATTCTCATACAAGAAAAAAGGTGTCCCAAATATTGCATTCCAGATCGTCACATTTTTGTCTTTTTTTATTTTTATGGCGCACTGAAGATAAAAATATCATAGTAAAATCTGGGACACTTTGTATGAGGATGGATAGTATCAACGATTCTGAGTAAGAAAAACCAAAAAAAAACGAATTCTGGAAAAAAAAGTTCATGTACACTTTTTTTGGAAAACGCCCATCTACACTCAACTATGGTCCAACTTTTTAGTCCTCACCCAAGTTTCTTTTATACAAATGCAATAAATAAATAAATCATTAATAAATAAATTTACTAATTAAGAACGAAAGCCGAACTGCCGGAGTCAGACTCTGTTTAGTGGTGGTAGGACCTTGTGCATCCGTCCGGATCGCTACCACCATCGTTTCCTTTAACCTAGCTCTAAAGCAGTAGTGTTTGTATTTTGATGTTTGATGTTCTGGTGTGAAGATAAGATAAGACAACCGGTGAAATGACGAGCATAGACGCAGCCATCCTAGTCCACAGGGACCGTTCCCGAGGGAGCGAAAGCTATTCTATTATCCACTAATCCTATTAATGAGGCTTATCTTTATTAGTCATTACGTTTGACGTTAAAGTGATAAAATGCTACCGATGGCCAATCATTAAATATTATGATCTAGTGACCCGCCCTCGCTTCGCTTCGGTTTCTGCCAGTTTTCTGTAATACCCGTACATAATCCGAAACTTATTATGCATAAAAACTTTCCTCTTGAATCACTCTATCTATTAAACAAAACCGCATCAAAATCCGTTGCGTAGTTTTAAAGATCTAAGCATACATAGGGACAGACAGCGGGAAGCCACTTTGTTTTACATATACTATGTAGTGATAGTGATGTAAAAGTTTGTGTGTTATTTTGTTACTTCTTCACGCTGCAACGAATGGATGGATTTGGATGAAGTTTGAAATGGAGATAGCTCAGGTATACCCCGGATTGAGCCCGGATAAACACATCATCGTAATCTCCTTCGCAGAAGCTATAAAAAAAAACTTTTTGCGATGTTGGAAAAACTACACCTATGGCAACGCATTTGGAGACTTAGGATTGCAATCTTGAGATTTAATATTTTTAGGGTTCCGTACCTTAAGGGTAAAAACAGGACCCTATTAATAAGACTTCACTGTCCGTCTGTCTGTCACCAGGCTGTATCTCATGAACTGTGATAGCTAGACAGTTATTTTTTTTACAGATGATGTATTACTGTTGCCGCTATAAAAACAAATACTAGAAACAGAATAAAATGAATATTGTTACTTTACTTTCTCAACCTCGTATCTGCTCGAATAGTTAGATAGGAAAGTAGTCTTTATTCTTTAGGGAACATGAGTGCTTATCCTATCTAACCATTCGAGCAGATACGAGGTTGAGAAAGTAAATACAACAAACGTGATTTTTTTTCCGTTTGTTGCTCGATATTTATAACGGCAACAGTTAGACGCTTGAAATATTCACAGAATATTTAGTTGTATATTCAGTTTAAAAATAAATACTTAAATTAAAATAATAAATATTAAAGGGGAGCTCACATACGTGATTTTTTTGCCGCTTTTTGATAATTTTGTATAGATCAGAGGTCTCCAAACTTGTTTGTATCATAGACCACTTGGCATTTGTTACGGTTTTGGGTGGACCCCCTGCTTACCTAATATTTAGGTTATCACGCAAAAACTAGGCAAAAAAAAAAATCGGGATTTATTGCACGGATAACGTTGGAGCTCTAGCCGGCTAAAAATTTACACAGACTACAATGAAAATTTAGCGCGGAAAAATATTTTTTACCAAGTAAAAAACTACAGAAGGAGAAAATTTTAACATAATTTATACCTATAGATAAGACATTTATAAGAAAGTATTACGTAAGTAAGTAGGTACCTACTATCTGTGTATGAATATGGATTATTCCATTAACGGAAAGCCAAAATTAAAGTCACGACCTGCTTAAACGGGATCCACTATCGTTGACCCCCATTTTCCTCTCATGGACCCCCATTTATTTTTTCCGCTCACATGGACCCCTGGCAGGTCGTCGTGGACCCCTGGGGGTCGGTATAGACCACTCTGGGAATCACTGGTATAGATAATGGTACGGAACCCATCGTGCGCGAGTCCGACTCGAACTTGGCCGGTTTTTTATAGGTCCAGCTCTTACTTAGCATGTATTCTACTCTGTAACATGATATTGATGTTCTCATGTTAACTTTTTTTTTCTAACTCGGCCGCCATTACTGTTAAGTAAAAAAAGTTTAAAAAAACAAAAACCCGCCTTCAAAAAGCAAAAAATAACTTCTTTAAAATGGTAGGTAAATAGGTCAGTCCAACTGAAGTCTGCTTTTGGTTAAAATATTGTTGGACGCCGACTTCAGTTGGACTGACCTATTTACCTACCATTTTAAAGAAGTTATTTTTTGCTTTTTGAAGGCGGGTTTTTGTTTTTTTAAACTTTTTTTTTATTTTATATTTTAGTGATCATAATTATGCTGTTATTCTCCCATTTTTCTCCCATTTCTCAAGAAACAATAGAACATTTCAATCTCGCCGCAAGCAACGCCATGGGAAAGTCATAGTCATATATTTAAACCTAAATATGCTTCGTCATAGTCGCTCAACTATCTTAATCGAAATATCTTGTCGCCGCCCTCGAAATATATACCGTTTAGGAGTTCCGGTGGCCATCTGTGGTCTTCATTATCAGTTCCACTTCACCAAATAGTGGTTTCCAAGACCAAATACACGAGTTACAATGAAAAATACCAAAATCGCTATAGGTGTGCCTATAAATTTTGAAGAGTTCCGTCGATTCCTCATGGATTCCACCATCAGATCTTCATTTTGAAAAAAATGGGACCAATCTGGAAGCACCAGCTTTCAAATAAAAAAAGAATCTTCAAAATCGGTTCACCCAGTCGAAAGTTCTGAGGTAACAAACATTAAAAAAAAAAAAAAAAAAAACAGACGAATTGAGAACCTCCTCCATTTTTTGAAGTCGGTTAAAAAAGGAGCTATGGTACGATATACCGTAAAACGGGGTGAGTAGGGATTAAGGGGTGAGTAGGGACACAACCTAAAATGAAGCATATGTTACTAATGATAAGCCTGAAATTATTTGCAATAGACGTAACGTTATTGTCCATTTAATACTTGTTCTTATTTGTAACAAGTTATGACTTATTTTAAGTTGTGTCCCTACTCACCCCTGAATCCGTACTCACCCGTTTTACGGTACGAGATACGATAGTAATGCCAAAAGCAATATGGTTTACTAGATAGCATAGAGGCCTGGTGGCTGTTTGCTCGTATGCTTTCGTCACGCCATAAAAAAAACTATAACGTATTTTTTTTAAGTAACCTTGAGCTTAAACGCAAACCAAAAAGCATGCAAAAGTTGACGCATGATTACCATTTTGGCAATGGAACAACTTTCGTGTTATTCAGAAACCGGTCGATCAGCCTCATATTACATTGCAACTAATAATCTGTGTCAAATTATAAAAAATATCGGTTCACCTAACCTTTTTTAGGATTCTGTATCAAAATGATAAAAAATTAAACCCTTAGGAGACTTGATGTCTGTATGTCATAGCAAATTTTCTCAGCGACTACAAAAGCTATCAACTTGATTTCGCATAGTTGTATAAAGATAAAGATAAAGATAAGATAAAGATAAAGATATTTATTCAGTAAGTAGGCTGCACGGGCACTTTTACACGTCAAGAATCTTCCAGCGCTTCCCAAGAGGATAACTTAACTTTTGAAGACGCGAAAGTGGTTTGTCAGGATCGTAGCAGCTGGAAAGAAGTGGTATTTGCGTGATTTAATGTAGGTTTTTTTAAATGTATAACTTTTGCTATCCCGCATTTTTGCTTAAATAAACATGAAATTATACCTTTATTAAATTGGAAATATTTAAAATTGACTTGATTATAGAAAATGGGGTGTATATTGAAAGTGCTCATTATGCACATTTCTAAACATTGTTTGAAATATTTTTCCTAGTTGATAGCCCAATAAAATTTCCGAAAACTTATTTATTTTTGGGTGATGACCAAAAACTCGAACCATAGCTAAGCGTAATTAACAATACAAAGGCCAAAAAAAATCCGTTGCGCGACGAAAAGTATCCCTACAATTAAATGGCTAATTCTCGTTGCATAACGGAAAAGTCTCATTAATAATTGCGTGGCGCTTGCCCAACTTTTTGGACCTTACCCTTTTCCGAAACTGATTCTAGATTTTTAATTAATCATTATAAATACGGAACCCTCAGTTTGCTAGTATAACTCGTATTTGGCCAGTTTTTTATATCGAAAGGGAGGTAAACAAGATATAACTATCGCTTTGACCTTGCGTTGCGTGTACTAATGAATTCGCGATTCACCGTAGAACCTTAACCTTAAAAAAAAAACTGTGGACTATCTTACGCAAATTGACCTAGTCTCAAACTAAACTGGAGTTTAGTTTGAGACTTTTAATAAGTGTACAAACAGCGATAGAATAGTATGAATTAAAGGAGTTTGGGTAAAAGTGTTGTTTCAGGTGAGCGGATATTCGTAAACGTAGTAAATTATGATAGATCCATTCAAGGCGCAATTCAATTCGCAAGGCGCGCTCGACGTGACCGCATGCGCCTACTATTGGTTGATATTGGCACAGCTCCGCTCCGCTCCGCACGTCTCCGCCTCAGCGGAGCCGCAGCCTAAGACAGTTGTTGTGAAACGGTCCCAACTCAGTATGTGCCGCTGTTAAGCCAGCGCTGGTCTTCCGTTGGACCAGCTCGGTGACAGCACGGTACTTCAATTGTTATTTAGTACGGGTCCATATTGGCTCACCTAATTATTTTTACTCATAACGACTCATAAGTCCTAATTATCGCAACTCCTAACGTATTTATTTCAGCAACTGTTACATTTTCAGGATTTTTATAAATCAAACCTAACCTAACCTAGTCTTATCTACACATTGAATATTTCAGAACTTCTGAAAAGTTTACGGTTCCAGCGGTATAAAAAATTCATTTTCGGAGTTCCGATAATAGGAGTTGCAATTTTAGTTGAACTTTGGCGCTCCCATTTAGTACATTGTTGCAGAGGATAGAAAGTACGCGATTTTTGGACGGGTCATATAGAGGGCCGAAACGTAGTTGAGGCCCTCTAGTGTACGAGTCCATAAATTGCACTTTCTACCGAAGCAGACATAGTGCTTTTCACAACTACTGAGAGGAAATAAAATAAAAATTCATATTCAAAACTCAAATTATAATTCATGTTAATGTGACATCACCGCCAATTTTACCATAGATAACTTTTTTTTTAATCTGGACCCCTATTCTCCTGGCACTCGACATTAATAAACAAACATGCGAGGTGAAGATGTCAACTCATTATAAAATTGTATTTGTTTCGCCATATCGTACTGCTAGATCAAAACAATATGAACTCAAAATCCTTGCTAGTTTTTTTTCAATTGCATAGAAGTTGTATTAAAGTTGATATTTAAATACAGTCGTATTTTGAGTTACTACTGTATTGATCTAACATTGCGATATCTCCCATTTAAGTTCATCTCTAGTGGTTCGAGATTAGGGGCCAAGTTTGAATTACATTTTTAAAAAAAGCAGTGAGATAGTTTTTAGTCTGTATATCTTTTAGCAAAAATATACCTAATATTTTACGACACGAAATGGTGTGTTCTGATTGGTCGATTTCAATTTTTATTTTTAAGGAACTATGACACAAAAATTCATTGATTAATTTTCATTGGTTCTTAAAGTTGGACAACAATGCTCTCGACCAATCTGCAAACCTGCCCACAAAAACATTCTTGGTCTGTCCCTATAAGTGACGTTTTGTGACCCCAAACAACACCATCTATGGCCATATTTCCGAGCAGTGTTGTGAAAAATATATTTTGTTATATAATGTGTTTGTCTTAAGTGCATCGGAGCCGAGATATTTGAATATTTATAACTGGGCGTACTTTCAGTACCAAAAACTCAATACTTAAACCTTTAATATCTCCGCTCCGATATTATTTACCGCATTAAAATTTATATTTTTATGTGTATTTAGTGGTCCTCTAAACCATTATAAGAAATTCACCCGCGGTCACTGCAAAAATATATGACGATAATGTTCATACATACTTATCCAATGCCCTTTATAAATACCCCCTATACTCCCAATACTAAAGAATGCAGCTAATTCTGCCCTACTAAATAATAAATTTAACAAAAAGCAAGCTTTCAAAACCCGACTGTTGCTAACCAACTTTAAATCGTTATAAATCGTAAATGATCATTCAAAATGAAAAATGATGAAAGAAACCTAAAGATGATTTTTAAATCCCACCCCACTTGTCATACTTGGTCGACTTTTTTGTTTTTGAATTTGCACAATATGGCGTCTGGTTGCCGCCATATTGATTTTTTATTGCTGTCATATGTTCAGTGACACTTACCAGATTAAGACAAATCGATTGACATAAGAATCATCAAAGTCGGACAGTGGGTTTAGTTTTTATAGTGCCACAAAGGAACAAACATACATATATAGGCTGTGAAACACATTACCCTCATCTTTCGGCAGTCGGGTAAAAAGGACGCAGGCGCAATTTAAGAATCAAAGCAAATAAGTATAACCCCTCCACATTACGAAATAAGATCACGTTTACATTCGCGATTCTATGATGCACCCTTTTTTCTAAGGAGGGCAGAACTGCAATATAGTAGTAGTAGCATTTTATACTCTATAGGTAACTACACTAAATTTAAAATGCTTAAACTATACTACGCAGTTAGCCGCCTTCTTTAGTATTACGGCAGTATACATTCTGCTCTACTAAGATTAATGGCGATATCTCAGACAAAATACGTATAGAAATTGCAACCTAGTTTCAAGCAGAACAGAGTTGAGTCTGGTTTGGCTATTGAAATTATACGAGGGGCGGCTGAAAAGTTCTAAGCCTAAGGTATTTTGAGGTTGCATATGCGTTAGCGATACTGGCCACTAAAAAGACCATTTAAAAAGTTAATAAATAAAAGAAAAAAATGTCGTCTTTTGTTTATTACATCTCGAGATATCCGACGCTAAAGGTCATCATGTGTGAATTATCAACGCATATCACGAAAATTGAGCACCGTGCAGTCATTAAGTTCCTCACGAAAAGTGACAAATCGCCGAAAAGAATTTTTGAAGAAATGTCTAGTATTTACGGTGAATCTGGCCCTTCTCATGCCACTGTTAAAAAATGGAGTCGACTTTTTAAACTTCGACGGGAGTCGATCGAAGAGGATCCTCGCTCAGGAAGGCCAATATCGGTTGTGACTGAAGAAAATACTGAAAAAGTCAAAAAGTTAGTATTAGAGGATCGAAGAATTAAGGTTTGGCAAATAGCTGAAGCCTTAGGTATTAGTAAGGAAAGAGTTGGAGAGATTTTGCATCAACATTTGTATATGACAAAAGTAAGTGCTCGTTGGGTGCCGAAAATGCTCACAGCTTTCGATAGAGAACGTCGTGTTCAAACTTCTCAGGCATTTTTAGAATTATGTGAAGAAGGTTTAGATGAAGTTTGTTCCCACATAGTAACTGTTCATGAAACATGGATCAGACAGTATGATCCAGAGTCGAAGTCTGAATCTATGCAGTGGATCGAAAAGGGTGAAAGGCCGCCAAAGAAATTCAAGGTTCAAAGATCGGCGTCTAAGCTAATGGCCACCGTGTTCTGGGATTGCGATGGCATTCTTTTAATAGACTATTTGGCGAAAGGCTCTACAATAAATGCAGTTTATTATGCTGAGCTATTAAGAAAAGTGCGACAAGCCATAGTCGAGAAACGAAGGGGCAAACTGAGCAAAGGCATTTTGTCTTTGCAAGACAACGCCCCCGTTCACACCGCTCGTGTTGCCAAGCTTGCTCTGAAGGAAACTGGCTTCGAGGAAATTGATCATCCACCTTACAGTCCAGATCTGGCCCCTAGTGATTATTTTCTATTCAGCAATTTGTAGAAAGATTTAAGGGGAAAGCGATTTGGCAGTGATGAAGAGATGAAGGCGGCTGTACAGGAACATTTCGACAGCCAAAATAATACTTATTTTTTTAACGGTCTAAAAGCATTATTTAAAAAATGTAATAAATGCATTGAATTAGAGGGAGATTATATTGAAAAATAAAAATAGTAAAAAAAATCTGAACATTTTTTTTCTACCTTAGGCTTAGAACTTTTCAGCCGCCCCTCGTATATTACATTTTTTTATATTTGGTAGGTATGAGAATAGGTCAAAGGTTGTTTAAAAAGGTTTGTATGAAAAAAAAATACACCCGAGCGGCCTCGGGCGCCCATTGACCTAGTCCCAAACTAAGCTCTAGGCTTGTACTATGGGTATGTACTAGACAACGATATAAATACTTATATAGAGAAATACATACTTAAATACATAGAAAATATCCATGATTCAGGAACAAATACTCGCGCTCATCACCCAAATATCTGCCCTGACCGGGTTTGAACCCGGGACCGCTCAGGTTCACTCTGTCCATATTCCCATTTCGTCCCATTCCCAACTCGTCCACATACCAATTCCAAATTGTCCACTTCCTGTCTCGTCCATATTCCCAACTCGTCCGTATTCCCAATTAGTCCAAATTTCCAATTCGTCCTCATTCCGAACTCGCCTGTAACCTAACTTTGGACTGTATGGCTTTCCGATATCAATTCGATCACTGGGTTGTTCACTAGTTGTTGGGAATGTGATCGAAATGGGAATGTGGACGAGATAAGAATGTGGACGAGATGGGATAGTGGACGTGATGGAAATGTGAACGAAATGGGAAAGTGGACGAAATGTGAACGTGGACGACATGGGAATGTGGCCGAGATGAGAATGTGGACGAGATAAGAACATGGACGACGTGAACCTGAGCTGTCAAACTTATGACAGCCTTCTTATTTTGTAGGGGGTTAAAAAATATTGAATGAAGGAAAATTCAAGAGAATATATATATATATTCATAGGTATACCTATGTATTGCAGAATGGGCGATAAAGAGTGTTATTCTTTAATGGTATGACACAGTGTTCAAGGCTGCAGTAATCAACGTAATTTGTTTGATTAAATGCTTAGGGTTAGGTTCAGGTTGCTAAGAACTATGGGGTTTTACGACTGCTTTATAAAACTGGTACGTAATATGTTTTTACAAGCTTTTATTTAACTTTGCAATGTATGTATGTACGGGTAAAATCGTGCAAGTTAAATTTGACCAACTTCCCGTTAACGGAATAGGCTGAAATTAGGACCACAACATGTAAACCCGATGTCAACGCAACACTATTTTGTCCGGGAGCCCACTGCAAGAAACCCTACCTGATTAAAAATAGAAAATGCCTACCCTAGGCATAGCTGACCTTTAGTGGCTTCAACTGCTCTTGGTCGGCCGCGGCTCAATATTTTTTGTTTTCTTGCAGTGGGCTCCCGGACTATATGGTATCTAAGAGGTGATCTGATGATGGAGTCGGAAGGTGGCGACAGGATCTCCGCTATTCTTAACGTAGACCCACCGAGTTGGGACTCAATATTTTGGTCTTGATAAGCAGATAAAGATTTTGCAAAAAAAAGTACAATCGGCAACAATAATTGTCCCAAAAATTAAAATTTTGACAGAAATTTATTAAATCGTCACAAAAATAAGGTTGTTATAAATTTTACGTGTGTGTCCGTGTGTGTGTATGTCCGTCGCATTATGGCTCCCGAACGGCTAGTCCTGGTATAGATTGCATTTTTGTTAGATTTTTAATATTATAGATACGTCTTGTATCCGAAAGGACTTATCTTACAGACGGGCCCTTTCGGATACACTTCGACCCTTTAAGATCTTTTGTGCACCCTCTCACACACTCAGCTGTTCGAATGTGCAGGTTTCCTCACGATATTTTTCCTTCACCGTAAGAGCATCGGGTAATACACTTAAGTTAGAAAAACTCATTGGTACATGGTGACCGCGGGGGTTCGAACTCGGTACCTTACGATCACGAGTCGACCCGCCACTAGGCTACCAACGCTCTCGCGTAGAAGTACCTAGTTTCTAGCGGGTAGTAATTAAAAAAAGCAACCTTAAAAAACCCAACTGTTGCGAACCAACTTTAAATCGTTATAAATCCTAAATGATCATTCAAAATGAAAAATGATGAATCCTAACGATGATTTTTAAATACCTATTCAATGATACCCAACTTGTCATAGTTCGTCTACTTTAAAAAAAAAAAATTGTTTCACCGCACGCATATGCACTTAGAAGGCCTATTTATCCCTCTCAGGGCTTGATTACGGAGACGCGGAGCGTCGCGCGTGGCGTGCGGCTTGGCGTTGCGCGGCGCGTCGGATGTTTTTACCGTTTACAGAGAGGCGGCGCGTCCAGCGGACCGCGTCATCACACGCGCAAACACAAACATATGGCAATGTACGGTGTTGTTTATAAAGATGCGGGGCGTGATGCGGGGCGTAGAGAGCAGCGGTGTCCGCTACATCCGCGGCGGACTCTCGAGCGTGTAGCGGAGCGCGCGGCGGAGCACAAGACTGTGAGAAAGGTCCGCCGCGGGCCCCGCTGCGGGCGCAGTGGCGGGAACCGCCGTTATTGACGCGTGCGACGCTGCGTGCAACGCGGCGATGCCATCCGCGGGCTCCGCCGCAAGTAACGCTGTATTTGAAGCAAACGCGCGTAAAACCGCTTCTCCGTAAACGCTTTTATACAACGCCATATGTTTGAATTTAGTGCAGACCGCGCCGCCCAACGCTACGCGCGACGCCCCGCGTCTCCGTAAACAAGCACTCAGTTAACATCTCTCCTAATTTTCCAGAACCATGTCTACCATCCTCTATCTCCGGATGTTCGGCTACTCCATGACGGCCGCCGTGCATCTCGGGAACGTCATCAACATGAGCAACTCGCTCGAGGGACCAGCGATGGAAGACCCCAACGTTAAGCAGTTCGCGGCGTTGCATATTAGGTTCTTCACTGTGTGGACCTTTGTAAGTGAATCAAGTTTTTAATGTCACTTGTGACCTATTTTACGGTATTTTCATATTTTATAGAAATGTGATTAAAAAAAAAACATGCATATTCTCTATTAGTGGGCACCCCTAGCGAAAGTTACACTTTTTGAGTTCAATATTTCATAAACGGTCCCCCAAATCTAAAAATTTATTGTTACATTAATGATTTTTAAGAGCTATCCAATGACATCTCATTTGTTTGATGTTATAATGTGAAAAAAAACGTTAAATTTGCTTTAGATGTATGGACCGGAAAAAAAGATTTTCAAGCCTTTGACGACGCGCTGGCCTAGTTGGTAGTGGTCCTGCCTACGAAGCAGGGATGTTGCGAATATTCGCATCCGCATCCGCAAATGTGGAGCTTCCGCGTAGATTTGGACATCCGCATCCGCATCCGCAATAATCATTGCGGATGTTCATGCGGATGTGGATGTAATACCAGTTGCGACAAGAGAGAAATTGAGTGGGGCCGGCGAATGGCGCGTGCCGTTCGCACGTGACAATGACCAACGGGAGCGAAAAAAATGGTGACAAGATCCGACGCGTTTGTTTTGGTCCTATTACTAATATGAAAATTAGTAAGTGAAGTTAAAAAAATTAGGAGAATTATACTTTATACTAATTTTCATTACTAAGAATGTTAAGAATTACTTTATCATTGTTTTAATTCTTGATTCATATACTATATTTATATAAGATCTTAAACATCAGCATCCGCATTCACATCCGCGGATGTGAAAAAATTGGCATCCGCAACATCCGTGCTATGAAGCTAGCGATCCTGGGTTCAAATCCCGGTAAGGAAAGGTATTAGTAGCTTGCCGGGCCAAATTAGAGCATTTGAAGGTAAACAGTTTTCTATAACCTTAAGGAAGTGGCTTCTAAATTGCTGTTTCTATAGTGTTAAGGATTTCATTAATCATGAGCATAAATGAGATGTAACTATAATTATTGATGGGTGACTTGTACCCTTTTTTTTTTTGTGTGACAATGAAGATTTGCATGCTGTTTTATAACTGCTGGAAAGGTGAAAAAACAATATTTATTTTAAGATCTGTAACTACCCTTTTTTTGCAAATAAATGAATTATTATTATATTATTATTATTTTATTTGAGTGATGAGCGCGAATATTTTTTCCAGATTCATAGATGTTTTCTATGTATTTAAGTATATATTTCACTATATAAGTATTTATCTCGTTGTCTAGTACCCATAGCACAACCTTTAGAGGTTTTGGGACTGGGTCAATTGGTATGACATTGTCCACTGAAATGTATTTATTTATTTCGCAACTTTTTCGGTGTAATGTAAATATATAACTATGCCAAATTACAACTTTGTAGTACCATTTCGTAAAATAGATCACCAATTAGTGAAATTAAATTTAAAATCGGCCAAGAAATAAGGATGACAAGCATTTTAAACTGCTAATTAGACAGCGATTAGACAGAGAGATGGATATGCACCGTGACGTCATGTAACAGGCCATATAAACTCCATGTTAAATTCTGTTTTGCTAGAAAGAGATAGGAACAAATCTTTGTTGGCTTATATCTTGGTTATTATTATAGCTATTCAAAAAATGTTTTTTCTCAACTGTTTGTTACATGAATCATCATGAATATTCCGTATCCCATCCAAGCTTAATGCCAAACACATCAAAAGAAATGTAATTAATAAAAATAAAATGAAAAATACATTACAAACACAAAAATATAGTACAAAAGGCAAAGTTTAAATGTATTTGTGTATGACCTCCAGGTGTGGTGTGTGCATGCATGTGTGTTTGTGTGTGTGTACAATTAGGAAGCCCATATAGAGCCAAATAAACATTTGTTTTAAAATTCATCGCACGCTTTGTTACTAAGCGTCGGTGGTAGGTCTTAACCTCAATCGGGATCATAGAGATCACTTGAGAATCTTGAGACCTGTCAAAGATGTTTTCCATCATCCTTTTCAACAAAATTATATTTAAAATTTCCTGTTCAGCGTAAACTTAGAATATATTAGCCTGTAGATGAAATAATTAACAAAAAGCACGCTTTCAAAACCCGACTGTTGCTAACCAACTTTAAATCGTTATAAATCCTAAATGATCATTCAAAATGAATAATGATGAAACAAACCTAGAGATGATTTTTAAATCCCTATTCAATGATACCCCACTTGTTATACTTGGTCAACTTTCTTTTTAATTTACACAATATGGCATCTGGGTTCCGCCATATTGAATTTTAATTACTGTCATGTCTTCAGATTAAGACAAATCGACTGACATAAGAATCATCAAAATCGGACAACGGGTTTAGTTTTTATTGTGACACATAGGAACAAACATACATATATAGGCTGTGAAACACATTACCCTCCTCCTTCGGCAGTCGGATAAAAAGATGTCCTGTTTGGCGATATTAGAATTAGCAAAGTTTAAAAATAGTCAAGTATAAGGTGGCCTGCGGGCCTACTATGGCAGCGTCTATATCGCGTGTCAAATGAAATGAAATGAAATGAAATGAAATTAAATTAAATTAAATTAAATTAAATTAAATTAAATTAAAATAAATTAAAATAAATAAAATTAAATTAAATTAAATTAAATTAAATTAAATATTTTATTGATAACACTCGTTACATGTCAGAGAAAAATAAGAATAAGTGTACAAATGAGGTTGTACCACAATTTATAATTTACAATAATTTGGCTTGAAGTTCATTATATTAATAATATAATATATGTATACATAATGATTTTACACGATTTTATAGCGTTAGCGGAATACCCAGAAATTCGTCATAAGAATAAAAAACGGTTTCCAAAAGCCACTTTTTCAGTTTAGTTTTAAGGATCGCGGTGGAAGGTGCATTCCTGACCGCGTCAGGTTTAAACGGTCGTATACTGAAGGCCCGAAGTAATTAACTGATTTCCCAGATTTTGCCAGTTCAACGTTACAATAGCTCTCATTTACTTGACATTAATGCTGGCCAAATTAAAATACAATAACATGTTCAAAGCATGGTTATACCCAGTACGATAAAGGCGCTTTCCAGAGTTCATACTAATAAATAATAAATGTTATCTATACACTCATATCATAAGTCCTCTATTACGCGTTCAAAACCCGTAGGCAATGACCAGCATTACCTGTGGTAGTAGGTGACAGCGATGACAGCTGTTAATTTTGGAAGATGTTCCTAATTTGGATCTCATTACCTTACAATATTTGATAACGTTATTTCAAAATTACGTTACAGCTGTCATCGCTGTCACTACCACAGATGCTGGTAATTTTCCTTTCGGCTTCTGAACCCATCTTAGAGTTCTTATAATATGTGTGTAGGTAAAGTATTGTACGCGACTCTGCGTAATTAGCATTACGCAACCGTCACGTAAACTACTAATGCGATTAGATAAAACCGTCAAATATTGAAAAATTACCTAAAATATTTAAAGGGGTACCCATACCTAAAGCTAAAACTGTAGGCGTTTATTAGCTCGATCCTAATATTTTACGGTGGTACCTATACACGACTCCCACTCGCACTTGGCTGGTTTTATTTTAAAAGCTTTTATTTAACCTGCAATGTATGTGTGAATGTACAGTCACGAACTTAAATTTGGGACCCACCTTAGGTCCAAAGTCATTCTGACATTCTACAACAATAAGGTTGAGTCTCCTATAAGTTACAAATGATTTGGCATCTCTAATGACCAGTGATCGGAAATAGGTGAGCTAATTTGCCTAAACTTGATGCATGTTCATTCAATAATGTATTTCCATCTCTCTCATGCATGAATGAATATGCGTCAAGTTTAGGCAAATTAGCTCTACCTATTCCGATCACTGCTAATGACACTGACGACTTCAAGCCTATTTTTCTTGAAATGGGTCACAAATTAACGATCGCGATACGCGTTCAATCTTGCAAGTTAAATTTGACCCACTTCCCGGTTTCCGATTAAGCTGGAAATGTGCATACATGTGTAAATTGGACGACAATGAAGTACTATTATGACATGGAGCTGATCTGATGATGGAGTCAGAAGGTGGTGACAGAATCTCCGCCATACTTAAAGACCCAGCAATGTTTGGAATTATTTGTTTAATCTTGATAAGCTGATAATGACTCCGCAAAAAAAGTACAGTCGACAACAAAAGCCTTATATTTTTGTCAGAAACTTATTTGACCCATGTTTTCTTCTGGCGTTTCAGATAGTCCAGCTGTTCCACGCAGCGCTGGGTTTGGCTTGCGACTACCTGACGCTGAAAAACGCCGCCAAAGCTGAATACAGATTGCCAAAAGCCCTGAAAGGAACCAAGGAAGCCATCTTTGCTGCGATCCTGTGGCCTACAGTATTTGTAAGTATAAAAAAAAATTTTTGACGTCGAGGTTAGGTTGGTGACCCTGCCTACGAAGCTGGTGGCCCCGGGTTCGATTCTAAGTAAGCCCGAACATGTTTATGTGACGAGTGCGTGTTTATTGTTGTGTCATGAGCTTTGTTGTAGTCGCTTAACTAGCTTAATCTAGATATCTTATCGCCACCCTTGAAATAGGTACCGTTGAGGAGATCCGGTGGCCATCTATGGTCTTTATCATAAGTTTCACTTCACCAAATAGTTTTCAAGAGCAAATGCACGAGTTACTATGAAAGATACCCAAATCGCTATAGGTGTGCTTAAAATATTTGAGGAGTTCCCTCGATTTCTTCAAGATTCCATCATCAGATCAGTGTTGACAATGGGACCAACTAGAAAATATACCCTTTCAAATCGATCCAGCGGTCCTTGAGCAATCGAGTAACATCCATAAAATAACTTGAACAAAAAGCAAGCTTTCAAAACCCGACTGTTGCTAACCAACTTTAAATCGTTAAGTATAAATCCTAAATGATCATTCAAAAAAAAATGATGAAAGAAACCTAAAAATGATTTTTAATTCCCTATTCAATGATACCCCACTTGTCATACTTCGTTAACTTTTTTTTTTAAATTTGCACATTATGGCGTCTGGTTGCCGCCATATTGAATTTTGATTACTGTCATATCTTCAGTGACACTCACAAGATTAAGACAAATCGATTGACATAAGAATCATCAAAATCGGACAACGCGTTTAGTTTTTATAGTGACACAGGAACAAACATACATATATAGGCTGTGAAACACATTACCCTCCTCCTTCGGCAGTCGGGTAAAAAGAGAAACGTACAGACCTAGGTCTTTATAATAACTACAACATGTTCAAAAATCGTGAAAATCGGACTTGATTTAGGGGGTGAGAAACGTTATCGCCCGGAGCTAAATTTGTATGGATTTTTTTACAGCTACGTTATTTTAGCGACGCTTCACAATCCTTTTAAGACTGAAATAGATCCCTTAAAGGGATAAATCCGCCTTTGTACTACTTTATTTCAGTAATTTTAATATTAGTTTAATGTTTGTCTTACATACGGACATACATTACATACATACTTACACACATACATGTTAAACTCACATTAATTTAAAAAAAAAACTAGTCACGAGGCTTCTTAATAATAGAAAGTGGTACAAAATTGTACAATAATCCTCGACGACTAACTATAAAGCTATCAGGTAGCTCTCGTGTACCGGTATTTAAAATAATACGCAATACCGGTACATTTGAGTACCAGTAATACCCGATGAGTTCAGAGCCTCCTTTTTTGAAGTCGATTAATATAAGGAAAAAAATCACACATAAATTCAAATAGATACCTATTATACATAATAATAGTAAATATGGCCACAATAATTTTCCGGCTACTTTGTCTCGCAGGGGTCACATTATATGATCCAGGCAGTAAACGTATTATTACGTGAACGTGACTGTTGCACAGAATAACTATTGTGATCCTTGGTAAACAAGGCCATAGTTTTAAAATAACTAACATAAACAACGCAACTCGCAGATTACAGCGGAAAATTCCATAAAACATACTGAATTATAGTCGGTGTCAATTGTAATGAGAAGAGATGTAAACAAATTACTGTGTGACACATAACCTCAAATGGTTTTCATGCGTGTTTTTACCCGATAGCCGAAGGAGGAGGGTGATGTGTTTATCAGCCTTTATATGTTTGTTTTTTTATTAATTTGTGGCGCTCTAGAAACTAAATGCGTGGAACGATTTTGATATGACAGCAATCAAAATGCAATATGGCGGCAACCAGAAGCAATATTGCAAAGAAGAAAAGAAAAAAGTCGACAAACTATGACATGTAGGGTATTATTGAATACGTATTTAAAAATCATCGGTATCATCATAGGTATTTAGTTTTCTTTCTTCATTTTTCATTTTGAATGATCATTTAACTATTTACCCCCTTACTATCAATTAATAAATAAATATCAAGGGAAAACGTCACACCAATTGACCTAGTCCCAAACTAAGCACTAGGCTTGTACTATGGGTACTAGACAACGATATAAATACTTATATAGAGAAATATATACTTAAATACATAGTAAAACATCCATGACTAATGGAACAAATATTCGCGCTCATCACACAAATATCTGCCGTTACCGGGGTTTGAACCCAGGACCGCTAGCTTCGTAGGTCGGGTCACTACCAACTAGGCCAGCACGTCGTCATAAGTCGTCAAAAGTGTTTTGTCATAAGGACAAAACATTGTATAGCTATACCACCGTTTATTAGTAAGGGGGCTAAAGTTGGTTAGCAACAGTCGGGTTTTTTAAAAATTGCTTTTTGTTATTAGGTATTTATAGAAACTAAATTCAAATTCAAATTCAAATTCATTTATTCTGTAAGTAGGCCCTGTAGGCACTTTTACAGGGGAGCGCCAAAGTTCAACTAAAATTGCAACTCCTATTATCGGAACTCCGAAAATGAATTTTTTATACCGCTGGAACCGTAAACTTTTCAGAAGTTCTGAAATATTCAATGTGTAGATAAGACTAGGTTAGGTTAGGTTTGATTTATAAAAATCCTGAAAATGTAACAGTTGCTGAAATAAATACGTTAGGAGTTGCGATAATTAGGACTTATGAGTCGTTATGAGTAAAAATAATTAGGTGAGCCAATATGGACCCCTTTTACAGGTCTGAGTCTACCAGCGCTTCCAAGGGACTCTGTTGAGAAGAAACGCCGCAAGAAACTCAACAGGAAGTCTTTTTTTATATGAGTAACTTATTACTATGATAAACTTAAGCTAACTAATTTAAATGTCACAGGGATGTACAGGTCCCAGGAGCAATTATGAGACTCAAAGTATATTCAATTTAAATTGGAAATGTAAAGTCTCCAAATTTCAAATAAAAATTAAAAATAGACATAGGTAAGGAGATGTAGAAAGTCTCTACGGTCAATAATACAATTATGGAGATGTAAAGAGTCTCCAAATGTCAAATTAAAATTAAATTTAAGAAATAAACATCCATAGGAGATGTAGAAAGTCTCCACGGTCAATTATGGAGATGTAAAGAGTCTCCAGATGTCAAATTAAAATAATAAGCATACAAAGGAGATGTATATAGTCTCCACGGTCAATAATAATTGTAATACAAACAATTCAGTCCCAAGCATTGTTATCATTCATATAATCTTTGATACTATAATACGCTTTAGAAATTAGTTTACGTTTAACGTAACTCTTAAATTTATTTACTGATAGATGAGTAACACTACTTGGGAGCCTATTATAGAACCTTATACAATTACCCGTGAAAGAGTTTTTTATTTTATGAAGCCGTGTAAAGGGCACTGCGAGCTTATGTTTATTTCTAGTATTAACATTATGTATGTCACAGTTCTTTTTAAAATTAACGATGTTTTTATGAACATGCATACTAACTCGTAAGAGTAATGATTATGTCGACGACGCGTTAGCCTAGTTGGTAGTGACCCTGCCTATGAAGCTAGCGGTCTCGGGTTCAGATCCCGGTAAGGGTAGATATTTGTGTGTTCCTGAGTCATAGATGCTTTCTATGTATTGGCATCATTTTCTTAGTTTTTTAGGGACCTTTAATTTAATTATATTACTAACATGAAAAAAGTAAAAAGGGCCCCAATAGGAAAAAGTTCGTCCGTAAATAAAGTAAATACCTCTATGTAACCGTAAAATGCGGAAATGTAACCGTAGGGAACAGAATCAAGCCACTACTTGACAACGCCTGAAGGAGCCTGTTTTATAAAGCTACAAATTACAATTTACAGGTTACAAGTTTTTCATTTGACATAATCTCGACCAATGACGTCCAGCCATTTGAGCAGTGTTGCCAGTTTAGACCTGTAAAATTGTAACTTGTAGCTTTATAAAACGTGCCCCAGGAGTGCAATAATTCGCTACACGTCATAAAATTTTAGATTTTCTATGTATTTTAGTATATATTTCTCTATATAAGTATTTATATCGTTGTCTAGTTCCCATAGTACAAGCCTAGAGCTTAGTTTGGGACTAGGTCAATTTGTGTGACATTGTCCCCTGATATTTATTTATTTATAATGGTAAGTATAAGGTTGGAAAAATGAGAGATGAAATATCACCGCGATATCTATGCCAAAACCTAGAGTCGGTCATTATACAAACAAAAAAAATAATTCCATTTGATTATTTGGATAACCTTAAGAACAATCCCCACTTTTACTTTTCAGCTGGTCTTCACGCTGTTCTGGACCCTGTACCACTACGACAGGACCCTCATCTACCCCCTCTTCGCCGACAAGATCCTCACCCGATCCGCCAACCACATCGTCCACACCGCCATCGTCCCCATCGCGCTGTGGGAGGTGTGTCTGCAGCCCAGGACTGTTCCGAAGGCACACAGCGGCAATGTCACCATGCTGACGGTTTATATGGTCACTTATTTAAATATGTAAGTATTATAGATGTGACGAACAGACGGCTTATGGAACTTCTTCCTAATGTAGCAGAAGTGTGATGAATCCATGAAAGGTGCTCACCGAAAACCAGCGCTGCAGTCAGACCACAGCAGTATGCTGAGTTGGAACCTTTTTGCCGCCGCAAATCGTTCATTTCCTGTATTTTCTACAGTTTTTTTTTCTCGACTATGATCTCCTTACTGTGCGAATGTGATGCCCTCGCCGGAGTAAGAATGAAAATCCTCGGTTGTGGTTACCCAGAACCGAACGACTTCAAGGCACTGCCATTGCACTCCACTATCCGCTTTCTGGAAGGGGTGGAGGCTGCATTGGGCTAATTGCTAAAAGAGGGGTAATTACACAAAAGATCCCATATGGTCGAAGTGTATCCGTAAGGACCCCACCTACAAGATAAGATAAGATAAGATGATCTCCTTTAGGCTGGACATAATACAACATCCTCGTGTCTAATCATGAGTTATATATCTTCGGCAAATCGAAGGTGAGTGAGGTACTCACCGATGATGTTGATGCCAAATCCTTTCCAGTCCAGTAGCTTGAAAAAGTCTTCCAACGCAGCGATCGACAGTTTCGGAGACATCACATCTCCCTGTCTCCTCGCTGCGATTCAATAGGTTTCGAGTTCTCTTCATCTACCTCCTCTTCGCCGACAAGATCCTCACCCGATCCGCCAACCACATCGTTCACACCGCCATCGTCCCCATCGCGCTGTGGGAGGTGTGTCTGTAGCCCAGGCCTGTTCCGAAGGCACATGGCGGCAATGTCACCATGCTGACGGTTTACATGGTCACTTATTTAAATATGTGAGTATTGTAGATTTTAGGAACAGACGGCTTATGGACCTTCTTCTTCCTATTGTAGCATAATTTTAATGATGGATGTGTGATGGATCATTTAAAGGTGCTCACCGAAAACCAGAGAGCTACAGTCGGACCACAGCAGTATGCTGTATTTTCTCGTTTTTATGTGTCATTTTTTTTCTTTGTTTTATTCTTTTCGACTCGATATCCTTGTGTCTAAGCATGAATTTAATATTTTCGGAAAATCAAAGATTATTCCAGTAGTTGAAAAAGTCTTTCAACGAATAATCTCCCTGTCTAATAGTTGCAAATTGAATAGGTCTCGAAATCTGTATTAGACAACTTGATATCCTTTTTTTTGTGTCCCGTTTTTTCTTCTTCTCGACAGTGATCACCTTTATAATGTACTTGTAATAATACTTTGGTCAGCATATGGGAAATTGCGTCGACTATTCCACAGAGCCCGAAGACAAAAGTCAATCAGTGCGGTCTACCTGTCATGACATACGGAGCCGAAACGTGGACACTTACGATAGCGCTGGTTCACTAATTTAAAGTCGCTCAGCGAGCTATGGAAACGGCTATGTTGGGAGTTTCTCTGAAAGATCGGATCCGGATTGAGGTGATCCGACAGAAAACTAAGGTTATCGACATTGCCCATCGAATTAGCAGCTTGAAGTGGCAGTGGGCCGGTCATTTGTGCCGCATAACCGATAATCGCTGGAGTTATCGTATTCTTGAGTGGAGACCGCGAATCGGCAAACGTAGTGTAGGACGCCCTCAGACTAGGTGGAGCGACGATCTTCGCAAGGTGGCTGGTAAGAGCTGGATGAGAGTGCCCACGAATCGTGCTCGTTGGCGTGCAATGGGAGAGGCCTATGTCCAGCAGTGGACAAATATAGGCTGATGATGTTGATGATGATGACGATGATGATGATGATGATGATGATGATGATGATGATGATGATGATGATAAGCATGAGTACAATATATTCGGCAAATCAAAGGAGAATCCATTTATATTTATCGTATGGCATATGTAGAGATACCTTATGACTAAACAGATAGGTTACACGATTTGAGGTATTCTATAGCATCACTCGAGAGGGACTTGAAGTCTGCATTCTCAGTATTTTCTGTTTAAATAATATATTTTTTTGGAGATTTTTTTGCACAGAAGTAAGCTTATGGCGCTTCTTTTTAAAACTGGGGCCACGTCTCGTTTTGGAAACCGCTAGTAGACTCTAGGCTCAAGACTTCTAAATATATGTGTGATCGAACTGATCGACCGTTTGTTTTTGATTCTTGGACATTTTTAATATGTTCCATTAAAATTTAAGTTTGACAATTATTTTTAACAAGTTACAGAACAAAAGAAGTTCAGCTTTAGGAGTAGAAACGATCCATGAATTTAAAGCCCCAAGGTCAGAGGCACCCTGTATAAGGCCCGTTGTTTGATCAATAGGTAGTTCAATATACTAATAGTAAAAAATCGTAATCATTTGCTATATCTAAACCAAATGTATGTATGTGTGTGATTTTGATTCGATTTTCGAATTTTTACTTTTAGTTCAGTATAACTACTGTGTCTGTGTAGCTATTGCCTAATCACAATCGCAATCGCAATGTTAGCAATCGGCTAAGTGGAACAATTGTTTTCATTTTGTAACAGACTCGCCTTCGGTCTGTCAAAATTAAAACGATTGCGATTGCAAGTGCGTTAAGCAATAAGATCAAACAACTCTCCCTAAAATGATTTTTTGAAAATGAACCCCTATCGGGAAAAAATACGGGAAGTACCGGGGAACTAATTCTACGTCGCAGGCGTCCTCTAGTTTAAGTATGTATTTGTCTATATATATCTCTCTCTCTCTCTTTCTTGATGTCTCTGTCTTGAGGTCATTTTGTGTAAGATTATCTATAGTAATTATTTATTTATTTCATTAAGAGGCATAAGAGTGTGTCAGATAGTTTTGAGTCTAATGCTGGATAGCTATTTTTGATCGTAACTGTACCACAGATTATGGAGAGCCATAATACCCGGCCAAAAGGATTTTTTATATAAAAAACACAATAAAATCATTTTTGAGTCGAAATTTATTATATATATTTATTTATTATTATTATAGAGATTACTAGCTGTCCGCGCCCGTCGCCGCCAGGGTGTAATTTTTTATTCATATAAACCTTATGAAATATACTTTACGTCCTATTCTCAGACCTACTACTGAATATACACACAAAATTTCATAAGAATTTTGTTACTTACGTTTCGGAGGAGTTTTGTTACTAACACTGTGTCACGAGAATTTTATAAATTAGATTTTAAGGTTTAGTTTACAATTTTCTTAATTGTTTCAGATTGTGCTACACGTATTTCGAGAAGGGTGTATGGATGTACCCCGTATTCGGACTGGCATACAAAACTATCTATTTCCCACTTATAATTATTATTATAGGCATTACGTTACTCTGTTTCTATCATTTGCAATGGTACATCACTCGACTCATTTGGGGGTCGAAGGTGAAAAGGAAAGAGTTTTGATGTCTCTCTCTCTCTTTAGCGTTTAGTGTACTCTGTAAGTATAATCTAAGAACAAGTGTAATAAAAAGCAAGCTACAGACTGCATTTTTTTTATATTCTCGTACATGTATGTTAAAAAAATAACCCCCCCCCCCCTCTCATTAATCACTCCTACAATCAAGAAGAATCTGACCTCACCTCACCTCATTGAATATGTTAAAATCCATCAAGCCGATTAGGCTGCAGAGCGTCCCGAAGAAAATAAACACGCGGGCCTGGTATGGCTGCGCGTGCGTCTATATCGCGTGTCCAATGTGGATAATGCATCCGTCACTCTCGTACTTATGTACGTGTCAGAAGGTGACGGATGCCTTATCCACACTACACACGCGATTAACGCAGCCATATTAAGATCTGTTCATTCTTACTTGTCTTAAATAGTAAACAACTTTCTGACCTCAAAATGAACCTTTTTTTGGCTAAAAAAGATATTTCAAACAAAATAAAGCAATCACAGACAATACATTGGCCAAGTGATGTCCAAATTGTTTACTAAATTTACTTTATTTACGATAAAAGAGCTGTTTTACCCAAAAAAGGTTAATTTTGAGGTTAGAAAGTGGTTTAATATATAAGACAAGTAAGAATGAACAGACCTTAGGTCAAATTTAATTGTTGATAATGAAGATGTTTTCAGGATATCTTAAACATTAATTAAGTTGGTTATGTTGGTACGACTTGCGACAGCCATTTTTTTTTATTAATGTACTCATGCGGTGAGAAATGTCTTTGGATGAAATGAAAATTCTACGTATCATTGCGTTCGTTGAAATGTGTTTCGATAAAATAATAGGTACCCAATAAACATGGTATCCTCTCGCAAACACTAAAAGCGTTTGCCAGCTGTTTCATTTGCCATAATTTTCATTTCCCATAATTTTCATTTTATTCTGAACCTAATAACTTTTCAAAATGTTTAATGAGATATACTTACAGAACCTGTAGGTTAGGTTACGTTTATTTTATAACAATTCAGGAAAATGAAACGGTTTCAGAGAAAAATTACTTTCGGACAAATGAAAATTATGGCAAATGAAACAGCTGGCAAACGTTTTTTAGTGTTTCAGATAGATAACCAATAAACATACAAACACTCGAAACACATAACCCTCCTTCCGATGTAATAGGGTAAAAATAAATAGGTTCTTATTGACCTTGAGTAGAGACTGGAATGTTTTTAATGCAACTGTCACTATTTAGGGTGATACAACCAGTAATGGACATTGGACAAGAACCAATGATGAACTCTTGATTCTTATTTTACAGAAGCCGTTTGGGCTGCAGAGCGTACCAAAGTGAAATACATACATACGTACATACATACACACACACATACATACATACATACATACATACACACATACGTACATACATACATACATACATACATACATACATACATACATACATACATACATACATACATACATACATACATATCTCATACATACACTCGAGAAACATAAACACTCTTTCTGACCCAGTTGGGTAAAACAGGGACTCTGTAATCCGAGCACGAAATTTTTTACCGACTTCAAAAAGGAGGTTCCGTGGTCCACTGTACGTTTTTTTTTAATGTACTTAAGTATGTTTACCGATATCGCCAACAATTGCGAACCGATTAAAAAAAAATTGGTTGATAGAGTATACTTCTGAGGTGGTCCCATTTAGAGAATGCAAACCGGTTAACCGGTTAACCGATTAACCGGACATTTAGGTTCGGTTAAAAACCGGTTATCGAGTGCTAAAACCGGTTTTTAACCGATTTGAAATAAAAGGCTATTTCAATGTTGTATAATCCTTTAATGTCAATAATCAATTTTCAATTTTCAATCTTGACCTCTCTTTCGAAATTCTGTACTCCATGTCCGATTTGCAACACAAAACAATTGATTTTCTATTTAGTAAAGTAGTCAAATTAAATACGTACTTTATTAGTAAATGATCACGGTTCTCAAATATCACTTACCTGATTCACTCATTTAAAATACCATGTCTTATTCACTTTCGTCTCGTCACGAGACGGAAGGTGTATGGTGTAAGGTAAAGCGAACACTCGGACTCGTGTTTTTTATTGGTTATTAACAGGGATTAGCAGGTAGCAAAGGGAACTAATACAATAGGTGTTATCGTTACGGCGGTCCGTACATAACTAACAGTAATTCGGATTAGAACCTGTTGTAAACAGTCCAGAAAGAGGAAAAGAAAGAGACGGGGATAGAATGATGGAAAGAAATACTTAACAAATATGAATAAAATACGTAGGTATTCACGGTACAACAAGAATGGTCTTAATAAAGTAATAATTACTGCAACGTTAAGTAAAATTGATTAAGTTAAAGCAAAAACTGTTTCTTTTTTTTAACTCATATTTGCATTTTATAACTTAGAATTTTTGATTCTCTGTATATTTTTAGTTAGTTTCATACGAGTGTTGATAGTGAACGACACCACAACATTAAACATAGCTTTTTACATTGATAAAACATTGAAATTATCAAAAAACAGTAAAATTACTAAAAAACGGTTAATAACCGGTTAACCGGTTTTGAGTACCTAAACAACTACACTTAATAACCGGTTTTCAAATTTGACCGGTTATTGCATTCCGTAGTTCCTCCCATTGTTACCAAATCCGAATCGGATAATATCCGTGAGGAATTGAGGGAACTCCTCAAATGTTATAGGCAGCCTACTTACATATAGCGATTTAAGTATTTTAGTATTTTAACCTATCCTAACCTAACCTGACCTAACCTACGTAACGTATGCTTAAGATATCCTGAAAACTATAAGGTTTCAGCACAAATTAGCTTTCGATGAAATAAAACTCGGTGAAATGACACATTCGATGAAATGTCTATATTTCAAGGGGATCCCAAATAAATAAAATATCTAAGTGTCACACAGTGACATCAACGTACTAAAAAACCTATTTAGAATCGTTTCAGGCAACTCCGTAGATAAAGGTCGATATCTTATTAGTTCGGAGCAATCCGCTCGAGGCGGCGCACGCGCATTAATGTTAAACAAAACTCGTTTTTATTCGTAATAACTTAAATGTGGCTTTTATTTAAATTGTGCTGAAGAATTTAGTAGAAGGTAAGTATGGTATAAGTACTTATCGTCGGTGATCCTGCAATACCGCGTAACTAACAAATTCGGTAAGTTGCAAAATGCACCTTACTGACTTACTTGCTAAGGTTCATTTTGCACCTTATTTAATTTGTTAGTTACGCGGTATTGCAGTATCGCCGAAGTTATGGTAATTTAACAAAAAAAAATTGGTGTCTAAAGCAGGAGCCGTAAACCGGTATGATTTTTCATATAAAAATATCGGTATTCAACATTCAATTTCGGGATCTCTCTTATTATTGTATATTTGCGTTCTTCAATGAATTTATATAATAGTATAGTGTTTTTACCAAATAAACAAGCGAAATCAAGGAAATGTTGCAAATTAAGGATGACATTTCAATTTTAATTAATACCGCTATGCTACACCTGGTTTAAACCGCTATGTTACACATTTAATACAATCCTATATAATTTGCCAAATTATAATTTTTAATATATTAATGAGACATATAAAACCTTGCTATTATACGGGAAAAAATATTTTTAATATCTCTTCTTCGGAAAGTCATAAACCAAATCTCAATAGCAGAATAAAATGGCATTTAAATCTCTAGGGAGAAAAGTGTTTTGAAAATGAATTAGTCAATTATTCAGTCATTATTGACTCGTTACTGGACCATGGTAGAATCATATACAGCCATTACGAAATAATTCCGACTTTGTTTTAAACTTGTTTTTAAATTGTGTCAAGAACAAAACAACACTTTTGTTTTTTATTTGAATGAAAGTATTTCTCTTTAAAAAAGCTCAAAGTCACTCAGAGGGCTATGGAGAGGGCTATGCTCGGGGTTTCTCTGCGTGATGATGCTAAATGATGATATCAGCAGTAGAACTAAGGTTACCGACATAGCCCGAAGAATAGCCAAACTTAAGTGGCAGTGGGCGGGGCACATTGCTCGCAGGACTGATGGCCGATGGGGTCAGAAGGTTCTTGAGTGGCATCCGCGGACCGGGAGACGAGCTGTAGGTAGGCCTCCAACAAGATGGAGTGACGACCTTGTAAAGATCGCGGGAACGCGGTGGATGCGAAAAGCACAAGACCGGTCTGAGTGGAGAGCGTTGGGGGAGGCCTATGTCCAGCAGTGGACGTCTTTCGGCTGACATGATGATGATGATGATGATTTCTCTTTATAAGTATGTTTATCGTTACCTATTGCCATCCTATTGCCCATACAAGCCTAGAGCTTAGTTTGTGACCAGGTCAATTTGTATGAGGTTATTTCTTGATTTATAATATATTATTTATTGAATATAAATAATCTCAAGAAGCTGTGTGGTTGCCGGCTTAGAATAGTACCACTCCATGCCTTCCCGTGGATGTCGTAAGAGTCGACTAAGGGAATAAAGGCTTGTAGTACTGTAGGCGATGGGCTTGCAACATGTCACTAATACACTGGTAAACATCTTAGCCTGATTATGCAAAATGTGGTTACAGAATTATCAACAAGCTTTTAGAGTTGTTGGCAATTCTGTAGCTCTGCCTACCCCAAACTGGGAATAAAGGCGTGAGTTTATGTACGAGGGGCGGCTGATAAGTAATCTCCTTGGTCAGAAATATATACAAAAATAATGCTGGCTGGTATGGATTTATATTCGTTTGTTATTCTATTTTCAAAATGTATTACATTCATTTGTTTATTGCATCACGTTTATTTGTCTCCTACAATTGTTTCAAACATGTCGGTAGAAAAAGTGAAAATGGATAAAATCGAGCAGCGTGCGGTGATTAAGTTTTTGACTAAAGAAGGGAATACGCCTTCGGAGATCAGACAGCGTATGTTACGTGTGTTTGGCAGTTTGTGTTCTTCCGAATTTGTTATAAAGTTTTGGTCAAAGCAGTTTAAGTTAGGTCGTGAGAGTCTGGAAGATGATCCTCGTAGCGGAAGACCAGTTTCGGCCGTCACCGATGAAAATGTAGCCAGGGTGAAAAAAATTATATTAGAGGACCGACGAGTGAAGCAGTGGGAGATAGCTAGAGATGTGGGCGTCAGTAAAGAGCGAGTCAATGAAATAATTCATGAGCATTTGAACATGTCCAAGGTTAGTGCACGTTGGGTCCCCAGAATGTTGACTGCATTTGACATGGAGAGGCGTGTCAAATGTTGCGAAGAGTTTTTGGAGATGAGTCGAGGGAAAGAGGAAGAAATAATTTCTAGAATTGTAACATGTGATGAGACTTGGATTCGACAATGGGACCCGGAAAGTAAGCAAGAGTCGTTACAGTTGAAATTTAAGGATGAGAAGCCGCCTCGGAAATTCAAGGTCTGTCCATCGGCAGGTAAACTTATGGCTACAATCTTTTGGGACACAGAAGGGATTTTGCTCATAGATTATTTACCGAAGAAAACTACAATGAATGCTGATTATTACTCAAACTTACTATACCAACTAAGAGAGACAATAAAAGAAAAACGGCGAGGTAAA
This sequence comes from Acleris literana, assembly GCA_946894065.1. Taxonomy (NCBI): domain Eukaryota; kingdom Metazoa; phylum Arthropoda; class Insecta; order Lepidoptera; family Tortricidae; genus Acleris; species Acleris literana. Next base: position 4,669,303 of record OX335696.1, read on the forward strand.
CTAAACAAAGGTATTCTGATTTTGCACGATAACGCACCAGTGCATACCGCCCGCACAACGAAGCTAGCAATTAAAGACAATGGCTTCGAAACCATTGACCACCCCCCTTATAGTCCAGATTTAGCCCCCTGTGACTATTTTCTGTTTAGACTTCTCAAGAAAGACCTCAGGGGACGAAGGTTTATGACCGATGACGAAATGAAGGCTGCGGTTACTGACTTTTTTGACGACAAACCGAAAGATTTTTTTTTTAATGGTTTAAATTCAATATTTGAAAAATTTAATAAGTGCATTTTACTAGCAGGGGACTATATATAGAAAAATAAAAAAAAATTAGCCACGACAGTCTTTTGTTTCATTGTTAGGTAGATTACTTTTCAGCCGCCCCTCGTATGTATGTAAATAATCTCATAGGTACATTCAGCTTTTAAAATCTTCCTTCTTATTAGAACTTCAGAATGTCGCTGCGTATATACCTGCGTATCTTCGGATATGTCTCGACCCTAGTGATGCACTTAGCCAACATCGCGTATATGGCGAGTTTCCACACGGAGGAAGTGAAGAGAGATCCTGAGATACGCACCTTCATAGGGATGCAGGCGAGGTTCATCACCTGCTGGAACTTCGTGAGTATCATCATCATCATAATCATCATCGTCGTATAGTTGAGTGAAGACAATTGTTTTTTTAATGTCATATAGAAGGCAAATGAACACACATGCCTCATGATGGTACCGTCACGGACGTTAATTTGCTACCCATTTCAAAGAAAATCTGCTTGAAGATGTCATTGTCATTAGAGATGTCAAGTCATTTGTAATTGATAGGAAACTCAACCTTATTGCTGTAGAATGTCAGATTGACTTTGGACCTAAGGTGGGTCACAAATTAAATTCCTTGACTGTACGAGTAATTGGGATCTGTGACTCGTAGACATTTGTATTCTCAAGACTGCAACCCTAAAACCGCAAATGCGTTGCCAACCCTGAGGCCTAAGATGGAATGCCTCTATGCTAGTAATTTCACCTCGTCTTATCCCCACACCGGAATACAACCACTACTTAACTTTAAAGTCATGTTGCTACACTGGATAAAGCATCCGTCACTCTCACACTTACAAACTAGTCAGAAAGTGACGGATGTTTTATCCACTTTTGTTCACGTCGATAAACATGACCATGCTGATCTGTCAAAGGCGTTAAAAACAGTACTTATAGTAGCCCTCAACCAAACTGACGACTGGGGCCATAAAACCCTTGAGCTCGCGTTATCAGTTTCCCATTGTCTTGCATTGTCCTTGTCATTGTCCCTTGTATTGCACCTCACCCGAGTTTTATGGCCCCGGTCGCCAGTTTGGTTGAGGGCTACTATAGTGTGCAACTACTTATGTATTATGTCCTACTGTATCTGGTACCTGAGGGGAGCCTGCCGTTTGGTCAGTACTCAAATATGGAATCAAAAATCATCGTTACAGATCTTTAGGGTTTGGAAGATTCAACCAAAAACACACGAAAATGCTGTCATGTTTGAAAGAAACTACTAACCCTTAATTTGGTAATGTTCGTCACAGTAAACATACCATTATGTCCACTTTTTTTGTATGGATTGTGTTTTAATGTTCTTGCTGATTCAAAATCAAAAAGAGTTTGAATTCCCGACCTTTTCTATTTTTGCCAAATTTAGAGTTAAGGGTTTTGTTATTAATCGTGTATTCACATTCAACATTCTCAAGGAAGTATAAACCAAGTTTAATATATCCAAAGAACAGACACAGGCGTAAGGCTGCGGCTCCACTGAGGCGGAGACGAGCGGAGCGGGGCGGAGCTGTGCCAATATTAACCAATAGAATATAAACTAACGTGCGCAAGGCGCGCTCGACGTGACCGCATGCGCCTTCTATTGGTTAATATTGGCACAGCTCCGCTCCGCTCCTCTCGTCTCCGTCTCAGTGGAGCCGCACCTTTATGGTTGGTGAGATCCAGGGGCCCGTTACAGAAAGCCACTCTGCAACTCTGCACTCTGCACTTTGCAAATCCACAATAATGCAAAGAATAAACGTGTTCCAGAAAACACTCTGCGTAATTTGCAAACTCTGCAAAGATTCTGTTCCTAAAAGATACTTAGCAAATCCACAAATCTACACATTGTATTTGACTCTGCCTCTTCAACTTTGCGATTGTCTTGTGTGTGGATACTTTGCAAATCCACAAATCCACATTCTGCATTTGACTCTGCCTCTCCAACTCTGCAATAGCTTTGTGGAACAGAAATACGTTTGAAGAGTGGGATTTTCGGAGTGCAGAGTTGCAGAGTGGCTTTCTGGAACGGGCCCCAGATCGCGGAACACTACCGATTTTATCATATTATGTGGCCTCTTAAGCGAAACCTGTGGGCCTAGTATGTCTGCGTCCATATCGCGTGTCAAATGTGGATAAAGCATCCGTCACTGTCGTTCTTATTTACGTGTCAAAAGGTGACGGATGCCTTATCTACACTTTATCACGTGATAAGCGGAACCATGTTAGGGCCCACCACAAATAAATAATATGTTGTTGCTACGCTACCAAAGTGATAAAGTGTCCATAAGGAAAATGCTAATAAAATTGTATAAAATAAAACCAGTTTTATTAGTAAACTATGAATACGCAAAGCATAACTAATACATGCTATAAATCAAATAAAAACTACGATCCTCTTTTGAGGAAACATTTTTTTATACGTGAAATACTAGTTTCGTTTTCTCAAATCACTGTCACTTGACTGTTTAGTTTAAAACGTAAAAACCGCTCCGGCGTTTAAAGTCAAAGTCTTGAAATGTCAAGCTGCCTAGCTTGTAGAATGTCAGAGTAGTAATATGTCAAAGTCTCAGACTGACCAGTTAGTACAACGTCAACATCTTAGAATGTCATACTAGTAATACGTCAATGTCTCAGAATGACCAGGAAAACACCATCATCCTTTAAAGTCAAAGTCTTGAAATGTCAAGTTGCCTAGATCGTAGAATGTTAGAGTAGTAATATGTCAATGTCTCTGAATGACCAGGAAAACACCATCATCCTTTAAAGTCAAAGTCTTGAAATGTCAAGTTGCTTAGATCGTAGAATAGAGAATGTCAGCCAGTTTAGATTTTTGGCTTACCGTATTATTCATTAAAAACTAAAAATAGCTGTAAAAAAATCATTACGATACGTCAAATAGTTTTCGAGATATTAAATTTTAAACTTCGTATGCGGCGCTCGAAACCCGGCGGCTAGCGCTCACGGATGATGACGTCATCGCTTAACAGCGGTACGCGCCCTTATATGAAAAAGTAAGTTTACAGGGCTATAACTTTTTAACCTTTATAAGTAGCCTCTTTAAGTAGTTAATTGTACAATTTTAAACGATAGATTTTATAATAACACGTATTCTGTGAAAAATTCAACTGGCTACTTATAACGGTTAAAAAGTTATAGCCCTGTAAACTTACTTTTTCATATAAGGGCGCGTACCGCTGTTAAGCGATGACGTCACCCCAGCAAGATGGCCCACGCGCGCCTTTAATATTATTGACCCAAATTTTAAACGTTCATAGAATCAAAACTACTGAGTCTTTTTGAATAAAATAAAAAGTAGTATGTTTGTTTATTTATAAACTTTACTGCTACAAAGTTTCAAGCGATTTGGCGTACCTACTGAAATTCTTCATTTCAGAGTAGTAAGCGTGACGTTGTAAGACCTTGACGTTGTACGACCTTGACGTTTTAAGACCTTGACGTTGTAAGACCTTGACGTTATACGACCTTGACGTTGTAAGACCTTGACGGTGCAAGACCTTGACATTACACGACAAGGACGTTTCAAGATTTTGACGTCGTCCTATCTGGACATAATTTAAGCACTTGACATTTCCAGACTTTGACTTTAAACGCCGGAGCGACAAAGACTTCCTTTTTAATTGAAAAAGAAACAGAGATACATAGATTACTGTTTTTTAAAAACTGTAATGTATGTATTACGTAATATCATGTGTCACGTTAACTGTTACTATAGGTACTCTGTTCAATTTATGATGATGTCTGTGACAGCTCATCTAAACACGTAACACTTTGTGCTGTCTAGCAATACTAGTCCGTGGGTCCATAGAAAACCAGGGGCCCGTTCCAGAAAGCCACTCTGCAACTCTGCACTCTGCACTTTGCAAATCTACGATAATACAAAGTGCAGAGTAAACGTGTTCCAGAAAACACTCTGCGTAATTTGCAAACTCTGCAAAGATTCTGTTCTTAAAAGATTCTTTGCAAATCCACAAGTCCACACTCTGCATTTGACTCTGCCTCTTCAACTCTGCAATAGCTTTGTGGAACAAAAATACGTTTGAAGAGTGGGATTTGCGGAGTGCAGAGTTGCAGAGTGGCTTTCTGGAACGGGCCCGCGTCGTACTTCCAATAGGAGTAAAAGTATGTAAAATTAAGCGAAATAAATATTTCATTCTATTCTATTCTATCTCAATTTCAGGTGTTCCAAATTATCTACGCAAGCCTTGGACTGCTGTGCGATGTTCTCACTTTAAAGAACTCAAAAAACAAAAAATATAATTTACCTACTCTCTTGAGTGACAGCAGAAATACGCTTTTTTCAGCAATCGTTTGGCCTTCCACATTCGTAAGTACCATTTTTTTTATTGATTTGCTCTAACTCTTGCCATTGGAGGACGAAGATTTTGTCGGCCGTGAAGCGAGCTCATCCAGAAGATGCCTATTCACCTTACCTTATTTACTATTTACTAAAAGTTACATATTCAGATCAAGTTGTTGGAAGGGGAAGGCCAATGCGAACGTTTCACGATCAGATCGTGGACGTATTAAGAAAGGGCCAGGTCAGGAGACCCTAAACCGACGCACGTGTATGAAGAGACTTATGAGTGTGGAGGAAGCGAGGGAAGTTTGTCTGGATCGTAGCATGTGGAAGGAAGTGGTCTCTGCCTACCCTTACGGGAAAGAGCCGTGATTGTATGTATGTATGTAGAAATTAAAATCAAATTCATTTATTTCATTACATTTAGACATTTTCTGTAGATAGGTTGCAAACTTTGATTTTGGTCATGAAAAAGGCGTGAGAGCAGCTTACCTAAAATTGTAAAAACGTTGTCAAATTCCTTCTTGGGATGTCGATGAACTTTGTGTTTAGAAAAAATCAAGAATGGCCCGTGTTATTAAAAGGATGAATGTAGAGGAAGTGAATTTAGGAGAAGTTGTATGTTTAGACCGGCGCACCTGGCTTTCCATAGTCTCTGTTTACCCCACTGGGAGACAGGCGTGAAGATATGTTTGTATGTTTATGTATGTACTAAGATAGTTCTGGGTAAAAAAGGGTATAAGTCTTCTGAAGATCGAGCGAAAAAGGGGTTATGTCTAGTATACTCCGTGCATGTATACACCCTTTTTTATTTTGAGTTAAGTCAACTTCTACCCTTTTTCTCTAGGACCCCAGAGTTTACTCGGGCTTTTTACTGTCCCTAATAATTTGACCACAATAATTCCTTGCATTTGTATCTACTAAATATTTTATTTTTTTCAGCAAGTCGCCTTACTATTCTGGCCTTTCTACCTATACGACCAGAGCTTAGTTTACCCTGTATTTATAGACAGGATACTGACTCGTCTGTCGAACCACATCATACATTCCGCAATAGTCCCAGTAGTTGTCTGGGAGATGTTATTGCAGCCGCGAAGTCCGCCTAAAAGCCATACGAAGTATGTTAGTATACTTTTGGTGTATACAGCGCTGTATTGGACCACGTATGTATTTTTATTTATTTTTTGACGATGCGGGAAGCTACCGGTCCCAGGTTCGATTGGGTGTGACTGATAAATTATGAAAAACCATTTTTTTTGGTAGGTAAATTTTGAAATCCTGCTATCAATCAAATTAAGCTATCTGAATCTTCTATTCTTAGTATGTTTATCGTTGCCTAGTACCCATAGTAATAGTACAAGCCTAGAGCTTAGTTTGGGACCAGGTCAATTTGTATAAGATTGTCCACGGATATTATAAATGTAATCTACGTCAAGGATATGACCGATCTGAGTGTCTAATTTCACCTAAATCGATTCAGCTGTCTTATGTTATGACATTCAAACATGCTTAGACATTTTCACATGAATAGTTCGTAAAGTCGAGTTCATAAATATGTGTACACTTTAGTACCTTGTCTGTTTAATGTCATGTTTAAACTGCCATATATGAAATGTCACAGCGATTTAAGTGACAAGGTACTAAAGTTTACACATATTTATGAACCCAGCTGTACATTAACAACATAATTCATGTTTGCTTTTTATGTTACAAAATCAAGTAATAAACTATCCACGTTTGTTCTATATCACACCCTAGTTTAAAAAGGATAACATCTGAATCTTAGACATACCTACTGTATATTTCCATAATGTTTAAAAAACTAGTGACCCTCCCTAAGAAGCTAGCGGTCCTGGGTTCGATTCCCGGAATGAGCAAATATATGTGTGATGAGCGCCAATAAAAGATGTCCGGCTTTTACTTTAGATTTATTCTGTTTATTATTAGTTTATTTACTGATTTACTCTACTCACTTGTCACTTGAAGAAGAAGAGATTGTCCCGTAATATTTATTCATCCTTTTTCTTTCAGATTATTCTACACCTATGTCAATCATAACTTCTGGATGTACCCTATCCTGGGGAAGTTGGAAGGCACTGTATACTTCCCAATATTAATGGTCTACCAGTTTCTCTTATTAGCTCTGAACTACCAATCACAGTGGTTCCTCACTTCTTGGATATGGGGTCAAAGAAGAACAGAAAGAAGCAAGAAGAATTAGAGCTGCAACGGTTGAGAAGATTTTGTTATAAATCGGAATAAAAATGCAAATAGTAAATTAATGCTTTACTTTTTAAAAATCTACAAGTGAAGACTTGCAATCGCAATCGCTTTCATTTTGACAGTCCGAAGGCGAGTCTGCATACAAAATGAAAACAATTGTTCCGCTTTGAAGTCGAAAACGATTGCGAGAGCGTTAGGCTATAGCGACGTTCTATTCTAACCTAAACCTAATTGCTTTTGACATGTTATCGTATTGTTTTCATCTCTACCGCCATTAAGGTGCCTTTCCACCAGAGATGCTACGCTATGGTTGCTATGGATGTGTTTGATATCCACCAATTATAAAGTCAAAGTCAACGTCAAAGTCAAAGTAATTTATTCTTTAATTTAGGCATAATATTGGAGTATGGAGTTCTTGTCTAGCTGTCATTTTGAAAACATCTGTCTAGTTATATCTTTAATTTTTTGTAAATTACTTTATCGTTGATTTTGGTTCGCAAATCCAGGGCAACTTTGTGAAGTAACCTCCAACACTGACGAAGAATATGCATCAAATAAAATATCAGTGAAAAGTTGATTCTGAATCAGCAAGAGGTCAAGAACACTCCAAGCCAATAAGCCATTGAAGTGGATGCCCGCCATCTTCAATGGTGTGCCGACTGGGACTGGAAGACGCCGACGACAACGACGATTTACCGTACAATTGCTTATATATACTTGACATTGGCAAAATTACATAACTTGTAGACGCCATTAAAATAAATAAATAATAATAATAGCCATAATATAATGCACCTATGAATGTCAAAAAGCATTACCACAGATTCGAAAAATAAATCCTTTGCCCCGAGAAGAACCGGTGTTAGAAACTCTGCAAGATAGAATTTTTTCAAAAAAGTTTACGTCATAGATCATACATAAGTTTACAATATCACAGTATTTTTGCACAATTTTAATATTCATTGGTCCACATAGCATAGCGCTGGTGGAAATGGGTTCAACTAAGCTATGTTTTTTATATGGAAAGATGCGTGCTGTGGATGCGTGCTCTGGATGCGTGCTGTGGGTGGATGCGTGCTATGGATGCGTGCTATAGATGGTCGCCAGTGGTGTAGCAAGGTGTAGCTGGGCATCTTCCTCGAACGGCTACATAGCTTAGCATTAGTGGAAACGGTCACATAGTTTCGTAGCGTTGCTATCGCATCCTCGCAGCGTAGCTACACAGCATCTCTGGTGAAAATGCACCCTACTGTCAAGTAGATAAGAGCTCTCATAAACGTTGGTAATACGGTAACATTTCAAAGGCAAGCAGATTTGCCCGTTTAGGAAAACAAGAGAATTGTGAACTGACGCAACTATATTTTTATTTGCATACAAGTTTAGCTCCGGGCGATAACGTTTCTCATCCCCTAAAAGCCCAGCCACACTGGATGCGTGCGCGTAGACGTGACGTGCGCGTGAGCTTTCCACTGCGTTGTATAGTGATATGTCGTATGAGAATTCATACTAAGTATACACCGGTGTGGCTGGGCCGTAAATCAAATCATATTTTCTCAAGTTTTGAATATGTTGTAGTAATTATGAAAAACTAAGTTTTTACGTTTCTCAATTTCAATTTCCTTAAAAAGGAAATTATCGTAAAAATCGATATAAGTGTAGGCGTTAGTACTCATACTTGAAAAAAAGAAAGAAAGAAAATGTATTTTTTCACAACAAAAGCCAAATTAGGCAAAAAAAACATAGTTAGGCTGCGGCTCCACATGGGCTCCACTGAGGCGGAGATGAGCGGAGTGGAGCGGAGCTGTGCCAATATTAACCAATAGAATCTAAATTAACGTGCGCAAGGCGCGGTCGACGTGACCGCATGCGCCTACTATTGGTTGATATTGGCACAGCTCCGCTCCGCTCCGCACGTCTCCGCCTCAGCGGAGCCGCAGCCTAAGACAGTTGTTGTGAAACGGTCCCAACTCAGTATGTGCCGCTGTTAAGCCAGCGCTGGTCTTCCGTTGGACCAGCTCGGTGACAGCACGGTACTTCAATTGTTATTTAGTACATTGTTGCAGAGGATAGAAAGTACGCGATTTTTGGACGAGTCATATAAAGGGCCGAAACGTAGTTGAGGCCCTCTAGTGTACGAGTCCATAAATTGCACTTTCTACCGAGGCAGACATAGTGCTTTTCATAACTACTCAGAGGAAATAAAATAAAAATTCATATTCAAAACTCAAATTTTAATTCATGTTAATGTGACATCACCGCCAATTTTACAATAGATAACTTTTTTTAATCTGGACCCCTATTCTCGTGGCACTCGAGATTAATAAACTAACATGCGAGATGAAGATGTCAACTCCATATAAAATTGTATATGTTTCGCCATATCCCCCATGTAATTTCATCTCTAGTGGTTCGAGATTAGGGGCCAAGTTTGAATTAGGTACATAAAAAAAAAGCAGTGACATAATTTTTAGGCTGTGTATCTTTTAGCAAAAATACACCAGCTAATATTTTACGACACAAAATGGTGTGTTCTGATTGGTCGATTTCAATTTTTCATGTTAAGGAGCTATGACACATAAATTGATTGATTGATTTTCATTGGTTCTTAAAGTTGTACAACAATGTTCTCGACCAATCAGCAAACACGCCGGCAATAACATTCTTGGTCTGTCCTTATAAGCGACGTTTTGTGACCCCAAACAAGACCATCTATGGCCATATTTCCGAGCAGTGTTGTGAAAAAGTTATTTCCAATGCCCTATATAATTGTGTATTCATTTGTACAACATATTATACACAATACCTATATTGACGATTTTATTTAAAATAAATCGATTGGTTTCTCCCGATAATTCGATCAGCAGTTCGATTTTTGAAAAGCGTTTGCTCGAAATAGAAAATTGAATTCAAGAATCGTCACAAGTCACAACCGATCGATCGATGAAAATAACGATATAACCGTTTCTTTTCATTTTGGAATGATATTTTCAAGTGTTCGATTCTCAATAATCAACCGGCAGTTATCATAAGTTTTATCATCTTCCTTATCAGTGCGTCTCTATTGTTACGGACTAGTTAGAAAGGGCTATCCGAGCGAGAAACAAATGCTAGCCGATCCGGTAAAGTTCTAAGTATCTGCATACTTTTGCACCTTGTCGCTTTAACGCTTTCGAGAGATAAATGCAGCTGTTCAAACATGACGTAAATGCGACAAAGCATTTAAGGGAGTAGCTACTTATAAGGCAGAGCCGACCGTACCAACGGTTCCTGCGGCTCCATTCCATAAAGGAATTTGTTATTTCGGCCCTGAACGTCACTAATTGAATACGCTTCTTAAACACGGCAACTTAATAACAGGTTAGCTTCTCCACGTTCAATCAAAAACACACCTTGTATCAACTATCTACAATCCAAATTCAATAAACAGTTACCGTCACTTACGACGTATAAACAGGCGGTTAAAAATGAACCAGAATACAATGGTCTACCCTGCTTCTTTAGCTCCGTTATCAAAGCATGAAAGAGGGGAAATTGTATATGATAAAAGAGATCAGGTTATAATTGAGTTCGTGTACCGTTAACCTCATAGTGGTTTGTAGAATACAGTTAATGGAGTGATGTGGTGAAGACATGTTGTAGAATCAATAGTTTTTAGTTAATTTGAGTGTTTTAAAGATAATAAGGTAAGTTTGTTTTATATTTGCTATTCAAACCATTATCTATTGTGACATGATAACAGTGTGTTATCTCTTTAATTAGGTCAGCCAATAATCAGTTATTTTACTTATTTTATTATTATAATAGTCATTAAACAATGACCTTTGAAACTTCATGAGTATGACTGATGCGAGGTAAATGAAAAAAACGTGACAGTTGCCAAGTCGAAATGTAGGTATTTTACGCTTGCAAAGTGGTAGACGACGAAGGTATAAAAACGTTGAAAGAAAAGTTATATACCTGACTACCTGCTAACTTTGAGTACTTATAAAAAGATATATATCTACCTGTTTACTTTGAGTATTAAATAAATGGTATTATTTTGTCAAAGCCAAAAAAGCTAGCGGTCTTGGGTTCAATCCCGATAAGGGCAGATATTTAAGTTTGTGTGATGAGCGCAAATATTTGTACCTGAGTCATGGATGTTTTCGATATAATTAAGTGTATATTTCTCTATATAAGTATTTATATCCTTGTCTAGTACCCATAGCATAAGCCTTGAGCTTAGTTTGGGACTAGGTCAATTGGTGTGACATAGTCCCCTGATATGTATTTTTTCCAGCAAAATGTCGAAACTCGGCTACCTCCGCATCGTAGGATATGTGGCAACACTGACCATGCACATAGGAAACCTGGTGTATGTAGGAATGAACCTGAAAGGAGACATTCTAGAAGACAAAAGAGTGAAGATCTTCGCCGGTACCAGGAGAAGATACTTTACTTGCTGGACTTTTGTAAGTATTAATCATTTTCTATACTTATCTTATCTGAAATAGAAATAGAAATAGAAATAGAAATAGAAATAATTTTATTTGCATAAACATAGGTACAGTGTTGGTTGGAAAAATCGTAGTACATGGTATGAAGGGTACTTTTTCGAATCAAATCGAGAAATACTGGAAAAGGCAGAAGTACCCAAAACCAACGTGCATACATGACTCGATGTATGAATGTGGAAGAAGCGAATGAGGTTTGTCAGGATCGTAGCAGTTGGAAAGAAGTCTCTGCCTACCCCTCTGGGAAACAGGCGTGTATGTATGTATGTATGTATGTATGTATGCTTATCCGGGCTAAAAGTATTCGATGTCTCTAGTTGTGAGCCAAGGAACGGATACAAAGAGTTTTAAACAATGATATAATATAAAAAGAGGTAGATATGTTACCTATACGGTATTCCGCGTGTAAAAATGCTTACGCACACATACTCAGTAAATATTGCAATTATACACTAATTCATAAATTACAAGTGAAAGCGGGATGGTATGCTAATTTCCGGGAGTGAAACAGAGACGAGTAATGTTGCTCTGCAGACTAGTTCACGGTTCCGTTGACGGCGCAAGACTAAGTAAAGGTGTACCGATTGGCTTGGTTTTAGGGTGCCACTATCGAAGCGCGTATAACATATCTACCTCTTTTTACTATATTATATCATTGGTTTTAAAAATAAAATGAAAAAGATCAGTATAAGGATCTATTTATTCTATTCTATTAAGACTACGCCGAGCGTCCAGTGGCGCCCTCATCACTATTATTCTGTTTTCTTATAAACTAAATTATATATATTAAAGGATGTAAAGTAAATGGAGTACGAGTATTTTGTTTTTCAACAAGGGTTAGCTGGAAGAAATCTCTTAAAAGGATAAGTTATATTGCCTGTAAGCCTGTGACGACGCGCTGGCCTAGTTGGTAGTGACCGTGCCTACGAAGCTAGCGGTCCTGGGTTCAAATCCCGGTAACGGTAGATATTTGAGTGATAAGCGCGAATATTTGTTCCCGAGTCATGGATGTTTTCTATGTATTTAAGTATATATTTCTCTATATAAGTATTTATATCGTTGTCTAGTTCCCACAGTACAAGCCTAGAACTTAGTTTGGGACTAGGTCAATTGGTGTGACATTGTCCCCTGATATTTATTTATATTTATATTTATATTTTGTAATTATTTTTTATTATTTTTCATTTTACATTATTTTTCGAACAACATTCAACGCATCGGAGATAAAACATTTGAAAACTTATTTCAATATTATATTCATGTATTTTATCATACTTTTTTCAGTTCCTTCAAATGATATACGCCGTCTTGGGTCTATACTGTGAGATTTTGATAATACGGAACGCTGCCAAGAAAAACTACAAGCTGCCCAATTTCCTAAAAGGCTGCCGGGATACCTTATTTTCAGCTATACTTTGGCCATCTACTTGGGTAAGTACTTTTGTCCTAGCTAGTTTTTGGGGTTCCGTACGCGAAGGGTAGCCCAATTGAACCCTATTAATATGCACGTCCGTCCGTTCGCCTGTCCTAATTTTAAAGAGCTGTTTCTTTTGAGCTGTTATAGTTAGGGGTTTGTTGTTTTTTTTTTGAGATTATGTGTAATTACGGCGGATTACTTACAATAAAAAAATAAAGAAAGTGAAATAATAAAGGGGTTTGTCGTACATGAAAATATTTTTTTTCAATGTATTTTTATTTCTGTTGGGAGGTAAAATAGTAAAATATACAAGCGTCAAAGGACAATGCCAGATCTTGGCTTAAAACACTTGAAAAAAAAAGGCTCGCGGTTACGAAGGGTGGTGATATGACCTGTTTTGTGTGAGATTTAATATCAGTATTTTATTACTTCCACATCGAGGGAACTTATACGAAAAATAGAGCTATCTATTAAAGATAGGTACTTTACAAATGGGACAACTTGCGAGAAATGTATGTAATGTAAAGTAAAATAAGACAACACTGAAAAAAATAATTGGTCGCTTGTAACAAGATTGTGATAGTTGTGCATAAGCGTCTTGGTCCCATACGAGCCTGACAAGACGATAGATACACCAACTAAGACGTTAGATACATCAACTATGATGTTAGTTGAATCACTAAAGAAATAGCTGTCGTTAACTATCAGCTTTGGTTGATATAACTAATATCTTAACTATTGTAATCATTTTTTGTCAACTAAGTGAATATCTCTCTTTGTTGGCTCTCATTTTTTTGAGTGAAGTCCTTCAGAAAAACTAACACCACAGCATTTTTTTAAATATTTTTCTATGTCGAATAAACCCAATTCTATTAATATCTGTCACAATTTTTTCTTAGGCCACATCTTCTATGGAGACGTGGCATTGTCCTTTGGTATGATTATAATGCAAACCCTGAAGAAAAACAACAAATACTAAAATGGCCAAGTGTGAGTCGGGCTCGGACTAATTCGATTTAAAATCGTATTCAAATCGGAATATAATAATCATACACCGGATTGTCGGGGGCAAAAATGTACCAGTGCTAGTGATTCATTAAACGTCGACTAAGTTTGTCGACATCGATAAAAAGCAATTTTTAATGATCATTATCATAAGTAATGGCCAAGTTTGTATACCTTTTAATTATGTGCAAACCTCTTTTATTTATAATTATCGCAACTATAAACAACCGGTATCTGACATTGACTCTGGACTCGAGTCACTTTTGGCAAACAATGAAATTAAATTGAATAACAAATTCATTCAGTACAACAATATTCCTTAGCATTCCGACGAATTGAGAAACTTTTTGTTTTTTAAGTCGGTTAAAAAAATGCCTCGAAAGAAAAAAGATCGTTTATCTTCATGGAAAGCTGATCATTCAGATATAAGAGATAAAGGTACGACTTACTTTTGCAAGAAATTAAAGATCCATATGTCACGAAAAAAGTTGTCGATAAACTTAGTCGACATTTAATGAATCACTAGCACTGGTACATTTTTGCCCCCGTCAATCCGGTGTATGATAATAATATCTGCTGGGCAGAGGTACGGAACCTTCGGTGCGCGAGTGCGACTCGCACTTGACCGGTTTTTTATATGGCATCGATAAGGCATATGCGTTGCCAACCCTGAACTAGGATGGAATGCCTCTATGCTAGTAATTTCACCGGTTGTAGTATCCCCACACCGGAACACAACAATTTTTAAGAGAATAACATCAGATGTTATTGTTTGTGTTACACATTCGATGTGATTACTGCATTTTGGTTTATGTGTCGGTATTTTTATCAATAAAACTTACCCTAATATTACTGGCTACACGAGTTCTCATTCATGTTTTTATTAAATAATGTTAAAATAACGAAATAATCAAGATGGGAACTGTCAGATTTTGGTCTTTAATTAGATTTTTGAGTTCTTTTTTCATTTCGCTCTATAAAGGGATAATTATTGTATTTTATTTAATGTGTACTTTTAATAATTTCCAGCTCGTCTTCTCAATATTCTGGACCCTATTCCTATACGACAGAAGCCTCATTTTCCCCGACTTTATTGATAAAGTGTTGACCCCAACGTCGAACCACATAATGCACACCGCCATCGTCCCAGTGGTGCTGTGGGAAATACTGCTGCAGCCGAGATTCAAACCTAGGTCCCATCTCAAGAACATCGCGCTTTTAGTGGCGTATATGCTGGTGTATTTATATGTGTAAGTACTTATTTTTACACCAAAAAAGATCGAAAATAATATGCTAAGATGGTTTGGTCATTTAGGCTGCGGCTCCACTGAGGCGGAGATGAGCGGAGTGGAGCGGAGCTGTGCTAATATAACCAATTGAATCTAAACTAACGTGCGCAAGGCGCGCTCGACATGACCGCATGCGCCTTCTATTGGTTAATATTGGCACAGCTCCGCTCCGCTCAGTGGAGCCGCAGCCTTAGATAGGATGGATGAAAGAAGAGTTACGAAAGAGGTATGGCGAGCGAGAGCGAGTGGAGATGTCGGTAGGGGACGCCCTAGATGCACATACAATAATCAGATTCGCGATGTACTGAATAATGGCCAAATCAAAAGCACCCGAAACCGACGTACGAGCATAATGAGGGTGATGAATGTAGAGGAAGCGAGAGTTGTATGTTTAGACGGGAGCACCAGGTGTTCCATAGTCTCTGCCATTGGGAGACAGGCGTGAAGGTATGATGATGGTGATGATGACACAAAAAGAGGGATGATATAAATATTTGTAAAGTCGTGTTCATAAATATGTGTACACTTTAGTACCTTGTCACTTTAATCGCTGTGACAAAGTATATGGCAGTTCATCATCATCATCATCATGTCAGCCGAAAGACGTCCACTGCTGGACATAGGCCTCCCCCAAGACTCTCCACTCAGACCGGTCTTGTGCTGTTCGCATCCACCGCGTTCCCGCGATCTTTACAAGGTCGTCACTCCATCTTGTTGGAGGCCTACCTACAGCTCGTCTCCCGGTCCGCGGACGCCACTCAAGAACCTTCTGGCCCCATCGGCCGTCAGTCCTGCGAGCAATGTGCCCCGCCCACTGCCACTTAAGTTTGGCTATTCTTCGGGCTATGTCGGTAACCTTAGTTCTACTGCGGATATCATCATTTCTGATTCTATCACGCAGAGAAACCCCATGGCAGTTTAAAAATGGCATTAAATAGACATAGGTACTAAAGTGTACACATATTTATGTACTCGACTGTATCTGTAGATACACAGAATAAACTTGCACAGATGTTAATCTGTTTATTTGTATGTCTGTTTTTAGCATCGTATCTCCCAAACGGTTTTTTTTAATAGAAAGCTAGAATATTAGGGATGACCTAGCAAAATTCGATAAAAAATAATTGTTTCAGATAGCCACCTTCAAAAACGCATATATATATATTTTTTTAAATGGTAATAGTTCAGTCCAACTGAAGTCGGCTTTTAGAAGATATTGCAGGACGTGGATATTTTTGCGTTTTTGAAGCCGATTTTCGTACCCATCGTTCGTCTTATACGGTTCGGTTATATCGTTGTCTAGTAGATACCCATTATCCCAAATAGACCTATGAATGGTCTATGATAGACCAAGAGCTTAATTTGAGACTAGTTATATTTGTGTGAGATTGTCCCTTGATATTTGTTAACGCTTCCAACAGATAATATAGGGATATTTTTGATCCTTAAACATTTTTGATGAGTGTATTAATACTCCAATTTTACTATAAGTATAAGAGCGGTTTCGCGCTACTCCGATCCGAACCCGTAAAAATACGGATCTAGACCGGATATACAGTGTGTAAATGGAGTACGAGCAAAAATTTTAACGACGTTTAATATGCATCCTAATTATCATAAAAACATGATTGTGTATCGTTAACATAAGATGTATTTCTTTTTTTAATACATATTAATTCGCCACGCAGTGTATCAGAAATAGCCCAATTAACCTGCAATTAACTGAGACTTAAATCTTCGTTGAAGTTATACATTGCTACTCGATGGGGCCTTTAAAAATTAATTGCGCTCAATGTATTAGAGTTATTAACAAAAATCCACATTTACATGACTTGTAGAGCCATAACCTGCGTCTAGTTTGTTTGCTCGTATTCCATTTACACATTGTATAAATAAATTGAATGATGGAATCTAGTGCGTAAAATACCATAGAAATAGTTCTACGACTACTCCGGATCTTATTTTCACGGGTTCCGGTCGGATTCGGATCGGACGTAGTGCGAAACCTCTCTAAGGCCGCATTTCACCAAACTGGAATAACGTCTTATATCACGTAGAAGCAAAACTCCCGGCTTCCGACGCGCGCTCTGCGCGTTAGAGTCCACACCCGCAGCTATTATATAATATTAAATTAGCCGTATAATTAGCAGTATAATATTAAATTAGCATTACTGCAGTCAATTTGGCTTTAAAAGTGACATAAAAAATACTAATAGATAAGAATAGTATTTTGCAATAAAGCTTTTTCAACTTAATAAAAATTAAAAGTAATGGACGGGTGAAAGGAACGTATAAAGTAACTCTGGATCCCAGACTATAAGGCTAAGGCCACACAGATAGGAGGCTTGCTTAGTGCCTAGAGCCTAGCGTGAAACAAACGTACTAGAATCTTTGCAACCGGCTACACTGCGCGCTTGGCGCCTCGCTAGGCGATTACGAACAAAAGTAACACGCTAGGCTCTAGGCGCTAAGCGAGCCTCCTATCTGTGCGGCCTTAGCATAAAACTTATTGTGCGTAATTATTATTTTAAAGGTTGTTTATAGACTCGTTTCCTTGTTTGATGGATTATGAATAGCGACATAAGCCCTGTAATTTTGTGGAGATACTTAATCTTAATATCATCAAAAAGTATTATTACCTAATTGAACGTAAATGTAAAAAACTTATTTTTCAACAATTTTTTCACGTTAAAGAAAAACATAAATAACATTTCGTGAGTAAACTTGTATATAACACATCCATAAACCGATTAAAATATTTCGCAAGTGACAGCCCTGACTTTGGGCGCGGAAGACAGAGGGGCGTAGCGGGGCGAAGGGGGAAGTAGGTATTTAAAGCGCGGCATTTGGGGCCTGGGTAAAGGAGATTCGCTTCTACGTGTAGTTATTATTTATTCTTATGCTTATACCTAGATTAAACCCCGAATTTGTAAAGACTAATCTCGGAGTAAGTCTTATTCCAGTTTGGTGAAATGCGGCCTAAGAGTAGGGATTTAAGTAAACATATACATATGATGTAACTTATAGAGATCAAGGGGAGAGGCCTTTATTCAGCAGTGGGACACTCATATAGGCTAGGAAAAAAAAGTAAATAATAAAATATATCTTTTTTTCAGATTAATATACACATACACCGAAAAAGGATTATGGCTATACCCCATATTGAAGAAACTATACGGCACTGTATACTTTTTAGTGATGATGTTGGTCGTAGCCGTACTATTGCTAACGTTCTACTATATGCAGTGGACTCTGTCTTACCTAGTGTACGGGAAAGAGAAGCAAAAGGAGAAACCAAAGCAAAAGAAAGTGCGATAGACAGTTTATAAAATATCACAATTAAAACAAACTGTGCTTTTATACAATTATATTGTGAAACCGGAAGTAAAACTTCATTGATTAATTTAATTTATTTTCTATATTTAAATTTTGTTTTATTTCGACACTGCTTCATTAATTAGGATTAGGTATCTATTCTACGTCGCATAAGCACATCTTGCATCAATATCGTAATTCCACTGTTGCCTTATTGACTTGATAATAAGAGCTATTCTAACGCCAAAGTTATATTGCTCGCCTCGCTTCGCTTCGGTATATGTGAGTTTTCTGTACACCCGTGAATAATGCGGAATTTATTAGACTTACATAAAAAAACCCTCCTTTTTAATTCAAGTCCTGAAATTACAAAAAAAATGATAGTGTTTCATTACATTACAATCTATAAATAAAATAAAGTTAGATACTAGGTAAAAAACATGCTTAAACAACTAACACCCGTATTCACAAACGTCACTATGAGGTCTCACAATGCTCACGAACGCACAGGGTGGTTCAAATCGTCTCATAAACAAGAGGTCGGTCAAAAAGGACCATTCACAAAGCTGTATTGAACGCTATGCGTTTACTTAGGCCATGTTGTTTGATCAGTAGTTAAACTAACTAATTGTTAAAATTCGAAAAAGGAATCGAAAATTTGACACATTCCCTTGAGATTTTAACCATTAGTAACGTTTTTTGACCATTAATTAATTTAACTACCGATCAAACAACAGACCATTAGTGAAGGATCCCTTAAGTATTGTTTGTGAATACGGGTGTAAGTTACGTCTAGAAACAACTTCATGAAGGCCCGCTTGTACGTAAATTTAACTCTAGTAACTTTTTTCAAGAATGTCAAATTCATAATAAGCACTATCAATTATAAGAAATTAACCTGTAAACGTGGAGTTAAACTGAGGTTAATATTTACGTGCAAACACGCCTAAGTTATTCTGCCCTCCTACGGAGAAAAGGCACATGTGCAATTAATTCATAGAAGCATATTAAACTTTCAAAGGTTTTAATAAGGTTGGAAGTGCAATACAATAGGGAATATGCATGGTTTTTTTTTTATATATATGAAAGTACCGTAAAAGAGGTCACCAAAAGTGAAATTAAAATTAAAATCGGTCAAGTAATACGGATGATACAAGCATTTTAAACTGCTAATTAGACAGAGAGATGCGAAGTGCACCGGTGACGTCATCGTGCAGTTCGGCCATATAAACTCCACGTAAAATTCTGATTTGCTAGAAAGAGATAGGAACAAATCTTTGTTGGCCTATATCTTGGTTATTTTTATAGCTATTCAAAAAATGTTTCTTCTCACCTGTTTGTGACATGAATCAGCTTTTATTGAAGCTGTTAAAAAAAATCATGCATATTCCTTATTCATATATGATAAGAGGGCATTACTGTACTCACAGATAATAAAATACTAGGCCGTAGTCAAACGTTTATTCTTAGTACTTTAAATTGGTTATTTAATATTAACGTAATTATGAAACATCTAGTCCCTTTCATTGTTGTACGTTTGGCTAGGTATTTATTTTTTCAAACTTTTCCCAATCGCTCAAAGGTTAACTGGAAGAGATCCCTTAAAGGGATAAGTTCGCCTTTGTACATATCTTTTGTGTTTCTGTCTATTTTGTTGTTTGTTATTTTCCCGTTTGTACAATAAAGTATTTACATACATACATACATACAAACTAGGAACCCTTAACAATTTTATATCATGTCAGTCTGTTTGTTAGCCTGTCCCAGCAAACCAAACAAAAAAAAGTGTTTGGTTTGTACTGTTGGTGTTTGTCAGTCTTTCACCCCGGTATCAACTGATTTCAACGAGGTAGGTACCTATTATTTAAAAGCGTGTATTTTTAATAGTTTGAAGCGTAGTTTTCTTAGCTTTTTCTATTTCTTTCTAGGTTCTTCTAATTTCTAGCTTTCTTATCTTTGGCTTTTTAGCTTCCAAACGTGAATGAAAATGTTTTTTTAAAGATTATTTACGGGGTGGCAAGTGTTACAACTATGGAGGGGGTTTAAATATATTTTTTGTTTGAATCTTTATTGATACAGAGAAATATTAGGGCCATTTTTTTTAAAGTTGTACACACTGAAAAACTTTAGATTAAAAATCAATTTTACTGTAAATGATTTTAACTAATGTTCATGGATACTCTGATATGTAAATTTATATAAAATATAAGTTGTTTATTTGATTTCTTATTAAGATTGAAGATATACTGTTTTTTATCTTTTTTGTACTTTCTATTTTCAATCGATATAGTCGTTTTCTTAACATTTCGATTTTTCTTTGCAAGCCCACATTTTTTTCTTTCATGGCATAACATATGCGACGCCATTTAGAAGCGTTTTGCCTCGTTTTTTTGATGTTGGCTTCTGATTTTGTATTAAACGAAACGTTATTTGATGTTGCCATTGAGGCTGGTGTTGATGACTGAGGCTTTTTACGGCTTGGGTTTTTACGTTTTTGCTCTCGCCATTTTTTTCTTTGGGCGTCTTTTTCATTTTCCGATAGTTCTTCTATTTTTTTGGTCTTTATTTTAATTCTAATTAGATCTTTTTTTTTATACTCTGCATACCTTTCTGGGTCCTTTTTGAGTTTTTCTCGGTATCGTTTCATTTTTTCCGCCGGAGTGAGAGGCATTATTTCTATAATTAAAAGGTAAAGAAATAATATTTTAGCTTTTAACCCAAGCTCCAAAAGCAATATTAGACATAAAGCAAAACAAAGGCTTTCATAAACTTAAGAATGAAAAACAAACACAATCTATATGTATAAATCCATAAAAATGCTCGTTTTCTTAGAAAACTGTGCACGAAATAGTATTTCGGTAGGTATATATAAATTTTATTTTATGTTAACTAAAATATTAAATCATGCATTATTATGAAATTAAGGTGGAACAGACCTATATTGAAAATGATTCGAGTCAGTCGGTTCTCCTACATACAAAAAGAGGATTATTATTCGCTTCTACGACAGTATCACTTTTGGTTAGAATGTGATTTATCTGAAATCGAATATTGTTTAATATAATCTCAAAAATAACCCTCTTTTCACTTGTAGCGATAACCAAGTGTTTCAAATCACCTTAAAGATTAATAAAATCTCACATTTCTTAAACTATAGGCTTTAAGTAAGAGTTAAGTATTTTAAAAAACTTTAATTGCTTTCATTTAACGGTCCCATATCGTAAATAGCAAATAACTAGATGATAACAGATATTCAATCCATCGTTTGTTAAAATTAAGAGTGAAAGATAATAAAGCTGTGGTGGGTGAATCAACTTTTAAGGTAGGTACTCCTTTCTTGGTGACTTATGGTAAATGTATGAATATCAGAATCAGACCACCAAATTTACAGACCTTACATGCTAAACACCTCAAATATTTTTTAAACTTCGAAAAAACCTGGTAACTCAAAACCTAGGGACAACATTGTCCTCTGCTTTACCAACTTTGTTATTATTTAAAACTGTACTAATTTAAATAAAATAATTTCAAATGTTTGCCTATTTGTCTGATTTAATAAGCTTGTAATCCACGTCATTAACAAATATATAGGTAGTTATTCTAAAAATCATGTAACTTGTGAAACAAGTTGAAAAATGGGGAGTACCTTAAAAGTTGATTCACCCTGGTACCAAGAGCTGTTAACACGCAGGAATATTAAATAAACAACATTTTAAGGACAAAAACTGCATTTATCTGACGGGTAATGATCGTAAGCAGCATACACAAAGCATCCACGGCACCAAAAAAAGTCGTATCACAACAGATTTTTGACCTGTTGTTTGTTAATAATAAAATGAAGCGGATACTTAATATCAGAAATATTATTAAAATCACATCCATAACATTTTTGTGATAGTACGAAATGGGTAGTATTCCATGGCCACGTTGACGGAGCCAACGACATTAATTTGCTTCTTGTCAAGAAGTAATCCACGTCTGCGTAAATAATCATTTTAGGGGCCCTGAAAGAACCGATTTACTTCGTCACTACCAAATAAATTAGCACAACACAATAGGTACAATATTTTATCAAGTTATTTCTATACTTTTAAAATTGAACAAAATTATGAAATTATGAACGTTATTATTCTGTATGCCGCTTTATACTTCCATTCCGTTACTTTTTTCATTCCACTCCTACGGAACCGACCTTCGGGTTTCGGAATGTAAGTAACGTAACACTACCTCTAGCGAATTTTCACTAAATATATTGCATAATAAACATTAAATTGAATACAAATATTGAAAATCTGGTTTTTGAATACGTCATTAATATAGTGACAAATATCATCATAATGATTATATTCACTTACATGAAAATTTGGTTTCGGATCGTGGAATGACAAAATGTTACTGCAGCGTACGTGTCGTTACGATGGCTCTTTTCGGCAAACTAACCCAAGCACAACATGGCGGCCCAAGCTATTTTGTCCAGTGTTGCCAGGTTGAATAAAACACTAACAAATAGTAGTAAAATATTTCAAGTTTAACTACCAAATAGCGGTTTCGGAATGGACAATTCCGTAAAATTCAATTTCCGTCTCCTATATATTTTATGAATTTAAAATACATATATTGTATTATTTTTAATGGAAAATTGAATAACTACATCGTTAAGGTACTATAAATTTGACAATATTTAGAAGTCATTGATTTCTTGTACCAACACTTTAAAAAAATGCCCTATACGATCAGCAATCCAGTTGGGACAGCAAAATATAGTAGTTTTTTTATCAAACAATATTTTTTATCAAATATTTACCATATATCTCATAAAAAACGGATTACACGGATTACACTCAAATTAAATGTGAATATAAATAAAAATTTTCTTCATTAAATAAGGTCCTCCAAATATATGAAAAATATTAATCAAAGTATGGGACAACACAAAATCCCCGTGTACAACTTTTAAAAAAATGGCCCATTAACAATAATACAATACAAAGTAAAAATTACGAATTAAAACTAAGACTATGGCAAATGAAAAAATAAATTAAAGCAAAAACAAACCTAATTATAACTAAGTTATAAGTAGGTACGAATAAATTTAAACTAAAAAAGAGGGGGCCCCCGTGGCAAAGTACCACAGATGCTGGCAGCATTTCCTCGTTGTATATAGCAATGCTATGCGTTGCCCGAGGAAGCTACCTGCTCTGTGGTCTCCGGTCGTTTCTATTAGCTTTTTGAAATGTCTTTAAAAAAGTTAATAGCACTGGGTCCCCACGAACCAAGGGTCTCGACGCCGAAAGGAACGAAGTTATATTCTGCACCGAGACCCTTGTACTTATTCTTTTTCATAGTTTCGGCCGCCTCAGCCGCCGCGCCGGGTTATTTATTGTTCCGCGGAGGTGTGACGAGGCTAGGGTGTCTACACAAGTAGCGTCCCACACCAGTACCCGCCCCATACTCCGCGGAATTAAAGACATACGATACCGTCAGATCTCTTTCCATCGTCCCTAGCGATACCGGTTGGCTCCAGTAAAGCGGGAACGTTGATAGAGGCAAAAGACCGCCGGATAATTGTCATTGAGCGCGGCGTGTCTAGAGAAGCGGTCTGCGATTTTTTGGCATGAAACTCCGTGGTGACCCAGGGAATCGACTTCGTTGCCACAGGGGCATATGAGTGCAGTGCAGACCCGGACACTAAGACGCAAACAAGCAGAAATTCGGAGAGTTTCAGGATCTAAGAAAGTACCAGTATTTGGCGAATTGAATTAACTTATAAGTTCTAGATATTTAAACTAGATATATTGCAATTATCATGATCGAGGGATAATATGAACCGGTATTTGGGGTAAGAACCCCAAACCACGGTGGTAAGAACCCCAAACCGCGGCGGAGAGAACCCCAAACCGCAGCGGTAAGAAACCCAAACCACGGCGGTAAGGACCCCAAACCGCGGCGGAGAGAACCCCAAACCGCGGCGGAGAGAACCCCAAACCGCAGCGGTAAGAAACCCAAACCACGGCGGTAAGGACCCCAAACCGCGGCGGAGAGAACCCCAAACCGCGGCGGAGAGAACCCCAAACCGCAGCGGTAAGAAACCCAAACCAAAGCGGTAAGAACCCCAAACCGCGGCGGAGAGAACCCCAAACCGCGGCGGCAAAAAACCCAAACCACGGCGGTAAGGACCCTGAACCGTGGTAAGGACCCGTTTTCTATTTACTTGTTTAAAGTTTTGATTTGTACTGTTGTAAAAGAGATAACATTACTTTCTTGACCCTCAGTCTCTGCTGTACATTTGGGACATAACATTAGCGTGTAATTCTTCGAATACTGCTATGGCGCGCGTCCTAGCTCTGTAAAAGAAAAATATAAACAATAATTATTAGAATCTTAACAACAATGTGGACTGATTGAATGTTTGAAAAACAAAAACCCGCCTTCAAAAATAATTTTTTTTGCAAACGTTAGTCCAGCTGGAAGTCGGCGACCCCCAGTATTTTTAACCAAAAGCTGACTTCAGTTGGACTGACCTTTGCAAAACATGTTATTTTTAGCGTTTTTGAAGGTGGGTTTTTGTTTTTTGTACTCGTATCTCTTTGTTCCACCACGTTGTCCTCTACTGTTTGGTAGGTTTGTCAAATAACCGTGTACAGATCCTTGGCAGCCCCGTTCAGTTCAGTATTTTGTTGTATTGTTCCCAGTCTGTCTTCATTAGGTTTCATAATTTTTTCTTTCCGTCCAGGCCGTACAGCAGTCTTCTGTCATGCTGTCCTCCCGGTCCACCCTCCAGTCTTTTACATGTTTGCGTATTTCCCCAGAGGATATTATTATGTCTAATACCTACTCTCTAGCTCTGGTTACGAAGGTTATGGTTGTCCTTATGTGTGTGTCGTAACTTACGATCAATCCTTAATAAAACCCTTGATATATTACTTTCGGAACCGATATCTCTTAACGACGTGACCAAATTTCATCAAACCTATACCCGAAATTCTATTATTATTTATTTATTTTAATGGCGTCTACAAGTTATAGACTATACTCGAAATTCTAATTTAAGACCAAAAAACTACGACAGATACGTCACTGTCATAAGTGTCAAAGTCAATTAAGTCAGTGTCAATCGAACATTTCAGAGTTAGCCAACCTTTTTGCATTGATAATCAAATTGTTGTAAATATTTGTAGATCATTCTAACATTTTCAATATCAAAAGTTATATTTAACAATAGGGAATATGCTTTCAATGTTTTTTCTACCCGATATTCAAAACATTAAAATATCCTAAAACAAATATTTTCTCATATAGTGTGTTAAGTCATTAAATGGCGGGTGTGTGTGTGTGTTCAATGGCGATTTTTTTATCAGCTAAAACAAAATGACAAGCTTAATTCGGATGCCTTACACTTATGCTTGATTTAAACTTGACAGGTACCCATGGACCTCATGGTGTCATGGCTGGTAAAAGACCCGATGATTTTCAATATAAAGTGAGCTGCACACTTTTGGCCTGTTATTTTGTTGAATAGCTAAACGTATGTAATATTTAAATTTCATCTACCGTTGTTTACAACTATTGTTTATTTATCGTACCAAATGTTATTAATACCTGAAGTATTACAAGTGCAATAACAGGTTTGCTACCAAAAATCTTCTATGGTTAAATATTTAATAGGCCATCTTGTATTTGTAACATGAATTAACTTGTTTATTTAAATCGAAGGTTTAAAACTACCTACAAATAAATATTCTTAGTGCGGTCTTTTAAAAAGTGGAAATATACTAAGGCAAATATATTTTTTTTTAGTGGCAACCCACGTTGGTCTTTAATTACGATTTCGAGCTATAGCTAAGAACCACCTACAACCGCGTCTGGATCGGCTTATCCGCTTGAGCTGACAGATACACAGAGACACGTCGCCATGTTAAACGAACAACACCCTCCCATTTGCGTAAATAGTTATGAGACGATGTGGCCATTTTCAAAAATTAATTATTTCCTTACATTGCGGCATAAACAATAAAGAACAAGGTCTCCATAGAAGCTTTGGCCTAAGAAAAAATCGTGATGGATAATTATAGAATTGGATTTATTTGATGTAGAAGAATATTTAAAACAATGCTGTGTGGTTCGTTTTACTGAAGAACTTGTCTAAAAAAAGTTATTTAGAAGTAACCATAACAACACGTTACTCGCATAATGGTTTATTTACAAAGTATCTCAATAGATGGCTCTGTCAGAATGCTTTACGACAAGAAATTATATCATCGCTGGATATGTAAATTAAACCAATTAGTTTGAAGGTATCCTTATGATTGCGGTTACGTATCAACAAGAGGAAAAAAATATGAGTGATGGCGTATTTTAATAACTCTCATTATTGCTAATTAATAATGGCATGTGAACGGATGGTGATTTCAAACAAGCGAATAAATTTAATTTTAAACCAAATCAAATAACCGGACTTTAATCATTCGGGGCACAGGACTGAGAATTGAACAAGTAGCATCGCATTCTAAACTGAGATACCTACTTCTACAGAAAAACCACAATGGACCCGAAGTATTTGCTGTTTATTATACTTCTACGAATAAAGTGTACCTTTCTAGCAGCCGGTGAAGAAAACTTTACGTTTTATCCAGAAAAAGGTACCCGTTTTATTGGTGAAGTTGTTTACCTAATTCCCATTGGAGGAGACATAGATCTGTACTGCAATGGAGATGCTGACCGATTAACTATATCATTACAAAACCAGTCGTCCTTAGAATTTAAGGCTATGCAAACTGAAAGAGTCAACAGAACCACAATACGGTTGCACATTAAAGATCAATCAATTGCGACGTATCGGTGCCTCTATACCCGTGACAACGTTAATCAAAGTTTAGATTTAGGTATCATTGAGGGTAATTCTGCAGAAATAAGCAATTTTAGTTGTGTTTATGATGAATTTCACACACTGAACTGTACATGGGACATGGAGTATTTCTTTTTTAATTATAATTTCTCTGTGTTTCTTATGAAAAATGGTAAATTGTATCTCATTTGCAAAAAAGACCCAATTTTTGATCCAATTCAGTTTTTCTCTTGGAATATTGAAAGGTGGGAAATGGAAATTTATTTATTAGACAATTATCATCATTATGAGCTTGATGAGAAAGAAACAATTACTTTTCTCACCGAAATTTGTTCCGGATTTGGGGAGCGAATCAAACAATTCTAATTAACCTCAAGTCGATCTTCAAACTTAGGCCACCTCAATATTTAGAAGTACTGAACAAAAGTTCTCACAGCGCGCACTTGAGTTGGCATATTAACGACTCCCTCAATAGAGTCGAGCATGACATCGAATGCTGGCTTCGAACGCAGGCTGGAAACAAACCTTGCAACGTCAATACATCGAACATCTTCGCGCATCAGCACTTTTCAAATAGAATACATTTGAAGTTGGACCTCCCGTGTTCGGATTCATACTATGACGTCGGGATATCGATACGACCCGTTAACGGCACTGAGGACAGGTTTTGGTCAGATTTTGCTACGATTTCATTTAAAACCGACAAAGAAACCGAAAAGGGACTAGTTAATCCAATGTGTGAGGGAAATGAGAAAGTAGCACAGTATGTTAAGGATAATTTACGCTCAATTTTATCGAAAGTAACAAATAATGTACTCGGAGAAATATCACAAATAAAAAACAAATTGAAGAAGCTCAAGGAGAAAGCTGCCCGGATAAAGCAGGGCTAGTTTTTGAATCTACCAACAGCGAAGCGTTACTTACCAACGTAAACTAAAACATAAGTAACGAATTAAGTCTTTATTTAAGCCGTGAAACAATGATCGTGACATTTTATTATGGTTTGTGTGTCTTTACGTCTTTACCAATCACGGGACTATGGGAGTCTCGAACCTTTGGAAGGCGTAAATGGAGCCTTTAGACAAGTTTAATTTAGTAACGTGATGGAACACTAACCGGCGATTATTATAATTATTATTAACTCACGTAATTATTGGACGGTTTAGACACTTGTCTCACTGACGGCGAGGATTAGATATAAGTAGACTGTTTTCTGGCTCAAGAAACGAACAAAAGATATAGAATATAGATCCAGTGTCAATGAAAGAGAATAGTAATAGTTGAGCGCTGGCTGATCACACTGCCGGCAAAAACTCTTTCCACTAGTTTGTCGAAACAAGAATTATAGATCCCGTGTCAATATTTTTTTTTATGGCAAGGAGAAGGCACGCGAGCACTCAGGCCACCTGATGGTGAGTGGGATCTGAGACCCATAGACATTTGAACCCTCGAGACCACATCTCAAAACTGCAATCCTAAGACTTCAAATGCGTTGCCAACCCTGAGGACTAAGATGGAATGCCTCTATGATAGTAATGTCACCGGTTGTCTTATCCCCACACCCGAACACTACTGCTTGGCGATGCGTTAATGGATAAGATGGTGGTAGCGATCCGGACGGACCCTGCACAAGGTCCTAGCAAGGTCTAAGTGTGGATGGAGTGGGAACCCGTTATGTGACCGTGTTCTTGAGGATCAGTCAACCCAGCACATTGTGGAGCGCTGCCTCCAAAGACGTTACCAAGGCGACCCGAGAGACCTCTACCAAGAACTGACTGCGTGACCCGGATATCGACATTTAGTAAAAAAAATAAGAATTTCCTACAATTTACTACGCCATATGATTAAATAAATAAACACCTTCAGCGTCAAGCGCTCCGATTTCCTCACGAAATGTACCCGACTGGCGACTCGGCGGTGAATGACTACGTGTTAGCCTAGTTATAGAGATCCTGCCTACGAACCTAGCGGTCCTGGGTTCAAATCCCGGTAAGGGCAGATATTTGTGTGATGAGCGCGAATATTTGTTCCTGACTCATGGATGTTTTCTATGTATTTAAGTATATATTTCTCTATGTATTTATATCGTTGTCTAGTACCCATAGTACAAGCCTAGAGCTTAGTTTGGGGGTAGGTCAATTTGTGTGATATTGCCCCTGATATTTTTTAATTTTAATTTTAATGTGTGTGTGTGACGCTCAAATCGCGTAAGTAATTGTTCCTAATTTAAGACTCCACATGCTGCAACCCCCCACAAGAATCAAAAGGGATGGAATATCGGATCCCTAGTGAGTAATGTTGCCTCTAAGGGTAATGCTGATCTGTTATTTATAACGTTTCATAACGCAGTGTGGGCTGCGGGCCAACTGAGTCACAATACCATTATATCCGAGTTAACTACATTTTTACACGACTGCCCCAAAAAAGGAGTGTAATGTGTTCAGGGTTCATGTTTGTATGTATGTATGTATGTATGTGAGTTTCTTTATTCCACTATAACTTCTAAATCCCTTGACTGATTTAGATGTGTGAGGTATCGTTAGAATCTTTACGTCATTGCGGGTGACATAGGATACCTAAACTGTTAAAATTGAAATAACAACAATGGCAAAGTGACAATTATTAATATATGTAGGTATATCGACGACAGTATAAAAATTACTGACGGGTTTATAAAGCTTGCTTTTCATATAGTTATTCAATCAGTTTTTAATCAGTCCATTCGGGTTTTACGAATCATGAATCACAACTTAATCAATTATTTGCACGAAGGAGTAATAATTTTGATAAGTAATAATAATAGTCCTTAGAATAGATATAATATTGTCAAATTTAATAATTAATATTGTAAAACCGCATTAAAATCTGTTGGGTAGTTTAAAAGATCTACGAGTAACAAAATACAGAGGGACAGACGGTGGGAAGCTACTTTATATTATTATTTTTTACGCCATACGCGTCCAATATAACAATGGGTTTAGGATGTTGTTGGGACTGCCTCGATTCTGTAGTGCATCACGCATGTTTGCCGAGGCTCGTGTCGATGGCTTTCAGGCCGTAATGCGCAGAAGAATTGCCTCCGTGATGCGTCGAATAAGTGGCAGTTCCAGCAGCCTCCACAAGATTCTTGATAGGTTACACTGTCCCATAGTTCGCCACTGGAACTCAGTCCATGTGGAGTCCAGAGGGGACATTTTATCTTAAATATGTGCTCGTTTACTAACATAGTTTTAAGATTATTGTTACTAATCATCTATGAACTGTATATTCATTATTGTTCGAAATAAATGCGTATTATTATTATTATTACTATTATACTAGGTATGTAAAGAAAATGAAAAAATCAAATGAATTTTTAATTTACCAAGGATCGGAAAAACGCCCGTCATTTTGAAAATATAACCCTGTTCCGTACAGGAGAGACTTCCTTCTGATGTTAATTAAAAATATTATTAGGTATTTTACATTTTATTATACCAGTATTTATATGTATTCAGCAACAATATTATTAATGAATAAAACCATAATGGTTATGGGAAAAAAACACTTTTGCCAATCAAAAAGAATGTCTTTTTTTAAATTTTCGCCTGTTATTCCATAACGACGTGAATTTAGGACCTATTTATGAGTCGAAAAAGTTTGTTCACAGTTTACGGAGGACATTGGGGCAATCGTTGACATTGGTTTACTGTTTGTATGTGTGTTTGTGTTTTCTAATTAACATTTCGGTGTCATTCATTAATAAAATTGGCACTAAGTACATATAAATTATTGTATAATAAATCTATAAAATACCTAATAATATTTTTAATTAATATCAAGGAAGTCTCTGCTATACGGAACAGGGTTATGTTTTCAAAATGACGGTCGTTTTTCCGATCCTTGATTATTACAAACTGCGCCTCTATTCTAAGCGGTAAAATCCAAACCGTACTCGTCCTCGGTATTCTGCCCTGCTATGACAAATGGCAGTATATCAGACAAAGCTTCTGTAGCAAGTGGTACCTTATTACTAACGGAACAGGATTGAATCTGCTTTGGCTATTGACTTTGAGATACCGCCTTTTGGCTTATGAGGGCAGTATTGTTTGTAACTCGGCCGCCATTACTGTCAAGTAAATAAGAGCTATCAAAACTTTGACAATACGAAAGCAAGTAAAAAACGATATTGTTATTACCGCGTTGAATAGAGACCCTGTTGTATTCATTTATTAAACAAGGAAAATCACTATACGCAAGATTATCGTAGTGATTGAACAGGCGGAAAATAAAAAACTTAATTTAAATTGACCTCAATAAGTTAATACACAAGCCATGTTATCATATTGTGTAAGCAATTAACATTGTATGAGAATAAAATTTATTCCTGTATTTCAACGAAATGTATTTTAATATTTTGTGTAATGTATTTTTTTTAGTTCAATAAAGTGTCAACATATAAAAATTGTATTGTCTTCACTTTATTTTGTGGATTTTACCATATACTACACCAATAATACAAGCATGAAAGTCGTATAAATGCAGTTGAAATGCGCTCTTTACGTAGTATGTGTGGTGTGAAACTGATTGATAGAGTAAGGAATGAAAAGGTCAGAGAGAAATGTGGACTAAAAGAAGATGTAGTGACTAAGATTGAAAAGGGCATGCTTCGATGGTTCGGTCATTTGGAAAGGATGGATGCAAGAAGATCGACGAAAGAGATATGTATATATACAGGGTGCCTCTGACCATGGGGCTTTAAATGCAAGGTTCGATTCTACTCGCATAACTGAGCTACTTTTGTTTTGTAACATTTTCAATTAACTTGAATTTAGATAATTTATTGATCCTCAAAATTTAAGCGTTAAATCAGTGTATCGGACATGGCGGTATTATCGCTGTCTCATGGTACGGGGGCAACATTTCCTTGGTACGGGGGTCTTTAAATGATAATTTTCTATTCCACTTACAAACTCTTTTTCAAATTTGCAATAAAGAGGTTTGTCTTCGTTTTTCGCCTTTTATGGTATAAAATTAATTTCCAACCTCTTAATTTAACAATCTTTTCACTTATAATTAATTTAAAAAATTAAAATCTGTCAATCAAAAATGTTCCTGTCAAAGGAATTTAAAAATGGCAAATCAAGTGTTCACTTCCGCAGAATTGACTGATATGGTGTTGTTGTACGGAGAAACACAAGGAAACGGAGCCCAAACACTCAGACTTTACCGAGAACGGTTTCCGAATCGTAGGCATTCACATAACTCTCGTGTAATAGTAAACGCAGTTCAACGAATAAGAGAGGATCGACCGATTACCGGCAGTATGCAGGCGGAAGCCGTGGGCAACAACCCATTGCCAGTAAAAGTCCAAAACAGAGTTTTGGATTATTAAAAAAGAACAAACGGCACCCGTTCAAACCGGAAAAGGTAGACGGGTTATTACCGAGGGATCTCCCAATACGTAAAACTTATTGTGAATGGTTTTTAGAACAACATCGCCAAAATCCAGATTTTCTAAAAAGTGTTATCTGGACAGACGAAAGCACATTTTGCCGCAATGGTATGTGGAATCGCAGAAATGACCATTATTGGTCAACAGACAATCCCCATTGGACGAAGGAAACTGGTCATCAATATCTTTG
The DNA here is from genome assembly GCA_946894065.1 of Acleris literana. Taxonomy (NCBI): domain Eukaryota; kingdom Metazoa; phylum Arthropoda; class Insecta; order Lepidoptera; family Tortricidae; genus Acleris; species Acleris literana. The sequence continues at coordinate 4,702,131 of OX335696.1, forward strand.
GTCCCTGAACGTATGGGCGGGCGTTATTAACAATACTATTATTGGCCCCGTGTTCATTGATGGCACTTTGAACTCTGAAAAATACTTGAAGCTTTTAAATGAGCACGTTGTTAGTTACTTAAATAGCTTGCCAAGTGGCCGTGCCGAAATTTGGTACCAGCACGATGGTGCACATGCACATTCTTCGGTCGCAGTCCGTAACAGATTAAGTGAAATTTTTGAAAACCGCTGGATAGGAAGATTTGCTCCTCATAGATGGGCACCAAGGTCGCCGGACTTAACACCCCTTGATTTTTTTTTATTGGGAGCCATAAAGGATGGGTTGTTTGCCACAGAGACTGATACGATAGAAGCTATGAGAGAAAAGATCATCAACAGTTTTCGTAAGATTCGTTTGTCTAGTTTACACTCTGTTCAAAGATCAATTTTAACGAGATACGAAACTTGCATACGACGGCAGGGAAGGCATGTTGAAAATTCAATACGACATGGACGGACAGTGAGTATAAATAAATTGTTAATTAAGAAGATTTTTTTTTGGTTTATAGGTTTTGTTGTGATAAAGGATTAATTAAATATTATACTAAAGAAACTTGTTTTTACTGTTATCATAATAATTGCCGCCTTAACTGTAGGTACTTACTTGTGATGAAAGTAGTCCTGATTTAAGTAATTTAAGGTCGAATGTCGTGATTTTATTCATTTGACATTTGACATCTCTTTAAGATAAACATTTATCAATGTGCTGTCAATTTAATATGGTATCGCATACATTGAAAATTACATTTAGTTTGTATGAAAAACGAAAAAAATGAGAAGGACATGTTTTTAAAAAGTTGCAGAACAAAAGATGCTCAGATTTGCGAGTAAAATCGATCCTTGCATTTAAAGCCCCATGGTCAGAGGCACCCTGTATATACAAAAGAGACAAAAACCACTTTAATATTTAAATGCTCCTTTAATTACAAAAAAATAAAAAAGGGTAATATTTAATTAGGTAGGTACGGTCAAAGAATTTAATTGTTGAACCACATTAGAACCTTGGCGCGTAAAACAAACGATTAATTCCTATGTTATTTCTATCTCGTCACTTGACGCTGTCATTATGACAAGGTTCTATGGTGGTTCAACATTTAAAGTCCTTGATTGTACATAACTATGTATTATTAAAATTAAGTAAGTAATTATATATAAATCTGCTTATAGAACTACTTTATATCTAAAAAGCCAGTTATATTAAGGTTCCGTACTGGTCTCCTACGGAAAAAAGGCACATCTACTATGTGAATTGCATTGCACTTGCAACCTTAAACCTTTGAGAGTTTAATATTGAACTTCTATGAATTAATTGTACTTTTACACGTCAAAAATCTACCAGCGCTTCGCAAGAGACCACTGCTGAGAAGAAACGCCGCAAGAAACTCAACAGTCGTTTTTTAAATATTGCTTATACAATTATAAAACTTAACCTAGCATTACATAAAAAAAAACAGGGGACAATGTCACACCAATTGACCTAGTCCCAAACTAAGCTCTAGGCTTGTACTATGGGTACCAGACAACGATATTAATACTTATATAGAGAAATATATACTTAAATACATAGAAAACATCCATAACTAGGGAACAAATATTCGCGCTCATCACACAAATATCTGTCCTTACTGGGATTCGAACCCAGGACCCCTTCATAGGCAGGGTCACTACTAACTAGGCCAACGCGTCGTCAAACAATAAGTGTAACATTAAAACTCAGTATGTTCAGAAGAACTCATAAATAGTAATAATAATAATAATGATCTCTCTCCGAAGCTGAAACCTACAAATATCTTGGTATGTCACAGTCTTTGGGTATTGTGGACGGCGATGTCAAGCAGTCAGTGAAGGAGCGCTTCTTCTGCCGCTTGACGAAAGTTCTTAGCAGTCTTTTGTCGGGGGGCTATAAGGTGCGCGCCTTCGATGGCTGGGTGATGCCGCTGCTCACATACTCCTTTGGCATACTAAGGTGGACTCAGACTGAGCTGGACGCTCTGGATAGGAGGGTCCGTCTACTGCTTAAATCACATCGCATGTTGCACCCACGCTCATCTGTTATGAGATTGTACATCCCGAGGAAATGTGGAGGTCGAGACATGTTAAACGCTAAGAATCTCCACAACCGCGAGGCGTGCAATCTCAGGGATTATTTCCTGAGCAATGAGTGTGGGATGCATCGTGATGTGGTTGCATTAGACAAGAGCCTCACGCCTCTCTCCTTGGCAAACGTGAACTGGCGCAAACCAACGGTGTTGAGCTCTGAAAATCGCAAGAACGTACTGAAGAGCAAGGAGCTACACGGACGCTTCTACCGGGCCCTAACAAGGCCCGACGTAGACTTTTTAGCGTCCGTGAACTGGCTACGATTTGGTGACCTCTTTGTCGAAACCGAAGATTTTGTCTGTGCAATTGCTGACGAGGTCATAATGACGAACAATTACCGGAAATATATTCTGAGGGATGGCACGGTTGACATTTGTCGAGCATGCCGTTGCCCCGGCGAGTCCCTCAGACATATAATTTCCGGTTGTTCGCATTTGGCCAACGGCGAGTACTTGCACAGACATAACCTCGTAGCCAGGATCATCCATCAGCAACTTGCTCTTCAATATGGTCTGGTTGACTCTGAAGTGCCGTACTATAAGTACGCACCGGCGCCAGTTCTCGAAAATGGTCGTGCTACGCTCTATTGGGATTCGATCTGTCATCACGGACAGGACTATTGCTGCCAATAAGCCTGATATCGTGTTGACAGATCGATCTTAACGCCGGGCAGTGCTCGTCGACATCACCATCCCGCATGACGAGAACCTTGTGAAGGCCGAGAAGGACAAACTCAGCAAGTACCTTGACTTGGCTCACGAGGTGACCGCCATGTGGGATGTTGACTCGACGATCATTGTCCCGATAGTTGTTTCGGCAAACGGTCTTACAGCGAAGAGTCTCGACCAACACCTCAAGAGACTCTCGCTAGATGGCTGGATCAAGGGCCAGATACAGAAGGCAGTACTCCTCGACACGGCACGTATTGTGAGGAGGTTCCTCTCTCTGCAGCCCTAACCACCGGTAGCTTGAGCCCTGCCCCGCTGCCGGCGGCACTCGTAGTTTAGGTTTTTTATAATGTTATTTTTGTATTAGTATTGTTATTTTACTTTTATATTTAAATATTTATTGTAAAAAACCTAATTTACAGAAATTTAAATAAATATCGAGAATAATAATAATAATAAGAAATAAAAAATATACTAACCTATGACGGTGCAAAACAACCACATAAAAAGAGGAGGACAGCGTAGTCAAACTAGGAACCGTTTAAATAGTTAACTGTCATGGCTGTCAGTCTGTACGTTTCTCCGTTTCTAACCCAAAGCCAAACAAAAAGGGGTGTTATATGTGTTTGATATGTACTGTTGGTGTGTTTGTCTGTCTGTCACCCTGGTATCAACCGATTTCATTGCGATTTTATTTGAAACCTTGTATTCCGATGGTGCTTAAATAAGTTTGAAATATATGTCTATACTTAGCTTTATAACGAAAGTACCGATGTCTTTTTTTTTACATAAAATCGTAATTTCTTTATTTTGGAATTAAACTGTAGGCTTAATGTCATTGGTTGCAACTACGATGGGGCGATTAATCCATTTAAATATATAATTATTTTTAATTTTCCCATGTTAAGACAATGATGTTGCAATCTTCATGATCACGGGATAATTCGAACCGCGGTTTGAATCCCAAACCACGACGGTAAGAGCCCTAAACCGCGGCGGTAAGAAGCCTAAACCGCAGCGGTATGAACCCCAAATCGCGGCGGTATGAACCCCAGACCGCGGCGGTAAGAACCCCAAACTGCGGCGATAAGAAGCCCAAACCGCGGCGGTATGAACCCCAAACCGCGGCGGTATGAACCCCAGACCGCGGCGGTAAGAACCCCAAACTGCGGCGATAAGAAGCCCAAACCGCGGCGGTATGAAACCCAAACTGCGGCGATATGAACCCCAGACCGCGGCGGTAACAACCCCAAACTGCGGCGGTAAGAAGACCAAACCGCGGCGGTAACAACCCCAAACCGCGGCGGTAACAACCCCAAACCGCGGCTTTAAGAACCCCAAACTGCAGAAAACCCCTGTTATCTATTCATTTATTTAATGTTTGATTTGTACTGTTATTGTTATAGTTACTTGACCCTTTAATCTTTGCTTTGCAGTTGGGCTTTAATCTTAGCAAGTAAATCTTTGAATTCTCCTTTTGTACCGACGCGCTTCTTAAATCTGTAAAAAATAAAAAATACATATTAGGGACCAATATAGACCTGATGTACCGTAAAACGGGGTAGGGATTAAGGGGTGAGTAGGGACACAACCTAAAATGAAGCATATGTTACTAATTATAAGACTGAAATTATTTTCAATAGACGTAACGTTCTTGTCCACGTAATAATTGTTCTTATTTGTAACAAGTTATGAATTATTTTGGGTTGTGTCCCTACTCACCCCGTTTTACAGTACTCAAAAATGTTTTGAGGTAGTGGAACATTTTAGGCTCTCTTCTACATGTTTAAACCATAACTGCTTTAGACGTGTTATCGTATTGTCAAAAATTTCGACCGAATTTTTGCTAACGAAAAAAAAATAAACAAAGAAAATACTTTTGTTCGGATCGATTTACGAAAATCGCTAACTCTTTTATTTTTTATTTTTATATAAAAACCAAAACCAGATAAGACGAAGATTTTTGAGCCCAATGTCAGGTCAGCATTGCTAATGTCTGTGTTCTGGGCACTACATAACGAAAAACATATTTACATACACCTCAGAAACAACGACAAAGTATTCGTTCCCAACACCCAAATATTTACCCAGGAATCGAACCCGGGACCGCAAGCTTCGCATGGTCGAAAACATATTATTTGATCACCAAAGTATTCACCGTTTCGGATCTGGCTCCTGGCCTTCTTTTGTTTGACTCCTCTTAACCCCTCCTTTGCCACGTGGTCCATGCGCAGAGGTAGCATGGTCATAGTACTGGCGCATAGTCAAAAACTCTTCGCCGCATTTGCAAAGAATTCGTGGGGCACTGGAAGCATGTAATAATTGTAACACGTAAATAGTATAGAATAAGAGTACATTACTACAGAGGCCGGGACAAAAGGGGTTGCTGGCCGAAGACATATAGACGGCCGAGCAAAGCGAGGCCGGATAGGTCTGAGGCGGGCAACCCATATTTCCCGCCGAGGTATGTATAGTGCTTTTCTCAAACATCAAACATAATAATAATTCATAAAAAAAATATTACAAAGTCAAATTACTAGGAGTGCATAAACATTAAAAGTAACCTACAGTGCTCAGTTATCCGCGCTGTGTCGGGTGCGCCCGCCCGCCTGCGACCTAAGTTGCGCTACGCACCCCTAATTACCTTTGTTCTCCTAGTACTTTAGATAAACATGCAAACGCTTTGGTTGGAAGCACGGCTTAGTATATTAAAAAAAAACAGCTATCTAGCCTGTTCATAAACACAGCCGCCATGTTTACACTAAAATAAAAAAACGTTTATTGATTTTTTTAATACGCATAGTGGCAGAATGTCCTGATGCCTGTGCCACAAATTTATGTGGAATGGAAATTAAAAAAGAGGACTTTGCCGGCCTAGGCCTGCACGATTTGTATGAAATTCCATAAACGACCTCTTGTCCTAGCCGCACCTGAAACGTCATACTTGGCGGCCTATTATAAGAAAAATAACATCAATATTTCATGGCATGTTTGAGTAAAATAGAATACCTTATATCAGGCAAAGAGGTCCATAAATTTACAAATACCTTACGGACTAATAACATAATTATACAGTGTGCTCCAGAATATACTAAAAATCGCTGAACATAACGAACGCCACATGGACGGCAACTACCTTCAATATTGGACATAGCAATTCTACGCAAAGGAGACTAAGTAACTTTTATTTTTGATTACTGCATTTATGGATTTTAGAAAATTTGCCGGCCTTACCGGGAATCTAACTGGTCGAATATGACAAAATAATAAAAAAGGGTTTATTGCGGTCTTTATTTAATTTAAAGGTGTATGTGTTATAGACATAAATGATCACCATCAATGACCCTTTCGATCTGTATCATAAAACACGACTTTATTGTTTTGTCATATTCGACCAGTTCGAATCCAATAATGCAGTATTTTTTGTTTTCATAAATAAAAGTAACGGGCGCTGCATACGTAACGTGATTTTACACGGACGGGACGGGGACGGGACGGGACGACAATTATCGTTTCATAGAAAATGTATCAGAATGTGCATACATAACGATTGCTCGTACGGGACGGGAAAACCAAAAATGTATGCAACCAAGTCCCGTCCCCGTCCCGTCCACGTCCTGATCAAGTTACGAATGCAGCGCCTTTAAGTCTCCTTCGCGTAGAACTTGCTATTTACAATATTTAAGGTAGTTATCCGTATGGCGTTCGTTTTTTCCACCCTGCATAACTTAAAATGAAAATAACATACAAAGTCTCTGTATGCATCGGGGGTTAGAAATACGAACCTTTCAGTTTGAGTTTTCAGCTTCCTCTCATGTTCTTCCTGCATGTGCCTGATCACGGCAGCCCTGCTGATGTGCACCTTGCTGCAGACCTCACATATCCACCGCTCCACGACCTTCTTCCGATGCGTTGACTCCCCGCACTGGTCTCCCTTGTCACATTCCCTGCAGACTACTGGCGTCTCTCTCCTAAAGTACTTAAGACGGTCTCGCTTGGGGTAAGGCATTTTGGCAGCCATTGCTGAAAATGATGAAAATTTGGTATTTATTTAATCGTATGGCGATAGAATAGGCGAATACATGCGAATACATAGATTATTACGATTATAAGTCAACATTCAGCTTTCTCAGCCAATTAGCTGCGTCTTGAGTAAGGTTGTAGATGTCTTCTATGGGTCCCGGGTATGAATGTATTGGGCATCGCTGCATTATGTGATCCATGGTTTGGGCCTCCTCGCCACAATCACATGGGTCCGAATCGCGCCAACCCCATTTGTGCCGAAAGAAATTACAGCGACCATGTCCTGACCTAAGCCTGTTTAATTTAAACCAGAGCTTTCGAGGTAGATTGAAGCCCTTAGGTTTGGCTGTTGGGTCTGCGACTTCGGCAAAGATTCCATCTGCTTCTACGCTTCATTCATTTTTCTAGTAACTATTAATATCGAAGAAAGTCATCGAAAGTTTGGTATGAGATAGAACGACGGCACCAATGATGGACACTTTTAGCTGAAGGCACCAATAATGAACACGTACCTTTTAATTCAAAGATCATAAGGTTATAAATTGATTGACCCAAAATACATGCATACATACACATACATTAGATCACTCCCGTTTCCCAGAGGGCTAGGCAGAAACCACTTCTTTCCACCTGCTACGATCCTGACTAATCTCTTCCACATTCATACATCGAGTCATGCATGCACGTCGGTTTCGGGTACTTAAAATCCGGCCCTTTTCCAGTATAACGGGCCTAGGGCGGCCCCTTCCGGCCCTCCCACTCACTTTTGCTCTGTATATCTCTTTCGTCAATCTTCTTTCATCCATCCTTTCCAAATCACCGAACCATCGAAGCAAAATAAATGAATAACCCTTATCTTCTGTAACATAAGAATCAAGGTTCCGTCATTGGTCCTTTTTCATCACCGGTTCCATCACCCTAAATATGTAGCTTCAAAAAATAAATGTTTTAAAAACCGAAAAAACGGCCTTCCAAAACGCAAAAATAACTTCTTTTAAAATTGTGCGTACCTAATAGGTTAGTCCAACTGATTTCGGCTTTTTTTAACCGACTTCAAAAAAAGGAGGAGGTTCTCAATTCGTCTGTTTTTTTTTTTAAATGTTTGTTACCTCAGAACTTTCGTCTGGGTGTACCGATTTTGATGATTCTTTTTTTATTTGAAAGCTGGTGCTTCCCGATTGGTCCTATTTTTATCAAAATGAAGATCTGATGGTGGAATCCATGAGGAATCGATGGAACTCTTCAAAATTTATAGGCACACCTACAGCGATTTTGGTGTTTTTCATTGTAACTCGTGTATTTGGTCTTGGAAAGCACTATTTGGTGAAGTGGACCTGATGATGGCCACAGAAGACCACAGATGGCCACCGGAACTCCTAACCGGTATATATGTCGAGGGTGGCGACAATATATTTCGATTAAGATAGTTGAGCGACTATGACAAAGCATATTTAGGTTTAAATATATGATTATGACTTTCCCACGGCGTTGCTTGCGGCGAGATTGAAATGTTCTATTGTTTCTTATTAATTGAGAAGTGGGAGAATAACAGCATAATTATGATCACAAAAAAGTATAAAATCAAAAAAAAGTTAAAAAAAACAAAAACCCGCCTTCAAAAAGCAAAAAATAACTTCTTTAAAATGGTAGGTAAATAGGTCAGTCCAACTGAAGTCTGCTTTTGGTTAAAATATTGTTGGACGCCGACTTCAGTTGGACTGACCTATTTACCTTCCATTTGAAAAGAAGTTACTTTTTGCGTTTTTGAAGGCAGGTTTTTGTTTTTTAAAACATTTATTTTATTTTATACTTTTTAGTGATCATAATACGCTGTTACGTAGTCCCACTTCTTGGTTGATATGAAACGTTAAGTTATTTCAAGCGCGCCGCAAGCAACGCCGCGGGAAAGTCATGGACATATTTCAACAAGTAAATATTCTTCGTTGTAGTCGCTCAGCTATCTTAATCGAGATATCTTATCGCCACCCTTGAAATCAGTACCGTTGAGGAGTTCCGGTGGCCAGCCGTGGTCTTCATCATCAGTAACACTTCACCAAATGATACTTTCTGAATGCAAATGCTGGACTTGTTACTAAAAATATTAAAATCGCTAAATGTTTGGCTACAATATTTGAGGAGTTTCCTCAATTCCTCACTGATCCCCTCATCAGATTCAGATTTGGTGACAATGGGACCACCTCGGAAGTATACTCTATCAAACTAAAAAAGATTTTTTTAAATCAGTCCACAATTGACGGAGTAATCGGTGAACATACATTAAAAAAAAAAGATACATACAGTGAAACGTATAACATCCTCCTTTTTTGAAGTCGGTTAAAAAGCGGGGGATATGTTCGGCTATGTGTGATTTTTATTTAGTTTCAGCAATGTCCCTGTCAACTGAACAGTGGACTGATTTTGAAAATTATTTCGCGTTTCATACAGTATACTTTCGAGGTGATTTCATTGGTACCAACCAAGTCAGAATCATGTGACGACTCGAATTGGAAAGTGACGTGCTAATAAATGAAGTGTACAAAATTCAAAATTCAAAATATTTATTCAGTAAATTGGCCATAAAAGGGCTCTTTTACACGTCGGTAGGGTAGACTGGGTACGGTTGAAACAATTTTGCTTTGATCGCTCATAGCATCAGCATTATGCTATTGAGAGTTGAATAAAATGTCAAACATGTGATGGCATACATCTGTCTTGAAATGTGTACTATTGTTTTATGCCCAGATATATTCATTTTCACACAGGAGCAGTTTTTGAAAAAGTCTGTCCTCTGTTACAACCGACCCCATACCAGGGGCGGTTGAAACACAAAGAAATAATATTCAATACGGGTATTTAAATCTACTTTATTGCTCATTCTCGTATTAATCAACTCAGTCTCAAATAAGATCAACGCTTGTTATGTATTAAAAACTTAAAATAACTTCATCAAGACAAATAAAGGTATTTAACATAAAATCAAAGAATTTCTTCTTTAAAAAAGTTACCCGGAACTAAACAGCCTAGTAATTATAAGATCCTGTTTTATTGCTTATTCCCGGATCAATTCACTCCGTGCCAAATTAAATCAATCAATCAATACTCATTAATACTTACGTGTGTTTCAACCGTACCCATCCCCACCTGACGTCAAAGAAAAATCATAGTGGCGAGACAAAGAACCCAACACAAAAATTAATCATCGTTATTTTATCATAAACATCTGACAAATGACTAAAAAAATACTCAATATTCAAACGATATAATTAAAAAAGTTATTCGACAAAGATATCAACTGAGAATACTAACTTTTGATTACCAAAATACAATAGGCTCCCCTGCAAGAAACTACAATGAGCGATAGTGGATGCAATACTGTGGAACATGTTCGCGCTAACATGCCACGCATTTCTTCCCTTACACCCCTCATCCTACAGCTGATAGTTTTTCGGATATTCGCTTTGTTTCAACCGTACCCCGTTACAACCGTACCCAGTCTCCCCTAATTAGAGTGAATCTACCAGCGCTTCGGACAAGACCATCATTGCGGAGAAGAAGCGCCGCAAGAAACTCCAGCAGAAGGAATTTTTTTTCAATCATAAAAACATAATAATACTTAAAAGTAAGTTACATTAATGATAAGGTAATAAAGTTACAAATGATGGACCCGATTCTACGTGCACATCGCTTAAATAGCCTAAAACTAAATTGTCTAATTTTTAGACATAGTTTAGACGGCAGATTTAACAAGTGCTATTCCAGAATGTCAATATAATATTGAATGGACCGCCTTAAATTAAAAGCGTCAGATTCAAATTAGCGCTGTCATTTGATTATGACAGTTGCTCGTAGAATAGCAAAGTGTTTTAGCGACACGTAAATAAAATTAGGAAGTTTAGAGGCCACTGTAGAATCGGGTCCAATAAATTCTTAAAACTAACAAAAATAAAATTATTTCATATATTAGTAAGGTCAATAAACATTAAACTAAAAATAAGAAATAATGACTATGGGAACAATACGACGAGGTCTCTACGTCAAAAACCATAACTAGAATAATTCATTGAAAACCAAGTCCTAGCAAACGTGAACATACCGGGCCCCACAAACGGCACTCGTTTACGAGTCCCGTAAGTATTCATTACAAATAAAACATTCCAGCCTTTCCTCAGTGCCAATAAAACCACTCTATAATTATAATAAGTTAACTCCAAACAAGAGTGAATCGGGATTACCGAAAAGCTTTATTTCTTAACGCTACTGAAATAACATAAAGTTCAAATTCGATGGACCGTATGCCTACAAAGGCTCTTGTGGCATTGAATTCTTATCAAGGTTGGGACGCGAGCGAATTTTGATGACGCGTTGTTTGGTGATTCTTGGAGCTGAATATGTTTAGATATTTTATGTGGCGGCGGCCATTTTGAACATATCTGCTTATGTGGCAAATTCCCGCTTACTCACTTTCTTTTGATGGGAACATGAGCGCGTAAAGTTGGTTTTGCACTGCTCTAACGCGTAACAATGCGAGATCATAGAGCAAAGACAGGCTACAAAGTTTTTTTTCACAGAAACCTTACCCTTCCTTTAGGGATTTTTTTGTGAATCTACTGATAAAAACATGCATGTATAGTGTTTTTTTTTTGCCTGTTTTTAAATAGTCTATATTACGAGTATTACACTAATATTATAGAGAGGAAAGATTTGTATTTTTGTAACGAATAAACTGAAAACCTATTCGACTAATTTCAAAAATTCTTTCACCTCCTTCCTGAGTAATATAGGCTACTTTTTCAAAGATTCATTTTTTTGAAAGATTCACGTGGGATGTCAAAAATACGAATTCTACGCGAACGAAGTCGCTGTCAAAAGTTATAATTGTAAATAAAATGCAATGTTTAACGAAAAATTGTGTTAAAATTATACCGACAATTGGGAAAATTTCTATATCTCTATGTTTGTTGGAAAGTTATTTTATTTTTACGCCTTAACATATCTGTATAGAATCCAATCGTGTATTTGCAGTGATTCAAAAAATATATCATAATTAGGGAATGCAATTTAATCGGTTGTTAGGGTGACGGCACCAATGATGGACACGTTTAGCTGACAGGCACCAGTAATGGACACTTCACTCTTAATTCAAATTTAATACGGTCCTAAATTGGTTGTTGCAAAACAAATGAATAACCCTTATCTCCTGTTAAATAAGAATCAAGTGTCCATCGTTGGTGCTTGTCCACTACTGGTTCCGCCACCCTAGACGTTTTTGTATCAAAATCACCGGATAAAACCGGTTATAACCGGTTATTTGCATTCGCTAATCATAATGTGCATATGTTTCATACAAAAGTGAAGTTTAATTGCAGTTTTACAAAATCACGAGCTAGAACCCCTGCTAGATATGCCAAAATGTACAAAATGGAGGCCGCCAAAAGTAGGCAATTCGCTGTCCCGCTACGGACACGCGGAAGGATAAAACAACTAAGGGCCGGTTTTATAAAGGCCCGTAAGTAAAAATGTCAGTCAAATTTTAGTAACTTCATACAAGTTTTGACATTCCTGACCGAAATTTGACCTTACGGATCTTTATAAAACCCAGCCTAAGTCATAAGTCATAATAAGAAACTGATAATTATTTTACTTACCTAATTGGATCCTCGGCGTCAAGCTTAAAAGAGATTAAGCTGTTCACGTCACCACAAAAGAAGAAGAGGTAAACCAAAAAGGAGATGGCAGGACGAACAGGACCACTTCTGTCAAGACTGGGTTATGGAGTCACTTTAGGTATAGGGTATTGTGGTGAGGCCGGAAGACGACTTTAGCCCTGGTGTCGGGCTGAAAATAATAAGATAATTCAAGATAAGAATTTAATCTGATCCTTACTGCAATGCGTTACTGCTTATCGACTAGCACTCTTATACTAAAACATTCATGTATTATTAATATCACCTCACAACCAGCAAAAAATCCACAGTGATTATATTATAATATTGAATGGACACGAGCGCCGACACTGACAACTGACTCACACAAACTTACTAAAGATTGCAATTGTATATTATGTATATGTGCGCGAGCGCAGGCGCCGCTATGCGGCTTAAATTAGAACTATATCTGATAAGACAATTATTTCATTACATTTTTTTACAAGCTTTTATTTAAATTGCAATCTATGTATGTATGTAGGTATGTACGGGTCAAATCTTGCACGTTCAATTTGACCCACTTTCTGGTTTCCGGTGAAGCTAAAAATTTGCATACCCCTTTAGTTCTGATGACAATACAATAATATAGCACCATCGAGCTGGTCTGATGATGAACACTCAGTGTGGCCATAGGAACTTCTAAATTACATATGATAGACCGGTCGTGTTAGGGCTCGTTAGAATCGTCTTGACGAGTAGATGACGACTGTGCAAAAAAAGTACAGTCGGCAACAAAAGCTTGTCTTAAAAATGGATTTTTTGTCAGAAACTTATTTTATTTAATACTAACAATTAAAATTCAAATTCATATTAAGACTTTCAATTCATATTTACTTTAAATATAAGTAAATAACCCTCTTTGGGTTTATTTGATATCTATATTTTTAACAAAATATTTTGACAAATTTTCCTGGTCAACTACGCATGAATATACATATTTATTTTTTATTTTATGTTAGATTCATTGTTTTATACAGAGTGTCCTTAAAACCAACGCTAAAACTGAGAGGGCTGATAGAGCAGCTAAAAAACTATCGATTTAACGTCTATGTATGTTCAGCGATTGTTACTAGTTTCAGAGATATTAATCATTTTAATCTGAATTTTTGTAATTTTCCCTTATGTCCATGTCACGAATTCAATATTGTTAAACACTCTACTTTCCAGTTTGAATGCGAGGAAAAAAATACGACGTTCTGTACAAAATTACAATATTGATTATAACAAAGTTTCTTACAAATTTGTTCCGCGGTTTTTTCATTTCTTTTATTAGTTTTTTTTAAAGTGACGCTTTAAATGCTTGCATATTTAGCCAACAGATTTAAAATTGAAAATAATTTTAAAACTAATTGGACTATGCATAATAAAATGAATTCATCCGTAATACAATTAAACAGATTCATTTTCGTAATTATTAATCGTGTTTCACGAAATTAAACCGGGTTTTTTTATACTTTGGCAGCGACCTTGATGCCAATTTTGGCAAAACAGGACCAAGCTGTTTTGTCACCTCGGTGTTAGTTTGTTTTATATTGTTATGTTTGTTAGTCTATAAGATATTTGTAATTATCGTCGTCGTTGCTCGAAATAAAAAAATCTTATTCTTATTCTTATAAGCAGTGGACGCGATCTGTCATCTCATCAGCTTACGTAAATCTTATTCGTTTTTTCGATGTTCGATGATCACGTTATTTTGAGTATAGCCCCGGGAACAAATGCGCCCATCACACAAATATTTTCCCGTTTCGGGATTCAAACTTGGGACTGCTTGCTACGTCAGCAGGGTTATTTCAATACCAACTTGGCTTACGCTTCGTCATAAAGGGGTTTGGGTAAAAGTGTTGTCATTTGTAAAAGTCATTACATTTTCAAGGTAAGCGGCCATTCGTAAAAGTGGTAAATTATGATAGAATTATTCAAAATAAACATATTTTGTTGTGTAATGTAATACTCTTAAGTGCATCGGAGCCGAGATATTTAAATATTCATACTTGGGCGTACTTTTGTACTAAAAACTGATACTTAAATCTTTAAAATCTCCGCTCCGATATTATTTAACGCCATACATTATATATAACTATATGTGTGTATTGGTCCTGTAAATAACTATGTAAAAATCATCCATGGCCGCTAAAAAAAAGACACTATTCTTCAAATAAATTTACTCAATGCCCTTTACTTATATTTATAAAACAAGTGTATAATTGCAATGGATATAAATTAAATACAAAAGAAAAATAATAACAACTTTAATATTTAAATTATCTTTTAATTATACAAAGTTAAAAAAGGGTAACATTTCTTTTTTACAAATAACTTACATCTAGAGAGACACTTATATTAGAGTTCGAAAAAAAACATTACATACTCATTAGGCATATCAGTTTGTTTGTTTCTAAACGCAAGCCAAACAAAAAAGATGTTTTATGCGTTTGATATGTTTATATGTTGGTGTGTTCATCCGTCTGTCACCATGCTATCAACCGATTTCAACGCGGCACAATGTGTTAGCACTTAGAATACACATACGTCTAGAATGTCAAAAGCCTAAATATGAATAATTTAATCATAATCTATAATGTTCGAAATACATACAACACGACTGATCGAATGAATATAATATAGAAGTACAAAACTAATATGATTAATTGACATAAAGTTGGTACACATATATCTAGAATGTAGAAAGCCTAAATTAATAATGTTGTTAATCTATAAAATTCGAAACACAAATATGTTTATGAATTTTAGTTAAATTTCTATATCAATATCAAATTTAACAGAGTTGTCTTAGGGCATTTAAAGCATACACCGCCTGTCAACGCGCTATTCATAACGTTGTTTATAACATTATTCTGGTTTTGTTATAATTTTGATTTCGTTGCGATGTAATAATAAAATAATATCGTTATATTTAAATGAAATAAGCACTTATTGTGTAGGTACTGAGTTGATTTATGTATAGTGACTTTTTTTTCCTATTTAACGTGAGGGGAGAAGCGAATGCAATGTATGCTGTCTAGCAAAACCAGTCCGCGGGTCCACAGAAAACCAGCGTCGCATTGCCAATAGGTGGTACGACATATAGCTGAGTGGATACCATTTTCGCAGCAATACTTATCACACACTGTAATGTTATAATTTTTAAGCGAAATAAATGATTTTCTATTCTATTCTATTCTAAATTTAAAGCATTAACGAAATGTAGCGTAATGATATCGTTATTTTTCATAACGTTATGTAGCTCTAGGTCGCCGTTATCCGCAACTTTTGAGTGATCTTTTGTATCAATATTCTACAGCACTCCCAGCTTCTCAATAGCTTTCGGCTAGCTATCGCTATCACGCTTGCACTCGCAACCGACAGTATATTTGTCACTCGTGTGTCATAGAAAAACGAAGATCTCCGATCACTATTAGAAAAATGGTACCATTGTACAGTTACGTAGCAAAACATCTAAAATCAAATGTTATACATAAGTTCGTTTTTCATATGATCAAAATATATAAAATCACATTGCATAACGTACGCAATTAATAACATCGTCTGTCATAAGTTTAAAATTTCTACGATTTAAATTCATATCGTTTATAATCTAGATATACTGCTCACTATGTATAACGTTCGAAATCCATAAAGTCAAATGATATAACATACGAAATTCAGAAAAAAATGTGTCATAAATATGAGGTAGGTTTAGGTTATGTTATTTCTTCGGCCGGCCCCAAGGGCCAAAACACTCAGAAATAGGAGCTCCGCGGAAGCGTAGCTCCGTCGACACTGTTAAATTTGATATTGAAATTAAACTACAATTCATAAACATATTTGTGTTTCGAATTTTATAGATTAACAACATTATTAATGTATACTTTCTACATTCTAGACATTATGTGTACCAAGTTTATGTCAAATTAATCATATTAGTTTTGTACTTCGATATTATATTCATTCGATCAGTCGTGTTGTATGTATTTCGAACGTTATAGATTATGAACAATATTCATTTAGGCTTTCGAAATTCTAGACGTAGGTTATCAACTTTATAGGTAACATTTGATTTTAGATGTTTTGCTATGTAACCCCCTTTACAATAGTTTAATCTGGCCTACGCTAGTGCACTGTGGTGCGATGCTTGTAGTACTGGTATTCGTGCAAAAACTCGTCGCCGCATTCCTCACAAGTCAATGGTGGGCATCTGAAATTATAATAGGAGTTAAGTAACTAATCATCATCATCTCATCATCATTATCCTCATCATCATCATCATCATCAATATCATCATCATCATTATTATCATCACCATCATCATCACCATCATCATCATCATCATTATCATCATCATCATCATCATAGATGGGTAAGATGGGGTAATTTTATTTGACCCATAATAATTTTCTTTCTTTCTTTCTTTCTTTCTTTTGGAAACATTCGTTAGGTACATCCATACTTTCCATAATAATCCTACTAATTACCTATGTTATAAATGTAAAATTTTGTCTGTTAGTTTGTTACTCTTTCACGCTGCAACGGCTGGACGGATTTGGATGAAATTTGGAATGGAGATAGCTCATACCCTGGATTAACTGGATGTATGAGAGAGATTACCCGAAACAAAAAATACAGCTTAGTAGTACCAACAGCCTCTGAGTGAAACCGCAGACAAACAAACGGACAGACGGACATGGCGAAACTATCAGAGTTCCTTGTTGACTACATAACCCTTAAAAGATTTCCAGTTAGGGTTATCATTTAGGAATTTGAAAATTCAAAAAGCCGGACATATCGATAAAAGTTCGGACATTTTAGTCACGAAATGGAAACATTACTCACTTAGTTACAGTATGGTAGGCATGGTAGCAGACGCTCGCATTGCGAGGAGGGTAGGATGATTCGGAAAATCCGGACAAATTAAAGATCCGGAAAAAGTCCGGATCAGAGCCTAAAAGTCCGGACATGTGCGGATTAATCCGGACGGATGGTAACCTTATTTCCAGTAAAATACACACCTGTCTGTGAAACTCCTTCGCCGCCTCTCATGCTCCTCCATCAGGTGCCGGATCACACCAGCCTTGCTGCGATGTTCCTGGTTGCAGATCCTACACATCCACCGCTCCACGACCTTCGTCCGGTGCCCTGACTCCTGGCAGTGGTCTTCACACACCTCACAGACTCTTCGAGTCAGTCGCTCTACGTATAGGAGACGGTCTTGCTTCGGGTAAAGGTTTCTGGGAGACATTACTGAAAATTATTGAAGAAAAAATAAAATATCGGTAGATAATGTCACACCAATTGACCTAGTCCCAAACTAAGCTCTAGGCTTGTTCTACGAGTATGGGTACTAGACAACGATATAAATACTTACATAGAGAAATATATACTTAAATACATAGAAAACATCCAAGACTCAGGAACAAATATTCGCGCTCATCACACAAATATCTGCCCTTACTGGGCTTTGAACCCAGGACCGCTAGCTTCGTAGGCAGAGTCACTACCAACTAGGCCAGCGCGTCGTCGGATTTTTGGATTGAGCTATCTAATACCCAGGTAGATTGTAACGTACAATCCGCAGATTTTTCGTAATTTTTAGTGGTTATAATGTTCTTTGTTATAATTATTGAGAGTCATAATTTTTATATCGCTGGAACTGTAAATGTTTCAGATAAGGCTAAAGTAGATAAGGCTTGGTTAGGTTATTTAGGTTTGATTTATAAAAACCGGCCAAGTGCGAGTCGGACTCGCGCACGAAGGGTTTCGTACCATTATCTATACAATATTTGCAAAAAACGGCATAAAAATCGCGTTTGTTGTATGGGAGCCCCTTAAATATTTATTTTATTTTAATTTAAGTATTTACTTTTAAAGTGAATATACAACTAAATATTTTGTGAATATTTCAAGCGTCTACCTGTTGCCGTTATTAATATCGAGTAAAAAAACGGCACAAAAATCACGTTTGTTGTATGGGAGCCCCCCTTAAATATTTATTTCATTCTATTTTCAGTATTTGTTGTTATAGCGGCAACAGAAATACATCTTCTGTGAAAATTTCAACTGTTTAGCTATCACGGTTCATGAGATACATCCTGGTGATAGACAGACGGACAGACGGACAGCGGAGTCTTAGTAATAGGGTCCTGTTTTTACCCTTTGGGTACGGAACCCTAAAAATCGTGAAAAAGTTGCAGTTTCCAAACAAAAACATTAAACTAATCATGGCAGGCAGACAACATAGACCTGTTTTTATACCATAAATGGTAGGTAGCATATTCAATGATTTTTTTTGATCAAAATCCTAACCTCAACCGGCGCACATTCGCTGTGATTACTGCATTTTGGTTTAAGTGTAGGTATTTTTATCAATAAAACTTACCCTAATATTACTGGTTACACGAGTTCTCATTCATATTTTTATGAAATAATGTTCAAATAACGAAATAACCAAGATGGAAACTTTCAGATTTTGGTCTTAAATTAGATATTCGAGTATAGGGAATAATAAAGATTCATACTTAAAGACTATTTATAGCCCAGCTTGTTTTTTTAGGGTTCCGTACCTCAAAAGAAAAAACGGAACCCTTACATCGCACGCGTTTCTGTCGGTCCGTCTGTCTGTCACAACCAACTTGTTCTGAAACAACTGTGCCGATTGAGTTGAAAACTTACGCCAAAACCAATCCCGAACTTAGAAAATTACGATTTTACCGTTTCGGGCGAAATTTTCTAATTCGATTTTCAAAAGACGCCCATTAAATTTAATGTTGCTATATAGCGTTGTCACTTTCTACCTTGGTGAATTAGAAAGTAACAAATGCATTTAAAAAATCCAGTCTCAAGGTTTGTAAGAGACCAGTCTATTTTTAAATAAGGAAACTCCAAACATATATTATACCAGTCGGCATAACCTAAAATGTAGAGCTTTAATAATCAACCCTATACCAATAGTTACATAGTTTGAATTAGACTGGAATGAGTGACTACAAAGGCTCTTGTGGCATTGACTTACTCGTATCTGGGACGCAAGGCACGCGAATTTTTGATGACTCGTAGTCAGTCGATTCTTGGAACTTGTTTATTTTATTTTCGTGCGCACGGTGCGCAGTTAAAAACCGAATACTTAGTCTAGTTTTTGTGTAATACACACATAAAAAATACCCAGTGATTAAAAATATCCTGTACATTATTACAAAACAATGTAAAACATTTAAAAAATGCAAAGACATGTAATGTGTATGTATTTATTTGGTAGTGCAATTTATATATTTGTATTAATGTAATATATTAATAAGCAATTTTATTATGTGTCTATTATTTAAACTCTATTTTGCTCCGACAATCTCTGCTTTGCCTTACAGGTTAACTGGTAGGAAATGCCTTACGGCATAAGTTCGCCTTTTGTAGGTATATTAAGTTTATGTTTTTTTGCAATAGCGATTTTTTCTGGACGTTTTTTATGTGCTTATATAAAACAGAAATTTTTTTGTTATAAAAATTATGTGTTCTTTGAGGCCAATTAAACAAGAACAAAGTGAGTAAAAAGTTTCATACAAATTTCCAAACAAACAAACGAATTCTAATCAAAATTCAGTATAAAAAAACAATAACATTAAAAACAAATATGTTACTCACCTAATTTGACCCAATCCTTTATTACGTGATCACTTTTTATCAACTATTAACAAACACTAAGTTTAGGTACAATAATGCTATCAGTGTTTATACCAAACCATTATTATATATAAATATTTTATATCACCACGCAACCGGCAAAAAACCCTCAGAGAATTTAATATATTTAAATTAACACGATCGTCGCCGCTCACTGAATCACTAACACTAAACGAACCGACAGAAAACCATCAAAATAAATTATACCTACTGTGTGCGCGTACGCACGACGCTTCACCAAAACAACCCAACTGTAAAAACCCGACTTGTGATTGTTTTCGTGTAAACTGTTTTTGTTTTCTTCGGAATCTCCCTTTTTGATGGGTTCCATATTCCAATAATTTACTATTTACATACATACATAATCTCACGCCTTCGTTCCCAGAGTGGGGTAGGCAGAGCTACAGAATTACAAACATCTCTAAAAACTTGTTGATAATTCTATATCCACAATTTGCACAATTAGGCTAAGATGTTTACCAGCGTGTTAGTGACAGGTTGCAAGCCCATCGCCTAACAGTACTACAAGCCTTTATTCCCTTAGTCGCCTCTTACGACATCCACGGGAACACATGGAGTGGCACTATTCTAACTCGGCAACCACACGAGGCCATTTACAAGCTTTTATTTAACTTCCAATGTATGTTAGTACAAACAGTAATTATAATAAACAAATATAATCATAAGTCAATCTATGACATCTTCATGCTTTAAGTGCAGGCATTTAAAGATAATTATACTTTGCCATAAACAACTCTATTCTTGATAAATATTATGTATTTGTTTTATAAAATATATTACAATGATATTTAACAAATCGTCATTGTTTTTCAGTTAACCTTGTCGCTATCAAATCGCAGTACCTATTTTTTTTTTTTTTTTTTAATATAAATCATGGTAAAGTATAGACATTTGTAACACTTAACATACAAAATATTTTTTGATGGTATTTCTAAAAGTAATTACAGTATTTGTATTTGGGTAAATAAACCATAAAAGCTCTGCGGAAGGCAAATTATGATTTTTTTTAATATCGAAGCTAGTAAAGAGGTATTTATCAATAAAGACTAGTGACGGGTTGTAAAAAAAATAAAAAATTGATAAACCTCTGACTAAAAAGTTATAATAGATCTTACGGACAACATCTCTATTGGTAATGCAATCGGTGCGACAAAAAAACAAATAAAAAAACGGACAATGTCGCACAAATTGATCTAGTCCCTAAGTTAGGCTTGTACTATGTGTACTAGACAACGAAAAACATATTATACATACTTATTTTCTTCTTCATTATCTTTACTTAGTATAAAACAAAACAGCTGCTAGAGCTGTAGGTAGGCCTCCAACAAGATGGAGTGACGACCTTGTAAGGATCGCGGGAACGCGGTGGACGCGAAAAGCACAAGACCGGTCTGAGTGGAGAGCCTTGGGGGAGGCCTATGTCCAGCAGTGGACGTCTTTCGGCTGACATGATGATGATGATGATGAATATAAAACATTGAATGGAGCGGAGCTTTTGGCCGGAATTAATGGAGAGCCTCTCAACCGCGTCCCCGCTCATCATCAGTATAAAACTAAACCACTTTCCGCGTTTGTCTGTCTGTTTGTATACCTATCTGGTAACTCCTAAACCACGCAACGGATTTTAATGCGGTTACACCATCAGTTAGATAATTTGTTTTTATGTATAAAATAAAATGCAGGTTGATGTGTTAACTCACATAAACCGAAGCGAAGCGTGGGCGGGTGGCTAGTCTGTTTACAAATATCTAAATTCCATCGAAAATTTTTTTTTGGTGAATGTTGTCAAATCAACCCGTTCAGAGTGCATGGAGAGGTTATATTCATAAGAACTTACAAGTATTTCCAAGTCTGTATGGACTAGGGAATGCAAATAACCGGTTATAACCGGTTTTAACCGGTTATTTTCATACAAAATCAGTTAATAATCGGTTAAATTGCATTCCCTAGGATGGACAAAATTTATTCACATCGTACTATATGGAGAGTGATCGGAATAGATAGAGCTAATTCACTTTACCCAGCGGGTAATACCACTCGCGTGAGTGAGATAGAAATAGTCACAGGAAAGGAAATGTATACCTACTGTTGTGAGTGGTGTTGCAAATTGATTTTGTTATTAAAGGTTGCCTATTTTAAGTTCCAAAAACTTTTGTCCGGTTTTTCGTTTGTCCGAAATTTTCATTTGTCCGAAAATTATTTTTCTCTGAAACCGTTTAACTTTTCTGGCTCGTTATAAAACTAACCTACAGGTTCTGTAGTTATATCTATTTAAACATTTTGAAAAGTTAATGGGTTCAGAGATAAAATATTTTCGGACAAATGAAAATTTCGGACAAACGTTACAGCGGACAATTCTTTTCGAAACATCGATAGGTTATCCCCAAACTAAGCTCTAGGATTTACTATGGGTACTAGGCAAGAATAAATATACTTATACTGAGAAATAAATACTTATATACATAGAAAACAGCCAAGACTCAAAAACAAATACGCGCGGTCATCACACAAATATTTGCCCTGACCGGGAATCGAACCTGGGACCGCTAGCTTCGTAGGCAGAGTCGCTACCAACTAAGCTAAATTCGTTATCATACAGGATATACCTAAGTGCAGGGGCCTTAATATGGCTGCGTTTATCGCGTGACAAAGTGTGGATAAGGCATCCGTCACCCTCTGACACGTAAATAAGTACGAGAGTGACGGATGCGTTATCCACATTTGACACGTGATATGGACGCACCCACACTAGGCCCGCAGGACATATATAAGACGGATAAATTATTCTGAATATATTAATCCGTCACTCGTGCAGACTGTTGATGGAATACAAAAACAAAATGTTCTCTCTAATACTAATGAATAAAGATAACAATACATACATATACATACATACAAACCTTCACGCCGGTCTCCCAATGGGGTAGGCAGTGGAGAATGCAAATAACCGGTTATAACCGGTTAAAACCGGTTATTTTCATACAAAAATGGCAAATAACCGGTTAAATTGTCCACTAGGGCACTCCTACTAAGGCAGAGACTACGGAACGCCAGGTGCCCCGGACTAAACATACAACTTTCGCTTCCTCTACATTCATCACCCTCTTCATGCTCGTACGTCGGTTTCGGGTGCTTTTGATTTGGCCCTTATTCAGTACATCGCGGAACAATACAATTTATTGTCCAATAGAATTTTGCAGCCTGTGTACTTATAGACTCAGATCTTACATCTCTTACATTTGACATATTAAATGAAAGAGACACAACTAAAATATTTGCGGATATCAGCCAAGTGAAATGCCATTATTTGGTAATATTTAATTATTTGTACGTGTACGCATACGTGATGTTACTTAAATGTATGTATACACCTTATTGTAAAAAAAAACCAATACAATGAAGATTTAAAAAAAAAATCCGCGCCCTTTTGTTAGAAAGAGATAGGAACAAATCTTTCTTGACTTACCTATATCTTGGTTATTTTTATAGCTATTCAAAATATGATTTTTCTCAACTGTTTTTAACATGAATCAGGTTTTATTTAAGCTGTGAAAGAAAGTCATGAATAATCCCTATTGGAAAATCTGGGAAGCGTCGCTCGTTGAAAACGAGTTATTAGAAGTTAGGGATTAGTTGCTTCGGGTTTTTACTTGTGTCCCACTCGCTCTCATGCTCTTATTAAGAGCGAGTAAGAGAGAAATACAAACCCGAAACATCTTCGATGTGCTCACAGAGGGTCTATATTGACTGACATAATTATTTTTAGTCATAATGTGTTTTAGGTCATAATCATCGCAAGTCATAACGTGTTTTTTTAAGGAAACTGTTACTTGTTCAGGATTTTTATAAATCAAACCTAACCTAACCTAGCCTTGTCTACACGTTAGATATTTCAGAACTTCTGAAAAGTTTACAGTTTCAGCGATATAAAAAATTTTGACTATCAAAAATTATGTCAACAATTACATTATGCCCAATAAAATTATGGGAAACAAAGGGCTCCCGCTCACAGACTGTATTGTTCTTTTGACAGATTAATATTATGGGAGCAAGGTATCTATAAATAAAACACTCTGCTGCAAGTGATCCGAGAATAATAAAAACAATTTAACATTTATTTTCTATTGGTTCTCAAACTCCATTTTCTTCTACTTTAAGGTACAATCGTTTTGTATTGAGTATAAATCAACAAAGCTCCAGTCAAAATCCACCGAAAACTAACGATTGTTCTTGGAAAGAGATCGCACAAATATCTTCAGCTTTCGGTCAATTTGAACATGCAAAATACGTTTTTATTCAATATATTCTGATTTTTTTTACATAGATATATGTTTTATATTTGTTTCTCTTTATATGTTCAGGTAATGTGTAAAAATACTTAATATTCCACTAACAAATCAATATTTTGATAATATAAATCATCTTATAGAAAACAAAGTACAAAAGTTATGATCTCGATACCCGTAAAGCCTTAGGTATCTTTAAGTATAAAATAGAAAATCTCTTTAAAAAGAAAACAAACGACACCAAAACGAAATAAAAACAAGATTCATCAAACACGCTCGCTACCATTACCGAATATCCCAATAACAATCTTGCTATTTTCCAATATACTACGCTATCCACTTGTGTCCAAATCTATAATATAATTTTAGTGAAAATTTAGCAAAACATAGTACAAAAGTTTTAGAAATACCTACTAAAAACTACCGCGCAATTAAAACGTTTACCCTATATCTATCACTATCGCACTAACATCCCTCCTATATGTGCGAAAGAGAGATATTATGCATCTCGCTTTACTCTTCAAAATGCACCAATCGCGAAGTTTAACTTTAAAAGGAAAGTTACAATCAGGAATGGACACATCTGACAGGACGTCTTTTAAAAAAGTTAATTCGGATTTTGAAAATTAAACAGATCGGCCATTACAGGGCCACTTCCGTATTTTTTTTCTATTTTCAGCTGGCTTCCAATTTCGTCCAAAATTAACTTAAATGTTTTAATATACAAATAAATTATTTACTAACATAGTAGGGTAAGGCGGGGCAAGTCCGTCAAACCAACAATATCTCTTAAAATATATATGGTTAGTCACACCTACCACGTTGACGCTCTTACCGCACCTGGGGCATGTGCGTCTACGGGGCAAGTCCGTCAAACCAACAATATCTCTTAAAATATATATGGTTAGTCACACCTACCACGTTGACGCTCTTACCGCACCTGGGGCATGTGCGTCTACGGGGCAAGTCCGTCAAACCAACAATATCTCTTAAAATATATATGGTTAGTCACACCTACCACGTTGACGCTCTTACCGCACCTGGGACATGTGCGTCAACGGGCCAAGACCGTCAAACCAACAATATTTCCTTAAAATATAAATGGTTAGTCTCACTTACCACGTTGACGCTCTTACCGCACCTGGGGCATGTGCGTCTACGGGGCAAGTCCGTCAAAACAACAATATCTCCTAAATAATATATGGTTGGTCTCACTTACCCCGTTGACGCTCTTACCGCACCTGGGGCATGTGCGTCTACGGGGCAAGTCCGTCAAAACAACAATATCTCCTAAAAAATATATGGTTGGTCGCACTTACCCCATGTTTTTATTACAATCATTTTCATTGTACTATTCTAGTGGTGCTCCCACACAGCGGTTTTATAACGTTATATAACGTTATGAATAGGTTAAGACTTTTGGTGTTTCTAGAACCCATGGAGTCGCTATTTCCTAATCATTATAAACATACCACTTTGATTTTGGCCTTTAGTATTTGACATTATTTCAAAATAAACTAAATTAGTTTTTGGGGCCGCCCTAGGCGTACTTTTTCGAATCAGATCGGAGAAATACTGGAAAAGGGCCGAATCTTAAGAACCCGAAACCAACGTGCATGCATGACTCGATGTATGAATGTGGAAGAAGCGAAAGAGATTTGTCAGGATCGTAGCAGGCTGCCTACCCCTCTAGGAAACAGGCGTGATTTAATGTATGTATGTATGTACATTTTTGTTCGGTTTATCCATACCTACAGTGCAAGCATTTTCGTAATAGTGATCGGCAATCTTCGTTTTTCTATGACACACGAGTGACAAATATACTGTCAGTTGCGAGTGCAAGCGTGATAGCGATAGCCAGCCGAAAGTTATTAAGAAGTTGGGAATACTGTACTTATATTTCGCACCTTCAGAACAATAGTGACCTAATTCAAAATTTCAGCTATCAAAAATTAAGTTAATCCCTATAATAATAAATTTATTATTATAGAGACCTAACTCGAAATTTAAAATCTCTGAATTAGGTCACTATTGTTCTGAAGGTGCGATTTGTTTGTTTGTAACGCTTTTACAGCGGAATTATCAGCTTTACCAAATTCATGTAAATTCGTTTGCAATTTAATGAATGAATGTGTTTTGAAATATTATTATGACAATACCGAAGGTCAAAAACATACATAAACTCACGCCTTCATTCCCAGAGTGGGGTAGGCAGAGCTACAGAAAGTGGTATGTTTATAATAATTAGGAAATAGCGACTCTATGGATTCTATAACCACCAAAAATCCTAACCCTGAAACAATTTATACCACGACAACATTCTTACATTTGGTAGAATAAACAATAGTTTAATAGAAAGAGCCTGATACAAAAAAATGGCAATTCTCTTGCCTCACGTATGCCCGCAATTGCTAATATCAAAGTGCTTCGTCCAAAAAGGACTTACCTATTTTAAGGGGCTTCTAAACGGGCCATATTTTCACTGCAATATGTGGCCGGCAACTATTGGTGTCCCTCTCTTCCTTGTATATTAGATAAAGACACCAATAGTTGCCGGCCACATATCGCAGTGAAAATATGGCCCGTTTAGAAGCCCCTTTACATACGAAACTTATTTATTACATAGAATGTGTAAAAGTAAATCGAACAAACATGGAAAGTACAATCAACTAGACACTTTAATTCTAGCAACATATAGTTTAACAAAACTTTAGGAAACTAAACAGGCATGGAAAGCAGACGTGCTAGCACTGTTATGCTTATGATATATAGTCCATACCAACTGACTTGTCTTATTTAGTAAACGCAAATTTTGCACGCTATTTTCCTGATTTTACATCATAGATGTTTTTTTTAATGACAATATTGTAATTTTAGGCGAAAGCGGCAAAATAGTTGTCAAGACAAGTTAGTTGGCATGGAGTATAATGTGGGGCTGAAATTACCATACCTTAGGGTTTACAGATGGTAAATAAATATGGACCTTAGAGCAAACTTACCACTGGAGGTTTGTGTGGTCGTTTGTCCTTCCTCATTCCATAAAAAAATGTATTTCGGCCTCGTGAATTTTAATAACGGAAACGAAAATTTCAAACCCAAAATCTGGGATCGTATCATAATATTTGAGGTGGAAAATACATGTATTTTGGTTTTATTTATGAAACCGTAAACTTTTCAGGATTTATAAAAGGCAGTAGAGACCTATTAGGTTGTTTCAATGATATAATATAAAAAGAGGTAGATATGTTACCTACTTATACGGTATTCCGCGTGTAAAAATGGCCCAGCTTACGCAGACATAATCAGTAAATATTGCAATTACACAATAATTCATAAATGACAAGTGAAAGCGGGATGGTATGCTAATTTCCGGGAGCGAAACAAAACGAGTGTATGATAATGTTGCTCTGCAGACTAGTTCACGGTTCCGTTGACGGCGCAAGACTAAGTAAAGTTGTACCAATCGGCTTGGTTTTAGGGTGCCACTATCGAAGTGCGTATAACATATCTACCTCTTTTTACGATATTATATCATTGGGTTATTTAGTTTGTTTTATAACAATCAGAAAAAAAATCATTTTTCATATTATAACCCTTATGTATTTTGTCCCATTATCTATTATGATACGTACCCCCAAAATCCATTGGTGAAACAGCCCTCTTAATTTTGTAAAGTAGGTAGGTATATAGGTATGAGTAAAATACGTATTTTATGCTTGAAGCCCTTGCCAGAGTACTACGGCTTCATAAATACAGAGAAGCCATATAACGAAGAAACTAGTGTGGAAAAAATACACACATCGAGTGTGACATATCATGACTTCGTCAGATATTTTGTAATGACCC
The DNA here is from genome assembly GCA_946894065.1 of Acleris literana. NCBI lineage: Eukaryota > Metazoa > Arthropoda > Insecta > Lepidoptera > Tortricidae > Acleris > Acleris literana. Next base: position 4,730,487 of record OX335696.1, read on the forward strand.
AGACTAGTTGTTATTAAAAATGGCAATACATCATATAATGATTTACACTTTAGCATAGCTTCTAGCAGGCATATTATTTTATGTCAATTTGTTAAGAAGGTAGAAATTTATTAAAGAAGGGACCTCTTCAAAGAGAACTCTCCAAACTCTCAACAGAGTTTCTACATGATCTCTTTTAAGGTATAGGTACACTTGTTTCTATCTGTCAAATGCCAACAATCGGATCGTTAAAAATAAAGGCAAACATTTTTTTTCTTTTGGACGAAAACGGAATAGAGCTGTAAACGGAGTAAAGTCGCTTAAAAATTAAGTTCGTACATTTTTTTGTGTATTTTATTCATTTCTTTTATTATCAAACGCCCTATTTAGGGATTTTAAATTGATGTGAGTACTGATTTCGTGATTAGGCATGCGCATTAAATCAGCCGAATTTTTCAGTCTTAGTGTTCTAAAAACGTTAATTTTTATAATTAATCGACTTTTAAAAGAAAATCTTCTAAGTCGCAAGCTAAACATGACACCACCAACTCATCTATGTGCGCCTAGTATTATATTGCCTAAATTAAACACTGTGTTTAATCTGAAATGTCATTATATATGTTAAACATGGAAATATATAGTTACCTTAACAATGGAAACCATTAACAGTGATATTATTGTTGATGTACCATATATATAATGAAAATAAAAAATATATATTCACTAGTTATATATGTATTATAAAATAAAACTTTGAACCACCCGTATATTTTATTTATATTATGATCTCACTATTTATTTATGATTAATCTTATTTATAGCTTAATCAGAGAAAATGTGTGATATTATTTAAAAAAAACGACAACGGGAACGAAAATGAAAATAAAACAAAATAAAATTATAGACAATAACAGATTGCTTTATTTAACAAAAAATATATAATATATAGAAAGGAAAAACAATATATTTCACATGATCTTGCAGACAACTTGTCTTCGTGGAACAATTGTTTTTTGTAATAGAATGTAAAATTAAAAATAACCCATCGAACCTTATAATATTTAATATAAAATACATAATATACGATTAATAGCTATTTACAAAATACGAGTTAAGATTTATACTTTTTTTAACATTAATATAAACCAGTCTATAGTAAAGGCTATTCGACGAAACTTAGCGTAAGTGTTAGAAAATTGATGATTAGTATATCTAATTGATTTAGCAGGCAATCTTAAAAAAAAACATACGTACTTACAGCAGCAGTAAAAAAAACAGTCTAAAATAAAAATATAAATTTTTACGTATTTGCACAATTGTACTTTGAAAATGTACTTGTTATTATGCATTTCATTGTATTTTTATTTATTATGCAATCAACCAAAGTCAGACATGGCACCAACGCGCAGAAAAGTGCAACAACATGAGATCAAATTTTATTACGAAAAAAACAAATTGCCTGCTAGTACACAAAATGAATTTTGTCCGTATAAATTGTTTTTTATCATTAATAAATGTTCGACTGTAATTTTGTTCAATGCACCGCGTAATAATACGTTATAATCCAAACTTATTATTATTTAAATTACATTATTATTTTTGAATTATTACAACGCCTTAGTATACCATATTATTTGGAAAAGTGGCCAAAAATATATACAAATTAAATGATGAGTCGTGCATGATGACTGAATACTAAACTTCTAGTTCGGGCATGGCATTCAGCCTGATATTTATATAAAAACCTTGATGTTTTTTTTTAGTACAGTGGAATCCAATGATTGTTTAAATTTTTGGCCATTTCTAATTAGGTACTTAAGGTACAAGTAACGTCTTAAAAAAGCGAACGTAAAACTTATAAAAAACGGGCAGTATCATGTATTCCTATTTTACAAAATAACCGACAATCTACATCAAAGACAAAACATCAATAATAATAATATTTGAAATAAATAACAGGTTACAATTCTCTTTAAAAAACTGTTAAAATAATTAAAAAGTCCTACTCATAAGGGGTCCATTAAAAAAAAACTGTTGTGTGATCTACATCTTGCTACACCATTATAACTCCTTTATTTATTTCTTAATAAAAACTCTATTTCTATTATTATATCTTTATAATAATAATTATTATTTCTTCATCCAAGTTAGATACACTTTACGATAATTATAATTACGTTACGCCGTCATACAAAATACACAATAAAACATATAATGGAATGCGTTATTATGTACTTTTATACAGGCCCAAGAACCAGAGGTCGTATCTACAAAAACATTGCCATGTAACAGAAACACAACAAAAAAATACACGTCCGGTAATGCACTACTAAAGATACCTACTCGTTCCTAGAGTAAATTTGCAAATTAAATAAACATTTAAATATTAATATTGTACGTACGTACCTATACGTAAATATCATAATAACAGTCTCAAAGTACATACATACAATTATAAATAGGTTAACAAATAACGGATAGGTATCTTGAGTTTTGCTATAGCTGTCGGAGAAGACAGTCTTGAAAGCAGTGAAGCGGTTGCCAATGACGCCACAGTGGCGCCATCTGCCCGAGAGGTGCGCTTACACGTGGTAGTCCAGCACGGAGTCCAGGGAGAACAGCTCCTTGTATAACGCCGGGAACACGTGATGGGGGTGGGCAGCTTTGAAACGGCAGAGAGCCTCGAGGTGCATGAGGGACAGTTCTCTGCAAAAAATAAATAAAAAGTTAGTAAAACTAATGTATTGTATACTCCTTTAGTGGATATGTATCTATGTAAACTCTTTATTGCACATAAACAATTACAAGACATGTTTTCATCAATATATATATTGTACATAGGCGAACTTATCCCATATGGGATCTCTTCCAGTTAACCCTGGATTAGAATAAGCAAGGACAATGCAGAAGGATAAACAAATTAACAAAATTACAGGAAATAACAAATATTACATACAACAGAGAAAGAGGAAGAAAATGAAATATCTTCTTCAATAAAATAAATAAATAGATAATAGAATATACTAATATATACTACCATATACCTACGAAAACAGCAGCTAAAACCTACAACGGAGGTTTGAATCAACACTCAGACTGATCTTGTTGATTAAGCCACAACTTCTTTAACCTTTCTTTCAATGAACCGACAGATCTACATTGCCTCAAGCACATTGGAGCCTATTCCACAATTGGACAGAGTGTACCGTGAAGGATTTAGCATAGGTACGAGTTTTGTAATGCGACATTAGATATATATAGATATTATTCGAAGATATGCCATCAAGTACCCTAACGTACAATACGGAAAATAACAGATACGGTAATGACAGATATAATATATAAAATATCTAGTGATATAATTCTTATTCCTTAATTTTTTCCGACATGTGTTTAACGGAAAACATTAAGGAATAAGAATTATATCACTAGTTTTTTTTTTCGTTTAATCCTCAGCGGATCAATTATGGTCGCGTTTATAGATGTAGCGTCCCTTTTTGACCAGTACGTAAGTGCGAGAGTGACCGACGCTTTATCTACCGCGATAAAGGCGACCATAATACGGACCCAGGGGGCCTAATATGGCTGCGTATCGCGTGACAAAATGTGCATAAAACATCCGTCACTTTTTGTCACGTATACTTTTGTCTGCTTTATCCACACTTTGTCACGCGATAAATGCAACCATACTAGGCCGGCTGACCTATATAGTTGACAAAAACATGATAAAACGTCTAAAATCTCACCTGAAAGTGGGTATCTTAGCGAGCAGCGTGTCTAGCACGGTGACGTCCCCCTTCAGCGGCATGTGGTTAGACTCTATCTCGTGCCGCATGGCCGCCATCGACATGTTGAACAGGCACTGGATATCCGGGTTGCCGCGGACTCCGTGACGCTCTGGAAATAAAGACGCATGTCAACGTCATGACGCATTATTGTGGCGTCATTTGGATAGACGTGGGCGGTAAACGTGTTAAGGTTTTTGTAATGTCAGTCGTTGTGTAAATTCATGTATGGTATGGACAAGGCAAAGTATAATATTATAGTTGTAATTTAATTTTATATTAATATTAGGTTAATTGAAGTACTTTCTTATTTAAATATTAAGTTCCTGCAATAAATATTTTTACTAAAAATTTGTCTAAAAATGCTCACTAATTGGAGACAAATAAGTTACTTTGTCGATACTTGTCGTTTGCTCAAAACTGACAACAATAGGCTGGTGACAATCGGCACACATTGAAAAGTTAATTAGGTCCTAGACCACTGGGTTTCATATATACTACGCCATGTAAACTAAAGTGAACCTTACTCCTTGTCCAAATAAAGATGGGGCTGTTCGTGAGTATATACCTGATGGTGTCTCTTACCTGGCCACAGCAGTACAAGACTCTGGTACAGAGCCAGTTCAGTCTCAGTCAGTTTGAGCCGCGCAATGGTCTTTGCGGCGTCGAAGATTCCCACCACTAGTGCCATGTCACGTGGGTCACTGTAAAATACGAATAGTAAGTATAGCGTCTAAATACTCAAAAACTGCCGTCTAAAACAAAATGGAAGTATGTGGATTTGGACTTAATACTTTACTTTACTTTACTTTTTCTTTTGGACGGCAATAGTTGCCTATATCTCCAATGCCACTAGGCTGGCCCTCTCATGGTTTTTAGGACGTTAGAGGGGAACGCGTTTGACCAATCAGTTAGTTACGTCATTGTCGGCGAACGACAGCATAATGACGTTACGTGGCGTCAGTGTCAAGTGAATATCAACGTCACGTCAGTTTTACTAGTCATCCGCATATGCAAATTGACGCATAAGCATCACGTCAGTCTTACTATAATGAACTTCACTGACATCGGCAGGCGATGCAAGCTGACGTCACGCCACGTCAGTGTCGTGTTCACGTTAGTGTTACGTCAGTGAATGTTGTCTGCAAGCGACAGTATACTGACGTGACGCCATGACCAATAAGAATGAGAATAAGAATGTAATAATAATTAACTCATTTGGTAAATTATAAAGACACAAAATAGATCTTAAAATAAATCAAGTATTTACCCAAAAATTGGGTAAATATCGGGTAAGCTGAGTATTTACCCATCACTTTACTGGAGACACATTTAAGATGTATTCACAGATACAGAGTATACTCACCGCGCGTGTACGCAGTCCCTAATCGGCAAGACCACGTCACCATACAGCACGTTGTCTCTGTTGATGTCAATCAACCGAGAGAGACGGACAATCGCCAGCTCGAACGATCCTGCAATCGACAGATAGTACATCTCAAATCACAAGGCAGATGAGATAAATAGTTTGCAAGATAATAATGCGGAGTCGAAACCCTACCTAGGCAGGGAAAAGGACAGAGTTATAGCAGCTGTATTTATCATAATAACTATTAAAATTTATATTTTACATTTCACAAGATTTTACAAGGATGCTTTCCTTTATTGTGGGATGATAATCGTCTTAAAGTACCTAGTTCATCAAGGTCAAGGTCATTGTTACATAACTTACGCTGGAAATCTGGGTATTTACTGAGTATTTACCCAATTTTCCCCGTACATTTATAAAGGTTATATACCCAGGTTATACCAGAAAATTGTGTTTTTTATGTTAAGGAGCACACACGCCACCTAATAGTAAGTGAGATCTAAGACCCAAGACTACAATCTCAATACTGCAATCCTTAGACTCCAAATGCGTTACCCAGGTATTTACCATCCACCCATCTCTAGACCAGACTTTTTAATATTTGTCTGACCAAAAAATTTATACTGTGTAAATTTTTGGTCAAATCAATAAATATTCCAATTATTAGTTACCTGACTTCAGCAGCAGGATCTGGTCATCCTGCGTCAGCTTCATGAACCCAGGGATCAGCTTGGCGAACTCGATGATGTTCTGGATCATTCCTGTCAGTTTGTCTGCGCAGTCCAGCCACATCTCCTCATAGCTCATAGTGCTGAGGCAAAGTTGTCTGCAACGAAGACATTCCAGAATGAGGATCACATAATTACAAAGACAGACATGACAACGGCCGTCGTTGTGGCGTCCCTTGCGTCAAGCGTCTTACTGCCTAGAAAGACAGCAACATTGGGTTTCTTGCTCCAGAAGAGTCAGAGAAAGACAGCAGTTGACTTCAGTAATTTTTATACGCGCTTTAGATTGGCAATTACGAGATTAAGATGAATAACTAGTGTACTATAGCGAATACTGAAACAACTATACTACGAAATGCTTCATCCTATGGCAATGAAAAATCGTTCCGTTCTGTCGTCAACTTTGGGAAAAAAAAAAAAAATCTGATCGACGCTCGGTCTTCTAAAATCTTAATTAAGAATATACTTATTGATTTCGTCGATAGCTTTACAACAAAACCAGAAGCTAATTAAAACATGGTGATGAGAAAATAACACAAAGACTAAATTAAAATAACTTAGTTACGTCCTTTTTACACAACAATAATTATGCATACTAATTCAATAAAAAATGTTAAAGTGTCTGTATGTTTGTTTGTCGTAGGTAATCTTTGGAAGGGAACAAAATTAATTTATTATTAATGCTGCCCGCGCGTGACTCCGTACGAGTAGAAGTCGTTAAACGCTCTTCTCTCGAGAACTAACTAATTTTCCTAATTAGGTAAATATTACGAAGTGAACTCCTCTGGTCTTCGTGAGTGATGATGAAATCGGTGATGATGTGGTGCGCTGTGAAACCGGAAAGACCCGGCAATCTACCGAACGTTGACAATATTATTAGGGAAAAATTACAATCTTCTAGCACTTGACTTGAGCCTTGGTTATATTGAAAGTAGATCTAGCGATTATTTGACGTGTAATGATTATAACAGTATCTCTATTTTAGTTTAGGTCTATGGTATATGAAAAGTCCGTAGCTTTACTTAAGCTAATATGCTACAATGAGAACTGACCTGACAGAACTGAAAGAAAAAAAGGTAGTATGCACATATGGACTTCATACAACTATACTGCCTTTTTCTTTTAAACACCTGTACTCACGTAATATTAGGTAAATACTTTTTTAACTTCTAGGTAAAATGGTATTTACTAGGCAAAATGGTATTTACCTTCTTGCCAAAAGGGCATAAGGTAAGTATTTAAAAATTGGGCACGAGTGTATAGTATACTTACTTGGATCCGTCTATCGGTTTCCGGAACATCTCGTGGATGAACTCCAGCTTCGGGTTTGTATTCGCGTGGGCTTCCGCCAGACTCTTCACCAGGACCTTGCTGATGTCGCCCTCGGCTGCAAGAGTTGAATTGTTAGTCATCATCATCATCATCACCATCATCATCATCATCATCATTCAGCATACTAGATTAATGTAGAGTCAAATTTCAAAATACTACGGTAGAAAGACAAATCATAAATATTGTAATTAAATATATGTAGAAAAGCTGTGCTGGCAACGTCACCAATTTTAAATTTTTTTTTGTTGTGAAATTTCTAGAAATTCAAAAACGTAATGATTTATGAACTTTGTCCTTCTAGTATATTCAAAACCTGGGTCGTCGGCGAGTTTAGCTTTCCATACAAAAATTACCACAGACCACTGAGGGCTATAATATGTTTAATGAATTTGTCGTTGATTGTAATAATTTCAAGCTTAAACATATTTTTATTAATAGATAATTATAAGACTAAATATTGAAAACATGTAACGTTGTCAGCTGGCTTTTGTAAAACGCCTCCTTAATCATTGTAAAAACTCATTATACTATGTATGATAAAACAAGTTTAAGCGCAAGCGTCCAGCCGTTGGCAAACGTTGAGTAAAGTGCGAGCGCCGAACACGAAGAATTTTGTACATTGATCCACCATTATCTCTGTCACTCGCGCACAGGTATTGCCCGTCGGCATCTTCGATTGTAAACCTTTTCCCTATAGTAATAAGGCGCCCTACAGCAGAGGTCAATGCCCGAAATTTTTCGTTTTCGGCGTCTACTTCACCCGCCACTAGATGTCATCTTCCCCGAACGTCCTTTCTAGGAAAATTGAGCATAAACTTGAACTAGTTTCAGACTTCTTATTTTGCTATACAGATCTAAAAATACGCTAAAAAAGCTTTTTTTCTAAAACGTCGCAACATCCACTTTTTTCTAATAGAAGAACTTCAAATATAAAATAATATAAATAAATCTTAAATAATAATTTAAAGCTAAAAACTTGACTACATGCTTTTCTAAAATCATAGCTTAATTAACAGATACAAAAAAACCTCTAAGTGCTAACCTATTTACTATTTAAAAAAGTAACAATACCAACATTAAAAAATAAATATGTCATTTAGTCTTGCGTCATCGAGACGAGTTTCAAGTATAAAATGAATTAAAATTAAAAATAACACCCGGTTTAGAATAAAAATGCGCTAAATTGCTTGATTTTGCGTATGCATAAAATATGAGATAATTATGCAGTATTCGCAAACTTCATCACAGGGACGGAAAGTTATAATAAATTTTTAGTACCTAAGAACATTATAAACAATAACTATACATATATATTATGGCATTGGACCCTGTTACTGCTTGTCTTCTATGTACATGTCTCCTTACTTGTTGGCGTGAGTACATATACATAATTACATACATACATTAAATGACGCCAGTGTCGTGTCCCATAGGGGTAGGCAGAGACCACTTCTTTCCACCTGCTACGATCCTGACAAATCTCTTTCGCTTCTTCCACATTCATACATCGTTATATTCGTCATGCATCCACGTCGGTTTAGGGTACCTACTTAAGATAAAAGAGAAAATACCAATTCGCTTGCCGCGTCTGTCTGTCTGTCTTTCTGTATTTCAGCTAACTCCTCCTCAACTATACAACGGAATTTGATTTCACTATCAGTTAGATTTTTTTTACGAAAGCTTTTTATGTATAAATTCTGGTTTATGTACGTGTGTTAGAGTAAACTCACATAAACCGAAGCGAAGCGAGGGAAGGTCGCTTGTTTAGAATAAAACAGTTTAAAAAAATAATTCGATCAGGAACTCACAAACAGACATGACGACACGTTAGCCTAGGTTTGAACTGGAGGGTGGGGGGTGATGCTGAGGGTAGGTTTTATCAACGTGAACTACTTTAAGTCACAGTTCTGGGATGCCTTTGGGAGCTTGAGCCCGATAGCCCTGGAGCAGCTGCATAGAGCTTAGGGTGACGGCACTAATGATGGACACTTTTAGCTGACAGGCACCAGTAATGGACACTTCACTCTTAATTCAAATTTGATACGGTCCTAAATTGGTTGTTGCAAAACAAATGAATAACCCTTATCTTCTGTAAAATAAGAACAATTGTTATTTATTGGTGCCTTGTCCATTATTGGTTCCATCACCCTAGTTCGGTCTAGGTCGATTCTGAGGACCAAGTGAAAAAGTGTATAAGTCGACTTAACTCGTACTAAAAGGGTATAACATAGACAGAGTATACTGGACTTAAGCCCTTTTGCAATTGATCTTCAGGAGACTTATACCCTTTTTTTTAGAATTTATGTGAGATTGTCCCATGATATTTACTCTTTTTATTATTCATAGTAACTTCCGCATTAATGCCTTTAAATACATCGTTTACAGCTTGTGTGTTGCCGTTTGGTATCCTACCAATACCGTACCCGTGTTTCGTCGTAAACGTAGATAGAGATGCACGAGAGGACCAAGAAACGTGGAAAAAAGAAGACCCAGTAGTAAAATACTTGTGTTCAAATTGGAATAAAGCGTCAGCACCTCACATATCTATCACCCCATCAAATTCGACTGTCCCCAGTCGGATCAGATTAGTAAGTGAGTATTCAAGAGGACCACGGACAAAACCTGTCAATTCCAACGTACATGGTACAGATTTACTATCGGTAAGATGTTTGGACATGGGGCCAACATCAAACACGAATTTACTCGATGAATATGCTCGTACGAAAGCGAGAGAGTCATTTGAAAACATCTACTGTACCCCTACTGGTGTTAATTTAATGTCTGAATACAGAATAGATCATGATTCATGCAAGGGAGCATGTTCGGGTTCTCATCGCCAATCTGAATCAAGTAATAAACATAGTCATAGAAGAGCTAGATGTTCGGAAGACAAAAAGAGGAAGAGAGAAAAAAAGGCAAAAGAAGAATCTGGACACACTTCTAAAAGTAACAGGGAGAAAAAATCGAGAAGAATTGGTGATTGTGCTTTTGGGGATGGGTCTTGTGTAAAATCCGTAACGTACAGAAGTGTGAAAACCGGATCCAGTACAGAGACATTAGTTTCGAATACAAAACAAATTGAAAATTTTGATATTACGCTAAGGTACTCTTGTTTGTATGCAGCAGAACGAAGACAAAATAAAATAACTATGTTGTGATCGTAATTTTTTTGACGGCGTGGTTAGGCTAATTGGTAGTGCCCTGCCTACGAAGCTAGGGGTCCCGGGTCCGATTCCCGGTATGGGCAAATATTTGTATGATGCGCGCGAGTATTTTTTTTATGGCAAGGAGAAGGCACTAGCTCTCAGGCCACCAGATGGAAAGTGGGATCTGAGACCCATAGACAGTTGAAATTTCAAGACTACAATCTCAAAACTGCAATCCTAAGGGCCGTATTAATAAACTAATCTCAACTCAATGCTCGTCTCGAGATCGAGGGTCTTGTTTAGATACGGAACTCTAAAAACCGAACTATGTGAACATCGTTTTAAAAATTCTCACGTTGACTTCTTAAAAAAAACATCTACTGAAACTGCAACGAAACGCAACTAAAAAAATAGCTTGAATTTACAACCAATAGCATCCACTCACAGGGAAGGTCGTCGGTGCTCGAACCACTGTGGCTTGATCCTTGGTGTCGTCTATTAGTGACAGCGTTAGGGTTCACCATTCCCATCCCACTCATGTTCAGATTCAACGGATCCATCAACCTCCCGTGTCCACTGCTGGATGTCAAATCATCCGGGCTGAGGTCATCACTAGTCAATGAAACAGAACTTTGCCCGCTGACCAGTACAGAAGTCTGAATATCCATAGGACTGTGCTGTAAATTTGAAGGGCTGTGTAAGAATGTTGTTGAGTCTACATAACTTGCTACCAAGTTGTCCACGCCCATGGATGTCTCTGGTTTTATTTCCTGCTTAATGTTAATGACTCCGCTAGATATGGATGCCGGTGATTGGATTCTGTCCGGTTCGTAACGGTCGAAGTCCTGTAGTCTACGTGGGATCTCGTTGATGGATGTTTGCCGCATGGATGTTGTGGATGTTGTCGCTGTGGATGTTGATGTTGAGCCGGATGGTCGCGCAATGTTTCCTTTTTGGTCGTCTACATGTGGAATTTTATGGGTTAGTACTTATTTTCCTATAATATTTAAATTATTTTTAGTCAATAATGGCTTCTAATACAAGTTTTGTCTAACAATTGCCTAAAAAATTAAAATATATCTTTTTTTTACAAGAAGTCTCCTAATCAATTGAGCTTGTTGTACGATTGTGTATGTCTACATAAAATTAAGTAGGTATTGGGACGTCTTTTTATGGAATGATAACTATTTTATTAATATTTCTTAATCTTACTTTGTAACCCGTTAATTTAACCAGCAGACTGTCTTTTTACCGGGGTTGCGAGATTAAATTTGGTACCCACCTTAGGTCCAAAGTCATTCTGACATTCTACAACAATAACGTTAAGTTTCCTAAAAGTTACAAATGACTTGACATCTCTAATGACATTGACGACGTCAAACCATCTTCAAGCACATTTTTCTTGAAATATGTCCGAAATTAACGCTCGTGACCGTACAATCAGGATCATAAATATATACACGTTCCCAAGACGTCAATAATATCTATACTATTCAATGCTTTTGACTGTAAAGATCCCTACGTAATATTGTTGTTAATGTATTTTTTTCGATGTTACGAGTATAACTGGATGCCTATGGTTAACAAAACTGTATGTTTATAGTTAACCTAGCCAAACTTTAATAGTTGACCTAGCCAAATTGGTAGACCTAGCCATGATTGACCTAGCCAAATTAGTTGACGTAGCTAAATTGGTAGACCTAGCCATGTTTGACCTAGCCAAATTAGTTGATCTAGCCAAACTGGTTGAACTAGCTAACTCACCGTGACTTATGAAGTCTGTGTCCAGGAAGCCTCCCTGTTTCGGCTCGTACGCCGTTGTGGAGTCCACGTAGTCGACAGGCACGTCGTACGACTGTTGTGCCTGCGCCTGCGGCTGTATCATCGTCGACGTCAAAGATGGCGCTGTGTTGTTGTAGCTGTACGGCGACATAGGTGAAGCGTAGCTGGAGTAGCTGGAATTTAACGAATTAGTTTAGTTGGGTTAATAACTTGACTTATTATTATTTTTTAACTAACATTATGAAGTTACTCTAGGGCAATATTCTACTCCGTAAAACGATATTACTTTTGTAAGTGATCCTTAACTTATATGTGTATTTAGAGCACCTATTATTTTATCGAAACACATTTCAACGAACGTATTACGCAGAATTTTCATTTAATTGAAAGTACTGATGTGCAAGTTGCGGAAAGTTTCCAAAAAGTTGGAAAAGGTCTAAGAAATTTCTGGAAACTCTCACTAGAAATTTAAATTTAAGAAACGGTAAGTTTCAATCCGCATACAAAATTGTGAGAAGTTTCCGAAATTTTCCTACATGAAATGTTCCGCAATTTTGGAAAGTTTCCTTTGGCACATTAGTAATTGATAGGCATTTCACGCCACATGAAGTAATTTTGAAAACGTGAAACTCGATTAAATGATTTATATATTTCCTCATATCAGAGGTAAATTAAATCTTGCCCAGGATTTTTTTAAACATTTTGAGTCGCTTAACTTCAAACTCGGATAAATCCATGCAAAAGGACAACGGAATTTGCGTCTTTTTGCAACATGTTAAGTTTTAAATTCGTATACCAAATTAGGAGATATCCGAGTTTGATTTCAAACGACTCAATTGGTCCCCAGACCGTGAGTTATGAGTCTATTAAACTGATACCCCATTTTCAAATTTTTATAGCAACAAAAAAGAGAATTTGGCAACAAGAAATAAAAAAAGGCGCATTAACATGTTTTAATGGACAAAATCGATAACTAAATGAAAAGGCAATACCTAATAACAGAAAATACAACAGCCCACCTACATAGGCATCATTATAAATCACCGACAAAACATTACCATTGAATACGCCACCTGTTATCAATTTCAAGAAACGCTTAGTACCGCTACTCGACAACAGATGGCGCTATTTACATTTACCGTTGAAAATGTCACTCAGCTACTCTACGGTCGGACCGTTAGAGGAATGACACCGTCTCGCCGCTGACACGGATATGAAGTAATGAGTTACGGAAAACCAACGGTTGGTGCAGCATTAAACGATTTAATAAAGATTGATGTGCTTGTCTAAGAACTTTGTATCGGTATTTAAGACTGTTGTTTTTGCAGTTAACGTCTGACATTGATAGCTTGTCTTTTTCCTTTTTTTGATGTTATATTTCCTTTGTGCGTGGAAAAATGCTTGCGGTATACTTTTTTAGAGATAGTTGGTCCACTGACCGATAGATGGCTAGCACCATTAGTATTGCTATTCGTCAATAGATGGCATTAAATGTGTTAGTTACTGCTTTTTCAGATTCTCATCGCAAATTGCATTCAGGGTTTATAATAATAGCGTATATGAATGTTAAATACCAGTGGGATAAGTGGGATAATTAGGTAATTTCGTAAGGCCTAAGATTTTGTATTTATCGTTCATACACGCTCAAAAAATTTCAAAGAAACTCGTCACGCCATCTATATTTTGGATACCGAAGCCAAACTTTCACACTGAACAAAAGATGGTGCTTACCTATTGTAGTGGCCTTGGAACTGGTCACTGGAGCTCGGTGTTTGCTGCTGCGCATCATACACTGAATCCGGCGCAGCGTCATTCTGTTGTCGCATTTGCGCCCGGTGCCATCTCACCTCGTCTTCCACCTTCTCTCGCTGCTTCTTTGACATACGCCCAAATTTGACAGCTGGAATAAAAAAAAACAGTTCGTTTCATTTTATTGTTACTGAAACTAACATAGGGGCACGATTGGATAATTTTTAAAGATATGGGTTAGGACAATATGTTTTTTTTTCTCTTGACTAACTTATAAATCGAACCAGTAGCGCTATTTCTAAACTATTTGCACAAAGTAATTATTCCTAAACATACTTATCTCACAGCACAAATACCTAATTACTAAACACAAAACATTAGCACCATCTATCGCCTTTAGCGAAAACTAAACCGACACGCCCGCTTCCACGAACATAGCGCACGAAAAAACACGTAATTAATACTCAGTGACATGTTACTCAATACCGCACACCACGCCGCTCTCTGTATGAGTAACTGCGCCTGTGTGCACCGGAATGTCCTGATTGGTGTGCGTGCAAGTGTGTGTCAGGCCGTTGGCATACTGCCTAGTGGACCGATGAACTCTGGTCTGACGTATGTACGAGTAAGTGTGACGACACGAACGGTACCTTTTTTCGAAGTTGCGGATTGGTGGAATGTCTGCCATCTTGGATTTGGTACGTTTGAAATTGTTCTACGCGTTACCGTTGTACGTGGCCTAACTAACCTAGGAGAAGGCAGGGCTTGCCAACTATTAACTAACCAAGTTTGTATGATTGAAGAGCTAGATTGTATTTTACAGATGGCTGTACTTAATTGAAGCTAGATATCTACCATCATTAATATCGTTGTATAAACATATTCATTTCATTATAAACACAATAACAAGTACTAAATACTCATGGCTTTTAGTTTTGTTTCAAAATAGTTCCTCACATACGACATAGATGGCAGGGTTCAAAAAACTGACCAAGTTTGCTTATAATATAACACTTTGAACTCGTAGCCGAGGATTTTAAATAATAGATGTGAATATATTAACGAAGAACTACATTTACCAAGCTTGTACGTTTTTTAAATCTCCTTGTTCATTGTCCTTCGTCCAATGAACTTTACGATTGTAAGTTGAACCTCAGTATTGAACATTTCGTTAGCAAACAGAGGTCTATTGTTTTAGTCCAGTATTTTGGAACAGTAACCGGCCTAGTTGAAAAAAACAAAGCGTCAGTGACGAAAATTTATAGAAAACAATAGATTTTTGTTGTTGAACTACAAAGGGATATAGAAATGTATTTGTAAGGAATTATACAATTGAAAATCGGTTATATACTCGTGTTCAGGATTATTAATAAGTACACCTGTGTAAGTACCAACCCATCGCCACATTTTTATATTCAAATAAAAATTACCTAACTATAACTGTAAACCTATTCATAAAAAATATTTAAACAACGTTATAAATATACATCCATTGATGTTACATTCTCAAGGACTATTTTTACAGTTGGGATAAAATAAGCCTTGATAATAGCTATTCGTAGTTACTAAGCAGTTATTTACTAATCCAGATAGTTCACACGTTTCTATTATCATTATCATTGTAATCCTACTAATAAATTCAAATTCATTTATTCTGTAAGTAGGCCCTGTAGGCACTTTTACATGTCTGAGTCTACCAGCGCTTCCAAGGGACTCTGTTGAGAAGAAACGCCGCAAGAAACTCAACAAGAAGCTACTGATTATTTTATATTTACACTGCAACGGCTGGACGGATTTGGATCAAAGGGCATTGGGTAAGTTTGTATCAAGAAAATTGTCATCTATTTTCAGCGGCCACGGATGGTTTATACATAGTTATTTAGAGGACCTCTAAATACAAATAGATATATATAATTTATGGCGTTATATAATATCGCAGCGGAGATATTAAAGTTTTAAGTATTCACTTTTGTTACTAAAAGTACGCCGAGGTATGAATATTTAAATATATCGGCTCCGATGCACTTAAGAGTATTACGTTATATAACAAAATATGTTTATTTTGAATAATTCTATCATAATTTACCACTTTTACGAATGGCCGCTCACCTTGAAAATGTATGACTTTTACAAATGACAACACTTTTACCAAAACCCCTTTGAAATGGAGATAGGTTATACCCTGGATTAACACAGCAACTTTACATCGCGGAAAAATAAGGTTCCCGAAGGAATAACGATTTGAAATCTACGCGGACGAAGTTGCAGGCAGAAATATTTTATAACAATCACTAACAACAGTAACAACTAAGTTTCTTACGGCATTTCTCAGCAATTGTCTCTTAGGAAGCGTTGTTTTGACGTATAAAAGACTCCGTGCCATGCGGCCTACTTATAAAATAAACATCTTTACTAAAGCACCTCGAAATAAAAAGGACATATGCGCAATTTGATAGTCGAAAATTTTTATCCCCTTAAGAAATAAGGTCACTAAATACGCGGCTCTACGAGACATACGCCCTTCTTTCTAAGGGTAGAATATGTCTAACTAGTGATGTACGCAACACTAAAAGAACTCAATCATCATACATATAGGAGGTAGAAAAAAGTGGCTCTGATTATGTCAAGCGTCGACGTAACACCTGTCTACCGATGCAGTCGTGAGGATTACATAAAAACGATAACAGTTGATACTTGTTGCACTCCGCCGATAAATTATGTTAGTTACGCTTCGGCTATATAATTGCACAATGACTAGGGATGTGCTGTTGTCGTATCGATATTAATATAATAGTAAAACAATGCATCTATGTTTGTTTGGCTTTCACGATTGGGATGAAATTTGGTCTGAAGATAGTTTCAAACACGACATAGAACATAGGTTACTTTTTACCACGACTAGCGATAAACGACTTTTATTTGGACGAAGTCGCGGGCAACAGCAAGTCTTGACTACACAAGATTTAAAAAAACTTTAAATTTCGGGAAAAGTCAGTTAGACTCGTATAAAAGCGTATGCGAACGAGTGAGAGAGTACACACTCGAAAGTCATTTTACGGCATCCTTGGTATAGATATTTACTACGACAGAGTGGTTACATGTGGCAAATGCCTTGTTTTTCGTAGTTGGGGCTATACCAATCTTGTGAACTTTTTCTTGGGAAAGCATAAGCATTTTTATTACAATATTGACAGTTCCCGGAAGAATAACTGTGAAATAACTACCTGGATAAAGTATCTTTCTCACTATTTTGATTTCTTTATAGGTCTTTGAATTCTTGATGTTTTTTTTTACCTCCTACTTTTTCCACCTGTTTTTTTTTTAAGTTAATAAATAACAATTTGTCTTTCTAGCAAACTTTCTGACTGAACTTTTACTTTTTACTTAAACATTTAGGGCCATTTGTAGAAAAAGTCTGGATTCACGACTGACATTTCCAAAAATTTTAACAAAACTAATCTATACTCAAGATTTAAATCTTGATTTATCTATTTTCTGCAACTGACTTGTAATGTTGCAGTATAAATACTTTGTAATGTTTGATGTATTATATCGATGTTTCTCATCACTAGTGTCAGTTACGCAACTTCGCACGGCTCGGCGCCGGCGCGCTATGCGTTCAAGCTGTATGTAAACCTGGCTTCATTATCCGTTACATTGTAAGGACAACTTAGAGCACACAAAATGCATATATATATATATATATATATATATATATATATTATTAGAGGACGCCCGAGACTTCGATCGCGTAGAAGGTTCCCGCTACTCCCCCTACTTTAAACCCTTAGGGGATGAATTTCCAAAAATCGCTTCTTACATCAACCCCTCCAAAAAAAATCCCCTTCAAAATTCAAGTTCCTGGGTCCAGCGGTTTCGGCTGTGCGTTGATCAATCAGTCAGTCAGTTTCTTCTTTTATATATGTACTAGACGACTTAGTATCCCGCTTTAACCCTCTGGGGGCCAAATTTTCAAAATGCCTGATTAGTGCATCCCTAGACCTCATAAGGAACGTAAATGCTAAATTTGGAATCTCCAGACCCAGCGGTTTGGGCTGTGCGTTGACTCAAGTCAGTGTCTTCTTCTATATATTTAGTTTTTTTATGCTAGAGGGGGCAAATGAGCTATCGGGTCACCTGATGTGAAGTGATCACAGCCAATGGACGTCTTCTAGACGCCGGGTAGGCTTCCACCCACATGTAGTGCAATACCCAATGGTTCGCACGCAGCGGTTTGCTGCGTCGTTTCTTATTCGCACTGCCAAAGAGAGGAACGCTCTCTCTGCGTCTGTATTCCCGGAATCATATAGCCTTGGTGTTTTCAAGGCATAGGCATTTTCTGGGTGCGCGTGTACCACCTTCGACCTCGTCGTCGCTTAACATCAGGTGAGACAGAGGTCAAACGCAAACCCATTATTGATAAAAAATCTAAGTTCTTTATCTACAAATTTTAACGTTATAACAACTCAAGTATAACGTTTAACATAACGTTGCGTAAGGTCAGCGATTTGATATATATCACCGGTTTTTTCCTCAAATTGAATCAGATCCTGTTACAAATTACGATTCGCGCTCTACTGGCCGCCAGCTATGCGACGTTACGTGTCGGTTTGTGTGTCAGCGTCTTATTAGTACACATTTATGCTAAACGTTTGTTTTTAAACTGTCAGTGTTTGACAATATTGGCCTTCGAATGTCGTGCAGTGTTAGTTACGGGTTCGAAATATAGATGTCGCTGTATGTCAAAAGTTACCTACTTACATCTTTTTTGTGATCGTGCTTTAAGGTAACAATTGAATTTGAAATTTTCTTTTTTACCAATGATTTTTAACTATATTTATGGATTCTCTTTGGGTATTTGACAAGATGGTGTCGCTTTCTGAATTGTTTTTAATTTTTTGCATATGTTGTTGTTTAATGGATAGTAATGATGTATTAATATGCAGTAAATTAACATTCAAATGTGCAGTATAATGAAGAATTCAATTTGAACACGTGTCCCCTTTGGAAGGATTGCTCCAAGAAAATCCCATCTGGTCTTCGTAAAGTTCTACCTACATCGCTTCACGGAGGCTAGAGGATCACCGTACAACGTCGCCTTATGATATTTTTTGATATGTAAATGTAAAATACAAACTGGACATTGGCAGAAATGGTTGCTCAATATTGCGCCCGGTGGCCATTAAATAAATAAATAATAATAATAACTATATTTATGATTAGTAGCATGTTTTATTTCTTTTAAAAGAGCATAGCAGACGTTATTTGCTGGAGAATCAAATAGAGCCTTCTAAAAAAATCAATAGCTTATCACCATGTTCAATTTTTTTTGTGATTTTTTAAATTATCATTTAAAAAACAAGTACTACATTAGTGTTAGCTGTCGAATAACATAGAAAGAGATATTGCAAATGACAAAATAATTAAATCTGGTCAGTTTTGTTAAAAATCTAATTTATTTCAGAATTGCGCAAGTTTTACTACTCGTAACACCTTTTTTATAAATAAGAAGTATATTGTTATACGAGCGAAGTATACCGTGGAACTACATCGTAATTGATTCAGCAATGTATTGTAAGGATAAGCTCAGGTTAATGAGCGAGACGTGGAAACGGCGCGGCTGAGGTGCAAGCAAGAGGTCCGAGTCACAAGATTTAGAGGTTTAGCACAAAAGACGGTTAAGAGAGTAATCAAGAGTGGAATTAATCGGATTTTTTTTAAATATTATATTAAGAACGCATAACGAGAAAAATCTCTATAAATACGTAATATTTTCTCAAAGCATCTAAATACTGAAAATTTGATGTTAACTATGTCGTTGAATGATATATAAAATGCCATTAAGCATTAAGTCCGTCATTTTACATTTCCTATGACCATACCAGACCAGCCTAAGAGAGGAAAACAAGCCAAAAAGGGCCAAAAAAGGTTTCATAAAGAAATGATCAAGGAACTTAAATATCTACATATTTAACAGTCCGTTTTCCGCTCCCGCTACCTCTCATGCCCTGCACCGTCATAATTCGCAACTGTATAAACACAACATTTCGTTATCACAGCTGATAAGTGGCCGTTGACCCCACGCTTGCTTCCTCATACCACACGTGGCTTGAAACGATGCTGGATAGAACGATCGAAGCGCTGCATGCTTTGCTGGACGATTTGATTCGGTTTTTAACGCTAGATGGCGCTAGTGTCTTGGTACATGTAGTGTTCGTTAATCGCAGCTAGATGGAGCCACTTTCGTTTAAATTTTGGTTGTCCTTACTAATGTTTGCTACAATTTTTAAGTAATAATTAAAAATAGCAACAATAGTAAGTTGATCAAACCCAAAAACCTATTAAATAGACATATCTTGAGCACCTACTTAAAGTAGGTATGCGAAAAAAACAAAAACATACAGTTTAAAAATGTAACTTGTTGGTGGACCGTTATGTGTTTTTATCTTCTCGCAGATTTAGTGGTGGTATCGCCACCATTTTTACCTTGCTTACCCTTTAACCTGCCGCCAAATAGCGGTGCTCACTTTGTTGTGTTCCGGCGTGGGGATAAGACTTCTGCTGAAATGTCTAGCATAGAGCATTCCATTTATGACAATGCATTCGCAGTCTTGAAATTGTAGTCTCGAAATTGCCAATTTTTCGAGGTTTCAGGTACAGTCGAGTACAAAAGCTTACACTATTGATCCTTATTTCAATTTCACAAGGTTCAAAAATGGATATACATCTTTGTAGTCAACTGTACCATTCAGGATCAGATCTTTTTTCATACAAAAAAACAACGTACCATCACGGCTCATGCCAAGCTTCAGACACTTCTGCAGCCGACAGTACTGGCAGCGGTTACGGTTGACACGGTCGACCACGCAAGCCTTATTCCGAGGGCACTGGTAGTTCACCACTGGAAGAAACAACTGTGTTAGTGCAAATTTAAATATGTGAAGCAAAGGGAAACCCTATTTATTTGAAGCGGAAACCCTATTCATTCAAAGTTCAAAATAATGTGAAGCACAGGAAACGTTAGCCTAGTTGGTAGTGACCCTGTCTAAAGCAGCTAGCGGTCCCGAGTTTAAATCCCGGTAAGGGCAGATATTTGTGTGATGAGCGCGAGTATTTATTTCTGAGTCTTAGATGTTTCCTATGTATTTAAGTATGGACTTCTCAATATAAGTAAGTTAAGCGTTGTCTAGTACCCATAATATAACCCTAGAGAATAGTTTCGGGCTAGGTCAACTGGTGTGAAATATATTTATTTATACAAGGTAAACATATTTTTTTGAAGCGACACTGTCAGTTAAAATATGAAAATGCAAATAAAATGTAATACGGTAACCCTATTTGAGTTTGAATTAAACTATATGAAAATAGATGAAGAAGGGGGCATATTTTAGCATTTTAAGTAACTACATAATCCAGTTTTATATGCATTTCAATGACTTTTTCTTTTATTATTTAGAACTACAAGTCCAACAAAAAGCAAGCCTTGAATATCCGACTATCCTCACAGTATCAGAACTGAAATAGTGGTAGAAATTGTGGTTCCAGTGAAAATGGGTACTCGTAAGTCCTCTGAACTTCAAGTGAATAAGGGAGTAATCTAGTACAATGAGTTAAGTAGACTTAAATCCGTTTTCACTAGAATCTCACATATATTGATTGTAAACCGCATCAACATCCATACAGTTCCTTACATTAGTACAAACATACAGACAAATGTGATGCAAGGTTATAATCTATAGAGATATGGTAATTATATCTACATACCAATTAAAACCCACTGTGTAAACGATCCTGTACTAAACAGGATGAATGAAAAACCGCAACGCCTCTATTCTAGGCTATAAAATCCAAATCGTATTTGACCTGTTATGGTATTGTTTTTAATCGGCCGCCATTACTGTCAAGTAAATAAGAGCTATCAAAACGTTGACAATACGATAACAGGTCAAAAATGATTGGGTTTTTACCGTATTGAATAGAGGCTCAGATAGCCTAGCGGCTTCAGATGCTCCTGATTGCAAGGCACTCAGTTCAATACCCAGAAGCCGCCAAGGGGTACGGTTCAGCAGGACTTAGTTGCATTTTGCCTTGGTAACCAAAACGTCTTAGGTGTTAATTGTCTGTGCAAAACGCCCGCATTGCAATATTCCAAAGTAGGCAAAAGGCCTTTGTTGTAAAACGTCTTCATGTCATTCAAACTTCATAAGCAAAAAATCCAAATGATCATAACAACTAATATGGCATAATGTCTTAGTAGCATAAAAACTGGTTCTCCTATGGAAGCCCTCATCGTCATTTGTCCTAATGCATCGTTTGTCCGAATTTTCATTTATCCTAACGCCATTTCCGCTTAAATATTAAAACTTTTTAGTATTGTTTAATACAATCCTAACCTAACCGAACGCCAGACATAATGGGAAAACTTAGAAAGTTGCCTGACTCGTCTGAAGACCAGTTTAGGGCAAATGAAAATTCGGGCAAACAATGTGTTAGGACAAACGTTGTCAGGGATTGTGAGGGACACCCCTTTAAACTATATAGTCACACACACATAGTCGTTGCTAACACAGTCGTTTTACAACCAAGACCTTATACAATTTGATCGTTATGCCTACTTGCACCTATTGTACATTTAACGACTTAGAAGTTTTGCTAAGTTAGTCTCTATAAAACTAAAACCATTTTCCAAGCAAGTCATTATACAAACAAGTCATTTTGCTTACTTAGTCATTTTCAGACATAGGAATACAAGGGGCAAAATTTTATGACAGGTAGGGAGTTCCTATATCGATAAACTCAATTATCGATGCTTTTTCCATATACTAGTGATCGCCCCCAGCATTGTATGTATTTTTCGTAAGTATTGTTCTGAGTAAGTATGAAGTTCACACAGCATATTAACTAAAAGAAAAAGTTCTGCCCCTATTACCTCCACAGAAATTTAGCGACCTGAAATAGATTTATCACTTTTATCAGCCAAGACGCAGAGTTTTAATGCACGAAAACTGGGAACAAATTCTGACCGTTTATTTTAACAATAGTAGATGGGACAATAATGAAGAAAAAATAATGATGAATAAAGTTTCGAAATTAAGAAGAGAATTCCGTTGTTATTTTGTTTAATATTTAAACTTTTAATAAAAAAAAAAATACAGGCAAAACTTGAAGTGATCACTAGTATATAAAACAAGCAACGATAATTTAGTTTATCGATATAGGAACTCCCTACCTGTCATAAAATTTTGCCCCCTGGATTCCTATGTCTGGCATTTTACAAGTGAGACATTTTGCTTACCAGGGCAAAATACAACTCGGTCTTCCTGAACCGAACCCCTGCCAAGTACCAATAACCTTTTTTAACATAGTTCAGTACCTGAGTACTGACTTAGCCTTCTATAAAAATCTAAAGCCTGTCAGTAAAGAAAATACATCGTAAGTAAACCTTCAGACTGCTAACTGAATGTGAATAAATGATCCTACAGGATCGAAGATGAACAAGAAAGATGATACAGGGTGAATTAAAGAAGCCGACCTGTGCTCTGCGACCGGCGGAAGAACCCTTTGCACCCCTCGCATGTGATCACCCCGTAGTGCACCCCTGAGGACTTGTCTCCGCAGACCTTGCAGGGGATGATCTCAATTTGAGCTGCAACAATAGAAAAATAACACGTTAAAATAATGATACAGACTGATTATACAGCTTAGAAATATTTTAAAAGGTTTAAAATGTTATTTATTAAAGAACCTCTAGGTCTTTTTACCCGACTGCGGCAAAGCCCAAAAGGAGGGTTACGTGTTTGACCTGTATGTATGTATGTCCGTTCCTATGCCTCCTGGTAACTACTCAACGGCTAAACTGATTTTGATAAATGATCCGTATGTAGATCCGTCTTAATGACGTGAGTGTCACTGGGTACATTTAATTCTTAAAAACTTTCAACATATATCGACACCAGTATCAAAAATGGAGTTCGGTTTTGAAAGCTTGCTCTTTATTTAGTTATTGTTACTTATAATTTTTTGTACAAAGTACTTCATTATCGCATTTGAAAATGACTGTGTGTGCTAAATAAATTAATTAAAGAAACTCATCAACCATAACGAACCATTGTAATTCTTAACGATCTAGTTTATATAATACACATAACCTTTCGAAAGACATGTTTTACTAAATGATGGTATAAACAGCATCAAAATCTATAGAGTAATAAAAAAAAATAGCTAGTAACTTTGGCTTTTCATTTTTCATTCAATAATGAAAAAGACTAAATATAAAGACATAGCAATTTAAACTATTCCTATACCAAATTTAAAAATTCTTACATATTTATTTGTGATATTTAATCCAAAATTTAACAAATTGTACCATGCCACATATTTTTAAGCGTATTTTAATTTAATGTTCAAAAATTACAAATAATATTTAATGTCTCTTTAATAAAAAAACACCCTTTTATAGGTTCACCCACTCTTTAGTACTCGAACGTAGGTAATTACTTAGCGGGATTCGCAGGACCAAAAACGCCGAGGTCATTGAACCGCGCAAGGTCGGAGCGCGGTCATTGACCCCGTACATTACACGCCTACTACGCCTAGTAAGGATGGGTTTTAAAGGTCTTTAAAAAGATTAAAGGATAATAGGGTTTTTGAATAATTATTGTTGGATTTCAGCTTATTTAAATAAAAAATATTGTTACTTAATTTAATTACTTATTTTTTTATACATACGTTAAGGTTGACAAGCGAAGTGATAACACATAATATTGTTTATCATTAAAAAAAATTTTTTTCTGTGGTTCGTCTGTAATTATTACTTGTGGTACGCTTTAAAGAGTATTTATTGTAATGTTAAATATTTATACTACATGATGAAATAAAAAACCTATAGTAGTAATACTTATTGGATGTAGAAAAAGCCATTCTGAAGTATACTTACGCCAATTTAGCTATAACCTCTATTATAAAAATATAACAAAACCTGGTTTAAATTAATCCTAATAATTTTATAAATGCGAAAGTACGTCTCTCTAATTGACACTGCAAAACCAGTGAACCGATTTTGATGACATTTTGTATTGAGACCTTAAACTCCAAGTTTTTTTTTAAAAACCGGAATATTTTGAAAAACACCAAA
Source organism: Acleris literana (assembly GCA_946894065.1). NCBI lineage: Eukaryota > Metazoa > Arthropoda > Insecta > Lepidoptera > Tortricidae > Acleris > Acleris literana. The sequence continues at coordinate 4,755,491 of OX335696.1, forward strand.
GAAATAACAAGCGATTACGCTATCCTTGCTCGCAAAATATAGTAGAATACAACTCGATTATCGACGAAGTCTCTTACTGTTTTATTTTGTCAAATTTCAATATGGCGTCAGCACCAGTATAACAATTGCTATAGTAACTAATTGTTCTCTGTCATTTGTTTAATTACTGTAATGCAGGATGTATATCCTGCCAGGTTTCGACATCTTTCGCTCTGTTCCGGAGCGAAATTAACAAAAAACATGTTGAAAACATTTACGGATAGCAAAAAAATAAATCTTAAGAAAATTTGACTTTTGTATTTACTATGTCAATGTCTTTGATTGATTTATTTGATTATTTTAACGTGATTCAACTATACACAGGTGCACCTTGTTGTACAGGGGTCTATATTGGCTCATATAAAATTGGTCTTTAGATTTTTTATACAAATAACGATTTGAGTCTATACTCATCATTTCTTCGAAAAATTTTGCTTATACTTTTTTGTTCATACTTTTTTAACTCATAATCATCGCAACTCATAATGCATTTTTTTAAGAAACTTACCTTTTGAGGATTGTTATAAATCCAACTTAACCTCGCCTAATTTTATCTACACGTAAGATATTTAAGAAATTCTGAAAAGTGTACGGTTCCATTAATATTGGCGTTATAAGTTCAGATGAGTATAAGTTCCGATCATTAGTATTAAAAAATATTATGAAGAGTATGAAGAGTGATCATTATGATGTAAAATGTTATGAGAAAAATTTTCGGAGTTCCAATAATCGGAGTTGCAATTTTATATGAACTTTGGCGCACCCGTTGTATAGACCTCATTTCATACAAATTATAACTTCGCAGAATTTTAATTTCATAGAAACCTATTTTCTGCTGAACCTGTGTTGACTTCAGGTAATCTTAAACTAGCTTCTGCCCGCGACTTCGTCCCCGTGGAATAGTTACTTTGGGCTAAAGTTAACTTTAACCCGCGACTTTGTTAACGTAGAAGGTTGAAACATTCTTCATTGGTGCTCCGCTCCTATTGGTCTTAGCGTGATGATATATAGCCTATAGCCTTCCTCGATAAACGGGCTATCTAACACGGAAATAATTTTTCAAATCGGACCAGTAGTTCCTGAGATTAGCGCGTTCAAGCAAACAAACTCTAAACTTTATAATATTAATATAGATATGATTCGCGTAGGTTAGGTTAGGTTAGACTCCTAACCATTACAAGATAAACTGAAATCAACACGGGTTCAGCAGAAAATAGTTTTCTTTGAAATGAGTGTCGATGAAAAAAGGGTAAACTACTATACACAGATAAGTACAAATGGCGGACTAAATGCCCAATGGCATTCTCTACCAGTCGATCAGTAAATACAACAGGAACAAAAAAACGGTTAGTGTGAAGAAAATTAACGTTGAAAATACAGTTAAATCAATTTAAATAAAGTTGTCAATTCATTTACAAAAGTATTTTACTAATATAATAAATATGAAAATGTGTTTGTATGTTTGTAAAATTTTGACCGCAACGCCTAAACCGATCGATATGAAATTTAGTACAGATATAGTTTACAACTCTGTGACAGATTTAGTACTTTTTATTTCAGAAAATAGAATAGTTCTCGAGAAAATAGCGACTAACAAAGTTAAGCCGACAGTGTCACGGGGAAAAGCTTACGTTTCTTGCCTTACAATTTTGACATATTATTATTTCTTTGCCCTATAGACGTGGTCCTAGTGAAAAAAGGGTATAACTGTCCTAAAGGGGTGCGCCAAAGTTCATATAAAATTGCAAATTAGATTATTGGAACTCCGAAAATGTATCTCATACCATTTTACATCATAATGATCACTCTTCATACTCTTCATAATATTTTTTAATACTAATGATCGGAACTTAAACTCATCTGAACTTATAACGCCAATATTCATGGAACCGTACACTTTTCAGAATTTCTTAAATATCTTACGTGTAGATAAATTTAGGTTAGGTTAGGGTAGATTTATAACAATCTAAAAAAAGTAACAGTTTTTGAAAAAAATGCATTGAGTTGCGATGATTATGACTTAAAAAAGTATGAACAAAAAAGTATAAGCAAATTTTTTTGAAGAAATGATGAGTATAGACACAAATCGTTGTTTGTATAAAAAATCTAAAGACCAATTTTATATGAGCCAATATGGACCCGTCCTAAAGATCAAGTGAAAAAGGATTTAAGTCTAGTATACTCCATTTACGTATATACCCTTTTTTATTACGAGTTAAGTCGACTTATACCCTTTTTTACTAGGACCCCAACATCACCCTGTATTATAAATGCATGTCCAAATACCTTTGCAAATCCAAATTTCCTAAAGTCCGACTTGAAAACCCTTTTAAAACACAATTTGTATAATTTTTACAGTTTTATCGATGTGTCATATTTGTGAGTTCGCTTAAAATCCGCCGTCATCAATTAACGCTTGATAATTTTAATATGATTTTGATGATTAATTCTATTTGGCTTAAATGGAAACACGTGTAACAATCGACTTTAAATGATTTAAGCTTGATGCGATCTTGAGATTAACAACATTCTCAAGATAAAAATACACCTTTTAAAATTCCATTTATATTTCTTAAAAGCAAAAGTGACTGTTGAACTAGTGAACATTGTACAGTCGAGTTCATAAATATGTGTACACTTTAGTACCTTGTCACTTTAATCGCTGTTATAATTCGTGTATTACAGTTTGAACATGACATTAAATAGACAAGGTATTAAAGTGTACCTATACATATTTATGAACTCGACTGTACAGGCTGATTATTTTTGAACATCTCTGATAAATCAAAAAATACTTAAAGAGAAAAATAAATCTCGATCTTGACATCACTCAGGAGCACAACAATGCACACACTGTAGCTTGGTGGCAATTTGGACAGACCCTGTACATTTTATTTGAACCCGAGCTGGTACAAGCGGTTACCTATGACACCAAGATACCTATCGTCGGTGAAACTACAAAACCGCGTAAGTAACATTTTTAATGAGGAGCAAAATGCACCTTTTTTCTAAAACGTTAAGGTTTATTTTGTTCTATAATAAATTTGTTGGTTACGCGATTTTGCAGTATCATCGACGCTATGCTTCATCGAAATCTGACTAGACTGTTAGTATTAAAAATGGGAAAAATAAAAATAAAAAATCTGTTCAGCATTTCAGTCGTCTTTGAGAGACATAATGCAAACATCCTAATAATTTTCGCAATATATTTCTCAGAAGTCAATAATATATGACTTTACATACTGTTTCAATATCTCAATAATGCTGTGTGTTACTTTTTAGCTGACCGTTGTAATTTGACTCTTTAAATACTGATTACTGCAAAAAGCCGTTGGGCAATTCTTTTGTCATTAATTAACAGTATTTTAAAAGAGTCAGCAAAAAAATGCGTCAAGCGTGAGTTGATTTTTATGAGCAGGTTTTTTAATGTAGACAGTGTTCTGTTTTTGATTATGACTTTTACAGGGAATTTATTTAATAATATTAAACGTATTAGTAATTTTTGAATACATATAATAATATCGATTTTCTTTATAGGTAGCTTGTGAACCACGGTGTGTCTTTTATGACACGTAAAAAAACGGAAATACCAAAAATTCCAATATTTATTTCCGAATATTATTTTTTCCGAAAGCTATGTTTATGCTGGAGCTATTTTAGATTAAATGAATAATGTAATTGTTATACACAGGTTGGGTTAGGTTTGATACAAAAAAAGGGATATCAAAAACTTAATAAAATCTTTTATCAAAACATTGCATTCGGAATTATATGAAAATTCGGGATTTCGATTAATTCGGAATTATGACTCTTCGCAATTATTTAACTAGTCCAAAAAATCACTAGATTTTTGGCCTTTCCTTTTTAAATGTATTTAAAAAAAATAACTTTGGCACAAGCAGCACTGCCTATTTTAAACGTGGTCCAAAGCAGAACAATAAAATAATAATCAAACAAACATAAAATTGTTGATATAAGTATATCCTGACCAACTGTCTGTACAATGCATCTGTAACTCGAACCGTGCGAGCAAGACGGCTAGAAGGACCGTTGCATCGTCAGCTGATCGTGACGTCAGAGTTCAACGGCCGAGCCCGTTCATTCGAAAAATGCGTTGTGACGTCATGGAATTCGGAATTTAGGGTTGAACAAAGTATCAAGGTTTTTGGGTTATAGGGTTTTTGGTATATTAGGGTTTTTGTAGGGTTACTGATTTTATTTAAGATGCACATGGCGTACAACGGTACTTACCTATACCGTCTAGGACTACAATGATATTTATTATTGTTTCTAATACCGTTGTGTCATTCGCAGTCTGTTGATTTTTATGCGTCACATTAATTTACCTATGAGTTCTTCACTCAATATAATTAAATTACATCCAGGTATTAAGATGATGAGAATAATCTTTAACTTTTTTTTAATTTCAGCAACCGAAAAGGATTTTTTAGAGTTCGGAATGATTTGCATCTCGCGACAAATACATCGTTTTTCTGTCAAATAAGATACTGGTAAATAGTTTTCATTGAAGTTCAGTAATTTTTATTTTTGTACTTTTAAATTTAAAGTAAATACTAACCTAGGTTCTAAAAATTGCAATAACTTTTAATTTTCGAATGAACGTTACGTCACAGGTCGTCGACCCCGGACAAGCCCTCGCGTCAGGCCCAAGGTTCCGAATTTGAATTCTAATCTAACGGGCGTACGTCAGGCAGGGGTGAACGCCCGCGAGTGTCCGAATTGAGCCGTTCATTTGCGGTCTTAAATAAAAACTGAAAGCTTTATCCCAATGGATTAAAGATGACATTGAAATGCATTTATCTTTTCGAATAGCCGTGTTATTTTTGTCCGTTGCCTAGAATAAGTTTGCGGTTGTATTAGCAGAGAGTGAAATGTATATCAAAGGAGGTAGGTTTATAATTGATTGTTTTTTAACTTATGAATTGTTATTTCAATTTTGTCGATAGCGAAGAATTCGAATTTTCATTATTCAATTGCCTATAAGTTTGCTTCGAGTTATTTTATTACAAAATAAAAACAGTTTAAGAATGTGTCATAGGGTAAACTACCCAATTACCGAACCTGTCCTTGTTCATCAGTTGTTTTTTTTTAATACGCCTATTTGCGTCTGCTTACTAAGCTATTACTGTACTGTCTATTTTGATATTGCAGTGTTCGGTATATATCGAGTTGTTTACAATTTCCATCACTTATATATAGTCTTGGCTGGGCGTCAGCTGTGTATTACATAAAGCGGTCAATGCGCCGGCGACGGTAATTTTTGATTACTTACAATGATTCAACTGTTTATAAATTAACTTGTTAGTAAATCCAACAAAAAAAACATTATTTATACCTATGTGAAGTGAATCAGATTCTTTGATTAAATAAACTGAAACGCCTTTTATTTTTAAAAGGTTAATTGATTTTGATCTTTAAGTCCAAAGTTAATTGTTGCAACCGCAGGTCATGCGCACAAGGACGGGTGGTAGAATCCAATGATATAAAGGAAAAAATATGTATTGAAATTGAAACAGAAATACACCTAAGTAAGACGCAATTAAATAATACAGCAGTTTTTTAGTTGTTTAGTTTATAACATTATGATTATCGTTGACTTTAAAAATTCACCTCTATATGTATAGGAATAGGAGTGAAAAAGGGGTATACAAGACTTCTGGGGATAATGTGCAGGAAACCACTAGATAAGTCTAGTTTATGCCGCTGTATGTATAGTTTAAACCCTTTTTAGGGCTTCGTACGTACCCGAAGGGGCCTAATCGGACCCTATTATTAAGCCTCGCTATCCGTCCATCTGTCAGCGGGCTATATCTCATATACCGTAATCTTGAAATTTACACAAGGTATGTATTACTGCCGCTATGACAAATAATAAAAACAATTTAAAAATAAAAGCTGATCTCGATACAATAAACGTGTTGTTTCCGGCGTGGTTAAACTTTTGTGCGAGTCCGACTCGCTCTTGGCCGTTTTTTCATACTGTCCTTCGAAGCTAATTTTCAACCTTGTTCTAAACAGTCAAAAATAAAAAATAAGCTACCTATTATTTACTCATCTAATCTAATCTAAATATCCTATTTAGTATCCCACTTCTGAGGAAAGGTTTTCCGCCTCATTTCTATATAACTAACTAGGGAGCCCTTTCTTTCCCATAATTTTAATGGTCATAATGTAATTGTTGACAATTTTTGATAGTCATCATTTTTTATATCGCTGAAACTGTAACCTTTTCAGAAGTTCTGAAATATCTACCGTGTAGACAAGGCTAGGTTAGGTTAGGTTTGATTTATAAAAATCCTGAAAAAGTAACAGTTTCTTTAAAAAACACGTTATGACTTGCGATGATTATGACCTAAAGCACATTATGACTAAAAATAATTATGTCAGTCAATATAGACCCAACTAACTAACTTAGCCAATTAATGCCAGCTTGGATTGATTTCGTCTAAATCGTCTCATTGTTTTTATACGACTTTCTTTGAGAATAAACTAAAGGTTTTTTTTATTTGGCACATGACGTTACAGACACGTCATAACCTTGTATTTCACATTGCAGTTACGTAACTGGCAGACGTGAAAGAGACGAGCGAATACGACAATGACCCAATATTAGACTTGTTATCGGCCGGAATCGAACACGTAATCTGTGACGTTGCCAGGTCACTGCACTGAAGGTATTTGGCAATTCTATACAGTGTGGAAAACACGAACGCCACATGGACTGCAACTAGGTAAGTACCTTAAATATTGGAAATAGCAAGTTCTACGCAAAGGAGACCTACTTTTATTTTTGAAAACAAAAAATACTTTAATGGATTTATGAAAAAATAATCTCTTCCTTGACCGGGAATCCAACTGGTCGAATATGACAAAACAATAGTCGTGTTTTATGATACAGATCGGAAGCGTCATTGATAGTGATCATTTATGTCTATAACACATACACCTTTAAATTAAATAAACACCGTAAAAACCCTTCTTTATTATTTTGTCATATTCGACCAGTTCGATTCCCGGTTTTTTTTCATTTGTTTTAGACATCATGTTTCATAGTCACATATACTGCTTAAGACCTACACAATCGATACCTAAATAGAAATAGTGTTATTTTTATTTTTCAAAATGTCCTGGTTCGATTCCCGAGCTGAGTATAAGTTTTTTTTTAAATTTATGAATGCAGTTTTCCTTGTTACTTAAATCGATGACATGGTTGCTAAGAACGGATCCTCGTATGTCTTATAGTTTCAGACTTTCCCATACTGAACGATTTAAATGTTACAACTGTATATGTACTTTGGTATGGCCACGGACTTTAATAGAGGAACCACTATAGAACCTTGTCGCATAAAACCCATGGTTAATTCCTATGTAATTTCTATCTTTTCACTTGACGCTGTCATTATGACAAGGTTCCATCTTGGATCAACATTTAAAGTACTTGAAGGTACTAATGCTTTATTCTACTTGGTAAATCCATATTGATTTTGACATGTTATCGTATTGTGAACGTTACAATAGCTCTTATTTACTTGATAGTAATACCGGCCGTGCTAAAAATAATACCTACGATAATAATGTCAAAAGGAATATGGTTTACTCTTTAAAAATAGAACCTATACGATGGACATAGGGTACACTTTAAAAAGTTCTAAATTCGTTATTTTTTCGTAGCAGAATTTCCATTTCGTCGCTTTACTTTCTCAACCTCGTATCTGATCGAATAGTTAAATGGGAAAAGCACTCATGTTCCCTAAAGAATAAAGACTACTTTCCTATCTAACTATTTGATCCGATACGAGGTTGAGAAAGTAAAGGGAAGATTTGCATTTTGTTTTCCCCTGAGACGTGAGTCTGGTCTAAAAATACTTGATTGGAAAATATGCACCTGGAAAAAGATGTGGACGGGAAATGGTGCGAAAACAAATTTCGCGTCAATAAATAAAATATTTTGGAAAAATAATCGAGTACCGACCCTAAAGCATCAAGGTACATGCGTTGACTTAGTTATGACATTGTACTAAGAAACAGTTGAATCAAATGAGGAATGTGGATATAGTGACAGTTTGTTCTACAATGAAGCGTCACTATCAACAGTCACGACAACTACGTCCACATAGCTAGTAATGTATATTACCATTCCAAATAGCGCGTGTTTCTCGCAGCAGCATAGTAAGTGTGATAGGCTCTGGACAAATTGTCTACCATTTCATTTTCATTGATAACGAATTAAAGGCATTTTAATATTGTTTTAATAACCTAAGGTTATAAAGTCATGTTCGATGATAAAACAAAACCGGTAAACGGTTAAATGATAACATAATCAGTAAATTTGAAATGTATGCAGTTTGGATGGATTGTCATCAGGACAATACAGCATAAAGAGCCTTTGTTGATTGTCAGCATCTGAAAATGGAGTTCAAATCCAAGTTACCAATACGTTGCATTGACTCAGTCTCCGTGGAAATGCACTCAAGGTCATAGGTTTGAACCCCATTACAAGTTTTAAGCAATGTTTAAAACTCTTGAAACAAAAATAACCTAAAATACTACAGACAACCACATGTCTAAACGTAACACATCGCCATAACCATGAAAACGTCGAAAAACGTTTAAAAAAACAAACCACCGTTTGTCTGTCACTCGTTAATGGGAGCGGCCTAAAATAAAAGTGACAGAAATGACAGAAGTGACGTCACGCGCGCGTCACGGGTCGTTGACCCCGCACGTGAGGCGCGGGTACCTTATAAGGTGGGTTACCCTATCGAGTGATGTTGCGTATTGTTTTGAAATAGCAAGTTATTTTGATGAAAAATACGGGCGTGTTTTGGCACCGTTTATTTAGTTGGTCCGAGTTCATATTTGCTTTAAAAAAATATTTTCTTCCGTGTTAAGAGGACTGTCAATGACGCTGAAATCGCGTAGCTGTCAAAAGTTTCCATACAAATTTAGCTCCGGGCGATAACGTTTCCAACATTATTGAACATGTTGTAGTTACTATGAAAAGCTAGGTTTGTACGGTTCCATTTGTTTTTTTTTAACTTTGTTTTTTTTTCAAGAAATATTTACTTGAAAAGCAAAACGTACCTACAGCTCTAGCTTTTCATAGTCATAACATTTACAACATAATCAAAAATCGTACAAAACTGACCAGGTAGACTTTTTTCCTGTGGCACTGTGGGCCCGTTTGCCTTCCCGTGTTATAAAAAAAAACTCCGAGCATCTTAGAACATATTAAAACTGATTTTACTTGCGTCAATTGTAACTAAGTGTATTTTGAGAAACCAAATTGCATAGACAGACACATTATGTGTCAGCTAGTCATAAAAAATGTTTATGTTCCTCTGTCAACAGCCAAGTTCAAGGTCTCTTCTATTAGATGTCTAGCTCGAAGCAATGACCTGGAACCTAGCTCGCCGATTATTAATTCGGCGGGAACTGGCAAAATGTTCAAAGCAATCAATATCTAGAAACTGAATCTGCAGAGCTCAAGACGTGGAAGAAAAAAAAACTGTCATGGTGACTCTTACTTTCACAGCTGATATTTCCTAAAATACCTAAATGATTTTTATAATACCTAGCTTAAACTCATTTTAATTAAACTAGCTTTCTATTAAAAAAACTGCATCCAAATTGGGCAACCCATTTGGGAGCATGGGAGCATGATACAGACAAACACACAGACACACATTAAACCGTTTGCATCGGGTATTTAAAGATAAAACATACAAATTTACAACTTTTATACCTATATAGTAAACATGTTTTATGGTTCAACAGATGTCGCTAATAGCGTAGTTGTAACAACGCCATCTGTTATTAAAGTTAAGAAGTGTTTTTGTGCGTAACGACTAAGGTATAAAATCGATTTAAAAAATTATAATGCAATATTTTATGAAGGGAAACGCACAAAAGTAGTCCCAAATAAGTATTCATTTTATTCCGAGAATTAAATTATATATGAAAAGCATCGAATATATTTTTTATTTCGAAAATGACTTTGTTCCAGAATTTTATCTTCCATTAATGGAAGCCGATTGACACCACCAGTCCCACCAGTCCCACCACTGAGCTATCCAGTTAATAAGCTAAAAAAAACCCATAGCAACAAGCACTTGCATTAAAACAATTCAGTCGAAGTGCGCAGGAGTTCATTCACCTCCCAAATACACGTGTCTGCGCTACAATAGCGGAAACGACCTAACTGCATACCCGCTGCATTCCGAAATGCACCGTGACCTCACGAAAATACCGTTCATATCAGCCTACTCTACATTGGTAAAAATGTTAGCGCCGCATTGGAAATAGTACCGTAATAATGAAGTTCAGAGTTTATTTTTGTATGAGATGAAATGATAATGGTATTATGCTTAAATGCACTAAAATTCACGTCGAATGTTTTTAATTGGAGTTTATTTTTATATGAGTAAGAGTGATCTCGATCGATTTATTGGAAATCGAGTTGTATTTGGTCTTCTTAAGGTTAAAAACTATTTTAGACTAATTGTTTCACGCGACTCTGTCCAAAGAGAAGTAGAAGTACCCAACTATACCCTATGTCATTCCTCGGGGTTCAAACTATCTCCATACCAAATTTCTTCGAGATCGGTTCAGCGGTTTAGCCGTGAGAGCTAACAGACAAACATTTTTTATGGATTGTAAAATGACGAATTATAACTTGTGTCATTTTTCATAACGTCAATGAGTAGAGGCAAAATTTTATTTTTTATGAAAAATGGATCATACGACATTTTTGCACACTGGTTAAATTTTTCAAAAACCGCAGACACAATATTCCAATGGTTAAAATAAAATTATCATTTTAACTTGTTAATGTGTCAGTGTTTCGACATCGGGAAAACCTAAGATTGATATTTTTTAAGAAAGAAGGTGTGACGGTTTAACCTGAATTTGCTGACAATTAACACAGATTTTGAACAAAGAAAAAACAAACTAATTGCGGAAAATCGTTGATTATTTAGGGCACAAACATTCAAAGTCGATTGGGCACAACAGATAATACGGCTAATTGTAGGTAAACAGTGCATTTTAGAGCATGACGTCAAAATGGCCAAAATGTTTTCGTCATTTGAAAATTACTATGTAAAAATTTAAATAAAGTAAGAATGTTTGCTTTGTTAATCATTCATAATTGAGAAAAAAATATGGATGAAGCGATTTAATTTATTTACTTTAAAAAAAAAAAGTTTAATGATAACTAAAAAATATTATTTATATTAATTGATTTAAAATAAAATACCTCAATCAAGAAAATATACAAAAATAAAAGAAATAAAAGTAGATATTAAAAACTTTAAGTATCAGACTATTACTGTAAATTTAAACTTAAAGTTAATACAGAAAATCACAAACAAGGACAACCAAATACTAAAACGTATGACTCAGTGCCAACTGACCTGCTTGCTTCATAGAGGTCGTGAGTTGGTTTCCCGTAAGCCTAAATATTTTTGCGCCCGCACGTATGCAACCTTTATCAGTTCTTAGAAAACTTAAGTGTTATGTAATAAATGCATCTTTCAATATAACAAGTATACATACATACATACATTAAATCACGCCTGTTTCCCAGAGGGGTAGGCAGAGACCACTTCTTTCCACCTGCTACGATCCTGACAAATCTCTTTCGCTTCTTCCACATTCATACATCGAGTCATGATAACAAATATTATATTAAATTAAATAACAACCCTACATCCTACTAAAGTCCAAAAAATCATTTCAATATTAATAATCACGCAAATTTTGTACAGTGCCTCTATTCTAAGCGGTAATTATACCATATCGCACCGCTAGATCAAAACAGTAACAACTCAAAATCATTGCTAGTTTAGTTTCAAGTTAATAAGAGTTGTATTAAAGTTGATTTTAAAATACAGTTGTATGAGTTAGGTACTACTATTTTGATCTAGCAGTGCTTATCGTCTTTGACCTGTTATGGTTTTCAACTCAGCCACCATTACTGTCAAGTAAATAAAGCTATTAAAACGTTGAAAATACGAGAACAGGTCAAAGATATTGTTTTTACCGCCTATAATCTCGCCCCAGATAGGGATTTCGCACATTGAAAAGTATTTTACCAAGGTTTAATTAAAACAAATGAATCCCACTCAAACATCGCAAAAAAAAAAGTTTATCGACCCCCATAAATTTAAGCAAAACGTCTTTTCTCACACTAAAAGTGATTTAATCTTCTGACAACATAGTAAAACGGAGCAATAGCCTTCCCAAAATCCAATATGGGGCGACGGGGGAACGAACGACGTGGCGTCGCCAAGTCTCAGCTCCCAGACGGAGTCAACTGCCCCAGATAGGGGAGAGCGGGGTGGACTGGTTACGAAACGCTAACTATTTAAGCTAGTTAAGATTTTTTATGGCTGGGAGAAGGCAAAAGGCACCAACGGTCACCAAGCTCTATTTTTCTATCCTGACAGTGACAGATGATAATTGACAATTCAGTGTAGATGATGAAGAACAGTGTCTAAGAAACAAAAAGGGTGTAACAAATTTAACGTGTGTATCTATCTGTGTGTTTGTCCGTCTAGCTCCCAAACGGATGAACTGATTTGGAAGCGGTTTGGTTTAAAAAAAAGCTAGTTTAATCGGGATGGTTCTTAGCTAGGTTTCATCAAAATCGGTTGAGCCGCTTAAGAGATATCAGCTGATAATGTATGGGACTCCATTATATCGAGGTTTTCGTTAATTAATTATTCTAATATTGTATGAAACACTTCTTGCTTTCTATAAGTACTAGTATTAACTGTAGAAATTGAGCCTTTAGGTCAATGACCTTGGTTCAGACTGAAATTTTGTGAGAGCTGCTGAAGTTTGAAGGGTCAATGACATTTAATCATTCATTTTTTAACCATGCTAAAGAGATTATGTAACTAAAACTAGGATTCTGTAATAGGAACAAGCATTGTCTTCAGAAAGTTTGCTAAAAAACTACCTAAGTACAAGCCGAAATATTTTGCAACGCCAAGACTGCAAATCTTTGCAGTATTTGATAACTAAGACATTTTCCCTAAACTAAAGAAGTTTTGTCAAAGCTGGTATCATAGTCTAGATATTTCAGGACTATAAATTCAGGTCAATGACCTTGGCTTAGTCTAGTATAACTGAAACAAGTAAATTGAAGTTTCAACGAGGTCAGTGACCTTGATGTCTGTGCTAAGCGAGTAGGCCGCTGAAGCCTGAAAGGGGTCAATGACCTTGAAAAATAACTAGTAAATAATTGAGCTTGATAGTAACTTTTAAGCTTTATTAACTATAACAATAATCGTACTTTAAAATTACTAAAATAAACTGTAATATCCTCCAAAATTCAAGTAGGAAGAGAAAAGGACCCAGAAGTGTGCCCTGAGGAACCTACCTCTTATAGAATTAGCAGCTTTCTTGTCCAATATCATAGTGTGGAGGGCGGAACCCACCATTTCTGGATGAGGCGACGTGCTGTCCACTACTGATCTTATATCCGTTCCCAACGGCGTCTCGTCTCTCAACTGCATATCTGTATTATCACAGTATTGCCAGGTTGAAAAATATTAGCCATAGTCTCTAGGAATGAACTATTTTTCACACTGGCAAAGTTCGGCGTTAAAAAAATGATGAGTTCTTTTTTCAAAAATGTTTTTGAAAATTTTGCAAATTAACTTGGTTAGCGAAATAAACAGTTTAGCTCCGTTATTTAGAGTAAAATTAAGGTTTTTATAATTACTGTATAGAAATAGAAGTGTCTTTAGAAACTCAAGTGTCCTTACAATCAACAAAGCCGGTTTAAACATACAGACAATTTTCGAATTTATAACATTAAAAGTATACGTTTAATTGTGCATTAATTATACACTAATCCTCAAATAAAGGTAAACTTTAGATATATCAATACGTTGCCTAATCACTCAATTTAATCAAACCTTATACATACTATACGTATGTTAATTGTAAATATGCGATAGTGTGACCAAAGACTAATTGATACGAATATTTGGTTAATGTCCATCACCTTATACCGTGTCGATAAACAAATATACGTATAATATATTTAAACATAATATTTTGCCTGCTTAAAGATCTACTTCCGGAAATCGGTGAAAAAAGAGTTTAAAAAGGTTACATTCCCATCATTTTTAACGTGTTTCCACCAGAAAAACGTACATGATTAATTTATATTTTGCTTAGTACGTTTTATTTATTGTCTTATTTACCTAAAAAGGTATTTTTTAACCCGATTGTTACAAGTATCTTGTCCATACAATTTCTATGTGTACTTTTACATTTTTTGAACATATATTCTCAAGATGTCACAATCAAAACCAAACAAATGTAAATTACAAGGCGGCTCCAACATCTAGATACTTAACCTAAGCACTAAATATCATAGACTATGAACCTAGCCTGCACATGTGTGCTAGGAATGTTAAAATAGATCAGGGTATGCATGTGTGCGTGTATTGGACCGAGTGGGCCAATCTTGAGCTCTTTTCAGATTTTAAGAGGTCAATGACCTTGGCTTTGTCTAGAACTAGTATCATAGTCTAGATTTTTCGGGAGTAGATCAGAATTTCAGGTCAATGACCTTAGTTACGATTAGATAAATTGACAAAATATAACCTAGTACTAATTAGAACTAATCATTTGAAGTGTCAATGGGGTCAATGACCTTGGGTTTGGACAAGGCAGAAATTTAGCGACTTGGTTGCTGAAGTTTCACAAAGGTCAGTGAACTTGCATTTATGTAAAGTATATAATTTAAATAAGAAGTGACTTAACACCTATATTGTTATTGTAGTAGTTACAGATAAAAACTTCAATAATAATAAATCACATAGCTTGTTAGATAATATAGGAGGAATAGAACAGACCCTAGAGATGTGCCTTGGGAATTCTGACACCTACCTCGTATAGAATTAGCAGCCTTCTTGTCCATGAACATGGTGTTCATGGTAGAACTGAACATCCCATCGGAGCTCCCTGGAGGCGGCGAGGTGCTATCAGCCACAGACCCTATATCCATCCCCATCCCCATCTGCATCACGTCAGTATGGGGCTCTCGCTTCAGCTGCAGTTGAGGCATCGAATTAGGATGCAGCATGGTTGTAGCCGAGGAATGACCCCCGTGTTGGTCCGGGGGCCACTGCGTCCCGAACAACTCGTGCAAATTATTATTCATCTTCGATTTTTGAAAAAAGAAACTCCTTTTTAAGTTATTTTCGACCAGTATTGAGTCGCGAATCGAATTCGCATTATACTAGTATCACTGCTTGGTGTTCGACGGTCGACTTGGTCGATAAGGCAACTTTAAATACCAAAATGGCACAGCTCTCAACTTGGTTGAGGTTTAACTGATGTATATGTTCCGTCCCAGCGGCGAAGTGAGATTCCTTTTCGCAAAGTTGATTTCAGGGATTAACTTTTTGAAGAGCAACAAGTTTTTTGGCATTTTGCCTCCGTGGTGAAGTTTTTAAATTCCCTTTTATTCCTAAATAAACATACTATTAAGGCACTGTTTTGTTTTATTGTTCGTCCACTTGTTCCCGATTCTAATAAATTTGTATTCCTTATAAAACTCCGTAAAAAAAACACTAGTCAATCTGTAAACAGAAAACCAGAGCAGAAAGAAGGTTGTATTTCTTTTAGAGTTTGGAAAAGAAAATCAAAATGCCAATTTCGTAATTTTAAATAACCGAACAACGTTCAATTATCTAAAATCCGAAGATTCACTTTATTAAATTGGGGTTCGTTCCGTTGTTAATGGTCACTTGCACTTGAAGGCACTGTCACTCGTTTAAAAATACGTTCACCTCACTGTAGAAGAAAAATTTGTACGTTATTTTGTACTATAGGTTGCGCACAACTCGGAGTCGCGGGACCAACTGGCAGCTCGTCGCCTTGGCGGCCCGGTCGTGACTGACGCGCTGTCGAATCTCCACGGGCCACCAAAAAATTATATATTTTTTCATCCGAATAATCAAGCTAGCTAGCGATAGTTCAGTCAACTGGCCAGTACGAAAATTTCCTCCGAAACCTAACGTTCTTAAGACATTTTCACACCACTTACACCTTCAGGGGTGCTCCAACGTTCCAAATTTGAATGAAGACGTGGAAAAATCTTCGTTTTAATAGTAATTAAGAAGCAAAATGACTGGCCACAACGACGAGTCAACCGTGTGGGTGTGTGCGTGCCGATATCGTGTTTACGTAGCGTCGCGCACACAAGCGTCACGGGTCGATGAACTCAGGACCCAAACAAAGTAGATTTCGGTGAAATGCTGTTGAACTCTAGTTCGAATGTAGAATCGGCGTTACGTCTCAACCGCCATTTTTTGGCAAACGTTCGATTTTTGATTTTTTTTTCTTTTTTAATTGCGTTCCGATCTACGCGGAGATTTTTATTGTAATTGATATTGTTGGTGTGTTAAAGGGTCGTTGACCCCGGAAAATGCGCGCAGGATATTTCTACGGGCTTTTATTCGCTGGTTTATTACTCATTGCATATTGAATTTGCAATTAAACGGTAGGACGGAAAATTAAACATTATTTTAATTACGTTCATAGATTATTGTTTACCTTTTCATAACTTTTCAAACAATTACTTCCTTGCTATACGTACGAAGAACAAAAGTGTTTTTATTTGGTTTGTAGCTGAAGCACATTATTTATTTTAACCGATATAAAAAATTCGGAAACGTCATCAATTTTAGCATAATAATTGGAAATTTTCATAGATTTTTAATTCCGGATAATACTAACTAAAAAAAATACTGGAAAATGGATACAGATACATATATATTCTCGAAATAATTACAAACCCATTTTGCCCAAATTTGACTCAAACCTGTGACCTTCGCAGCTTCGTCTGAACCACTGGGCTAATAAGTCACTGAACTTTGAACCTAGCTTACGCATACCTATTGAGACTAGTAACTTCTATCATAAAAAAATGAATTCCTTCTAGTTTTTTTTATTATTATTTCATTTACGAAGTTAGCCTAGTTCTGCCTACTAAGCTAGCGGCCCTGGGCTCGATTCCCGGTATTGACAAATATTTATGTGATGAGCAAATGTGTTTTCTGTGTATCTAAGGATTTTATTTAAAATTAGTATGTTTATCGTTGTCTAGGTACCCATAGCACAAGCCTAGAGCTTAGTTCCGACTAGGTCAATTTGTGTATGATATATTTATTATTTATTTCATAATAAATTACATATTTATTTATTTCATTATTAAAGTTTTTTTTTTATTATTTCATCATATTAGATCATGTTTATACGATACGCCTAAATTAAACGGCCTTGTGCAATAATGGACAATCACCTTTAACAAGTCAAAGACACCTGAGTTGAGGAAACCGTAACGTCATAAGCGACGCTGCTTCATAAAACAGTTGAGTCATTTTTAATTGCGCGTTTATATTATAAACCAGGAACTTTTTTGGATGTTTCAATGAGATCCAAAAGTACATAAAATTGAATTTTAAATTTGTTTCGAATTGAAAGATCTATTTATATTTTATCACAAGAGACCCGCCCTCGCTTCGCTTCGGTTTATGTGAGTCTGTAACACCCGTACGTTAACCATAATTTATTATTCATAAAAAGCTTGTAATTGATATTGAAAACCACATCAACATCCGTTGCGTGGTTTAGGAGGAGTTAGCCGATATACAGACAGACACGGGAAGAAACTTTGATTTATACTATGTACTGATGACCCGACCTCGCTTCGCTTCGGTTTATGCCAGTTTTCTGTAACACCCGTACATAATCCAAAACTATACATAAAAACCTCCCTCTTGAATCACTCTATCTATTAAAAATAACCGCATCAAAATCCGTTGAGTAGTTTTAAAGATCTAAGCATACATAGGGACAGAAAGCGGGAAGCGACTTTGTTTTATACTATGTAGTGATAGTGACTGATTTCAATTATTATGTTTAGGGTAACCCTATTTTTATATAGTCATAGTTACTAATAATACAATACATACATGGGTTCAAATACCACCCACTGGTCCATCAATTTTTAATTATTGAGCGTTTCAAATTTGGCATAAGAATTAAAATTCTTCTGTATTCTAAATAAAGAAAAAAGTGGGTAAAACGGCCATGTTCTCTTAATTGGTGTGGACTGACCTCCTGACTGTGGTTATGAGGTTACCGGTTCGAGTCTCCGGCGTGTCTGGGTTTTAAGGTGGGTATTTGAAATTAAATAGTTTAAGGTTAGTGTTATTTTGGTATAAAGTGTTAATAAAAGACATGTGTATTTAGTGATGTGTTTTATGAATTATGTTATATTAAACAACGGCTTGTGTTAGTTAAATTTGCAGTAAAATAGAGCGATAATAACTTGTTAGTTGAATCTTTAAAATGGTATATAACAATAAAACTAGTCGTTTTTTTAAATATTTTTTTTACAAATACAGGAAAGAAAATTATATTATTTTGGTCATTTTAGTTTTTTTACTGACATTAAATTGTAACAACATAACAAAGAAATTAGGTTCACATTGTTTTTTTCAATATTCGGGCATAAATTTAATATTCTATAAGTCATAAACTTCCACAAAACCCACAAATAAATCAAATTATCAAAGGTGTTGAAATAATTACATTCTTATACTAAAATTGTCGACGATTTTCCATTTCCCTTTGAAGTTCAGGAACCCAAGGGAGGCGGTGACCTTGCGAGCGAGCGAGAGGTCGTGACGTCACGCACCTCTCGCTCTAAGCTAACGACCTATCGATCGCACGTGTTTCATTAATGTTTTTTCCTGAAGGCATTTTTTTCTGTAATTCCTGAATTTCTTAACCACTGGGCATGGAATTAACGCGACTTTTAGTACTTAATGAAATGTTACCAACTAAAAATTAACACGAACGACGTGATTTTTTTTTGGAGAACTTATTGTGTAAGGAGAGGATGAGATAGATTTTGTTTCTAAGTTCATTGGCCGTTTTTGCAAGTCGCAACATGATTGAAAAATATGAGTATACTTGAGTAATACAAAGCCTAAAAAAACATGTTTTTTATTCATTTATTATTTAAAAAAACTGTATAAGAACTGAAAATGTATGCAAAGACTAACATACAAAACCCTTTTTTTTTACTTGCAGCTGTTATAAATGTATTCTTGTGCTTGAATGTATTAAAATACACTAAACCGAATTTACCTTTAAAATTAATGACAAATACCACGTGTGAACTGTGAATTAATGTTGTATCTGTATTATTTATCAATTGTAAATAAAACCTTGTTACTATGTAAGATATGGCAACCCCCTAAGATATGATATCTTGAAATCTGCACTGAAATTATCTGTGGTAAAAAAATGATAAAACTGCAAAGGTATCGGTCATCCAAGTTCATTGACTTGAGCAACGTCGATAGTGCACGTAATAATTGTCATATTTATTTTTATACGATAAAAATGAAGTATACCTCTTGATAACTTTGTTTTCTTCACGTGTTTTTTTGCAGAAAAAACAGCGACCAAACTCGTCAATTTCTTTCTCGGCTTTCCAAATTTGAAAATCAATTCGGAATTTTAAAATTAATTCCAAATTCGAGAATCTGAATGTGGAACGCCGGTATTCGAATTTCAAATTGAACTCGGTTTAACGAACTATGAACTTAGTGATGCTGGTGACCCTTTTGACGGTTCAGACCGAGCGTTGGCTTAGTTACTTCGTAGTGTAAAAGAAAATCGGCCAAAGGGCTTAGTACTTTTACAGTACAGAATATAATGGTGTTTCCCTAACCTAAAAAAACGTGGCTCAAAAATTGCTTTTGGTTATAATTTTAGTATACTGAAATAGGTTGATGATTAACTTGTTGCAAAATGCTGCCAAACTTTTTGCAAGGTACCGATTGACTTCCGGTTTCGTGAAAAAAAAGTGTACTCATATATTGTTAAAACTGTCTTTTCATACGATCGTTTAATAACTTTTTTGCTCTAAGAAAATGTTTTTTTTTCAGAACTTAAAAAGAACTTCGTTTTCAAAATTCAAAATGTCAATCCATTCAAAAACGTTCGAATTTTGAACTCGCGAATTGCAGCGGCTAGATACATTGACCTGCAATTTTGGGGGCGGGTCGACAACCGGCGAACGAACTGGCCATAGGGTTGCCACAGTTTTTGTGCCTCTGGGCTAGGGGGGTAAGCGGTGGCCGTTGACACGGTAAATGATTATTTTAGAATATTAATGGTATTAGCTGAATATTAATGGTATTGAAAAACCGAGAAAGGAACGGGCTTTTTATGCTTTGTAATAAAATAGCTGTACGTATTTTGATAGGGATTAAAGTAGTTTTAATGTAGCTTTTGCCATCTTAAAGCTCGTTATTGTATCGGAAACTTTTTGCTGATGACGCCGTCGCCTAATACGGAGGTTAAAACTACGTCCATACTAAATTTAATCAACCGTTTAAACGTAACATAGATAATTTTGCATTTAAATTTTAGCATGGATTGAATTTACAAAAATATTAATAGATTTTTTTTGTAATAATTCTACTTTTGGAATGAAATAGAATAAGAGTTAATTTTAAAATTCGATTAGTAACTAAACAGGTTGTTAGAGCCTTTGCATGTTATTTTTTCTAAGTCTGACAACCCTGGACCACAGATAACGTTTCTTTATTGATCAGCGTTTCGTTACCGCTTGCAATTGATGTGTTTCCGTCCTCGGCTTCCGGCTGACAGTGTTTAGTTCCTCAGTCAAATAAAAAAACTAATTTAAAAAAAGAAAAATACTTTGTGTCCAGTGTTAGGCATGTAAGTATTTATTAAATAATGATACGGTCACGGAAGTTAATTTGCTACCCATTTCAAAGAAAATCTGCTTCAAGATGTAATTGTCGATAAAGATGCCAAGTCATTTGTAATTGTTAGGAAACTCAACCTTATTGCTGTAGAATATCAGATTGACTTTGGACCTAAGGTGGGTCACAAATTTAATTCCTTGACTGTACTACTAATGATTTCAAATTTGGAATATCTCGCGTGAAAAGCGGTGAAAGAGACAGTGTTATTGGTCCCCTATTAGCTCTATCCTTTTTACTTACTGGAAATTGTCAGGAGCTCACAAAACGACATCTGTTCAAGATACATGGTGTTGTTTTTCGTCTATAAGAAAAATAATAATTTTAAAATATGAAATATGTTTAACGTCTTTCATATTGGTTTGAACGTGATCTTTCACCGACAAATCCAAGTGGTTTTCTAAAACGATCCTAATGTTTCAAAATATACAGAGAACAAAAATAAACAAACGAAATAAATGTTACACCTCAAATTTCACTTCCTCCAAAACATAAATAACTGAGACCTAGAAATAAATCGAACCGGGTCGCGTTTGCGGCGGAATTACAGCGAAACGAAATAATATGGTTAATAAGAAACTCTCAGACATGTTTGTTCACAGGTATTTGGGTGTATACAATATTTACTAGCGACCTCGCTTCACTTCGATTTAAGTGAGTTTTCTTTAACACTCGTACTTAAGCCATATTTTATTATACATAAAAACCTTCCTCTTGAATCACTCTATCTATTGATGAGAACCGCATTAAAACCCGTTGCGTAGTTTGAAAGATATAAGCGGACATACAGAGGGACAGACGGCGGGGAGCAACTTTGTTTTATACTATGTAAAAAAACGGAGTACATTAACACTATTATTAAATTTAAATCAAAAAGTCATGTATTGACATGTTTTTAAAGTTTTTTTATCACTCTAATCTGACTGTTTATTTTAATCTGAGCTGAGTATATAACTTAACTGGATCCCCGGTCATTTGTCCTAATGCATCGTTTGTCCAAATTCTCGTTTATCCTAAAGCCATTTCCGATTAAACTTTAAAACTTTTTAGTGTTTTAATACAACCCGAACAGCAGATATAATTGGTAACCTTAAAAAGTTGCCTGACTCATCTGAAAACCAGTTTAGGGCAAATGAAAATTCGGACAAACGATGAGTTAGGACAAACGTTGTTAGGGATTCCGAGGGACACCCAACTTATGTCACGTCATGTAAGCATGTACCTGTTTTAAGTACGGCATTGTGGATCGCTTCGATATCAGATACAGGCTGCATCTATTTAGAGTTGCAAAAGCGTGTGAAATGGTTTTCTCGTGCAAATCGCTCTTACGGTATAAGCCACCGCTAACTGTTCGTAGTTTTATTGTGCGGGGAATAACTGAACTTTATAGACTGTTTAACCGACTTTAAAAAAAAGAGGAGGTTCTCAATTCGTTGGACTCTTTTGTAATGAAAAAGCCTATCGGTCTCGATTATGTATGATTTCATTGACGCTGTAGATACGCACTACTATTCCTAATTTTCGTATTAATTTGAGATTATACACCTGCATACCTTTGGTATCTCACAAGTGTCCGCATCTACCTGATTCCCGCAACATTCACAAGGTCAATGGTTGACAAAGACCATGCTTTTCATAATTAATCTTTGAAATGACTTGTCATGATGATGCTGCATGTCTTTCTGTAGCTTGAGCCTGTCGCACGGAATGTCATTATTAATGAACGGTATTTGAGCATGTTGAAACGTATCTCGATCATTTTTTATAATTTTGTTATGTTGTCTTTCACGTTTGCATAGTAGCGAGAACAGTAATGAAAAAAATTATCATTTTTCATTTTCAAAGCTTTGTTTTAAAGATAAGAAATTATAAAAACAGGTAAACCTGTATTCATCTTGATACCAATATACTACAAACTACCTATTCGAACATGCATCGACTACTTCTGAATTAAAATTGATCCGGACACAAATCATGTAATCAGCCTGTATTTATTTTTTGTACCATATAAAATAGAACGTAAAGAGTGTCTTTTAAAGGCAAAAATCCATATGTCGATCGAGGCATTTAAACTCACCCCTATTTTTTGCAAGCATTTTGCTTAATGCCGCTCTGCATCAATGTGGCATGCTACGTAACCGGCCACGTGGCCCGGGTCAACGCCTGGCCTAGTGCGCGGGAGTTCGCTGAACGCTGCGCAGGCGCACACTAGCTTGATCCTACACTACACCACAGAATATATAATAGTACAAGTACAGAAGGCGCTCTTCCTCGCGTAGGAAGTAGGTAGATCGAACGTGCCTGTGTTCTTTCCTTTCTATCACCAAATTCGTATTGATTCGCTTTGATACCTAGTCCATACAAAAGTCACACCCAGAGTTGCAGGCCGATGTACTTGTAGTTTCGCGCCTAAAGTGCGAAGTACGCCAGGCTTGACTACAATATAGCATTAGCTAATGTGCGTGTGTGAAGGTTTTCAAAAGTATTGATTGTGTGTGTGTGTTTTTTTTGTAAACTTACTGTAAGATTTTTTTTACCTAACTTTGGTAGCTTTTTTTTGCCTTGACGTAATAAACTTCAAACAAAAGATAGAGCGACAATCATGATATAGACAATTACATTTAAAATAACGTGTTTAAAAGCATACTTAACTACTTACTTACTCTACATTTTTAAAAGCCAACTGTATTTTACACATAAGTACTCGTATTTCTTGATAAAAAAACATCTTTTGCTTTATTTATTAACCACAAAGGAGCAAGTATTCTTTGTTGACGCATTCATTTGTTTTTAGTCATGCAAATGGCAAACGATATTTGCAATTGCAACATTCAGGGCCCATGACATTGCTTATATTAGAATCAACCTGTAGATGACCAATTTTGAGTGATATTAGTTATTATTCCGAACGATATTAAATAGAGGGTGTTTTAAATTGGTTTTCATATTTACAACGGACTCTTGGACAAATTTAATAGGTAACTTTATAATTTTCCGGCAAAAATTCTGCTTTTTTGCTGTTTAAACTTTACACACAAAAATCTGTATTTACGACCAAAATACACTTGTTTACGTTTGGTCTCATAAACGTACCTCGTAAGATATATTTGACCACATTGAAAGCTTTGTAACTTTACTAAATACCTCTTGCTAGTACGGCTGATAATTCTAAGCCAGAATTTAATATTTGCAAATGGCGTACAATACTTTTTCCAAACTGCGCAGTAGCCGCGTCACCGGCGCGCGCGCCGATGTTAAGTATGATGCGAGCTCGTTAGCGGATGTAGGCGGCTTTGGCTCGTTTCGACGATTTAGGGGCCGCCGGTTAACACTTTTTTTTAAACATTTAAATTATCAAGATTACAATCTCAAGACTGCAATCTTAAGACTCTGAGGATAATTACTAGTTATTTCACCGGTTGTCTTGTCACCTAAAAAACCCTGTGAACTACTGCAACTAGGGTTGCCCCCTTTTTTTTAACAGAATAAAGTATTACTTACCAAAAGTGGAATAAAAATTAAGCACGCAGCATAAATGTAAAGTATTTTTTCAATTATTTTTAAGTACATATTTCTTACCAAGTTATCACTCATCAGACCTTTTTTCTAACAGCGTATTTAGCAACAATTAATGTATTAATCGCGTTCAAACATGGCAAAACAAAGTTTTTGTCGAGGATTTTTGACGGTTGCGTTCAGGTATAATTTAGTTTAAATTTATTAATTATTAGAAATAAATGACCATTAGGTATAAACCGAATGTCATAAATAAAGTACTTTGCCGTACTTTGTGTTGCGTAAAATATAACGTAAGGAACTAAAATAGAGTAAAATACTTTATAATAAAGTACGGATGGCAAACCTAACGGCAACCCATTCGTAGGAGAAAAGTAGCCTATCTGGGTCATATTCTCCGAAACAACCGATACCAATAGCTTCAAACTATTGTTATGGGCAAGGTTGAGGGGAAGAGAAGCGTTGGCAGCCCCAAGATGTCATGGCTCGGGAACGGGACCACTTTGAAACGCAATTTTTTTTTTCGTATAATTTGTCTTTTCTCATAAAATCGTTTGGAACACCCTTTGGACATTGCAGAATTTAATAAACGTCTATTGTGTAGATAAAGTAAAGTTAGGTTAGTTTTTAATAATAATTTAAATAAAACCCTTTCTTTTATAAAAACCGTTTTAGCACAAACGATTTTATGCGAAAAAAACATTATGCGACCCAATATGGACCCCTCGGGAACATAAAGACCTGGACAGGCGTCGCCACTGTTGAAGAGCTGGTCCGTTTGGCGAGAGATAGGAAGTTTAATGCAAAGCTGACTGCGTACCTCCAGTATTGGAGAGGAATTTGAAGAAGTCATGTCAAACTGGAACACAACAATGCGTACACTGCTTAGGAGGATAAGAATGGTGGTAGCCACCCGGACAGACCCTGCACAAGATCCTACCACCACGAAAATACCATCACGAATGCATTGGCCCGTTTCCTTATGGTTTGCAACTTGCAGTTTAAGGGCCGTATTAATAGATTCATCTTGGCCGAGATGCCCGTCACAAGATACGTCAAAGTAAACGTCAAGCCATAGAACACTGTCATTTTTGACGCATCTCGAGACGAGCATTAGAGTTGAGATTAGTTTATGAATATGGTCCTTAGGATAGCAGTCTTGAGACTGCAAAATTCTGTGTCGCAGATCCCATCAGGTACCGTGTGTACTTGTTTGCCTTCTCCTTTATTCATTCCTCTATCTTATCTTATCTTATCTTATCATACTAATATTATAAATGCGAAAGATTGAATGTTTGTTACTCAATCACGCCAAACGGCTGAACGGATTCGGATGAAATTTGGCACAGAGATAGATTATAATTGACGACGCGCTGGCCTAGTTGGTAGTGTCGCGTACGAAGCTAGCGGTCCTGGGTTCAAATCCCGGTAAGGGCAGATATTTGTGTGATGAACGCGAATATTTGTTCCTGAGTCATGGGTGTTTTCTATGTATTTAAGTATTTATTTCTCTATATAAGTATTTATATCGTTGTCTATTAGGTACCTACCTAAAGTAGTTTGGGACTAAGTCAATAGGTTTGCAACTTGCAGTCTTAGGATAGCAGTCTCGAGATTGCAAAACTCTGTGTCGCAGATCCCATCAGGTACCCTGTGTACTTGTTTGCCTTCTCCTTTATTTATTCCTCTATCTTATCTTATCTTATCTTGGATGTTTGTATGTTTGTTACTCAATCACGCCAAACGGCTGAACGGATTCGGATGAAATTTGGCACAGAGATAGATTATAATCTGGAATAGCAGATAAGCTACTTCTTATCCCGGAAAAATGTACAGTTCTCGTGGTATGACAAAATTACGAATTCTACTCGGGTACGTCACTAGCAGAAGTTCGTTAACTATATTATTTTAATCTTACAAATATATCTCTGACTCAAACTCAAGTTGATGTCACCATTTTTTTAACGGATTATCTCATCTGAATTGATTGTTGTGAATGATCAACTGATTATTATCGATCGTAATTGGGCGTACAAAAAAGCCTAAGTGAACGGTACGGTCGGTAATGATGTGTAAATAATCACATTAGTGGTATAGTGGGAGTAATGATATATAGTTTGTGAAGAATGTACAGTCAAGGTCTTTAATTGTTGAGCCACTATGGAACCCTGTCGCATAACGTTAATCATTAATTTTGGATTAATTTATTTCATGTGGCTTAACGCTGTCATTATGACAGGGTTCCATAGTGGCGTAACAATTAAAATCCTTGACTGAACAGTCACATTATCAAAACTTTCTGAGTGACTCAAAATTCAAAATTCAAAATATTTATTCCGTATATTGGCCACATGAGGGCTCTTTTACAAACTGACTCACAGACAAACCGCTTGGCCTAGGGACTTGAAATTTTCAGAGAATATTCTTTCAATTTTGGGGAGTAGCGGCAAACTATGTACAGTCAAGGACTTTAATTGTTATGCCACTATGGAACCCTGTCATAATGACAGCGTCAAACCACATGACAGAAATTACGCTTAAATTAATGATTAACGTTATGCGACAGGGTTCCATAGTGGGTTAACAATTAAAGTCCTTGACTGTTCTTTGACGTTGTACGGTTGAAATGATGACGCTGCGGAAAGTCATAGAGATATTTAAACCATCTCAAAAGTCATCATGATATTTTCGAAAGACCCTTTGCCGTATTTATAATAAGTAGTAGACTGTTTAAAGTTTGCCGCAAGCAACGCCGCTATTAAGTTAAAATCTCTTGGCTCTCATTCATAAACTAGTTTGAAGATTGCTTAAAATATGATTTGTATTTATCTGTCATTGTGGTATTTTAATTTGACAGGACTAAAATAGGTTAATGAAGTGGGATAGTATTATAGTAGATTGTTCAACAAGAGACTAAAACAAGCCATAATGACAAGAGATATTTAGCCAAACGAGCGAGCGAGCGAGCGAGAGTGGCTATAGTTCGAGTGTCATTATGGTTGTTTAGTCTCGCGTTAAACACTCTACTTTTCACTTTGAATGCGAGGAAAAAAACTACTTTCTATACAAAATTACAATATTTAACAAAATATGCAACTAAGTTTCTGACAAATTTGTTTCGCGGTTGTCAGTTTTATGTAAAGTGACACAAATACTTGCATATTTAGCCAAGAGGGGCCTGTTTTATAAAGCTACAAATTACAATTTACAGGTTACAAGTTTCCATTTGACACAACCTCGACCATTGACGACCAGCCATTTGAGCAGTGTTGCCAGTTTACACCTGTAAAATTGTTACTTGTAGCTTTATGAAACGTGCCCCAGATACAAGCTTGAAAAGTATTTGGACCATGCCTAATAAAATAAAAATATTCGTAATCATTAATCGTGTTTCACGAAATTAAATCGTTTTTTTTTATATTTTTGCACAGTTGTCATTTTGAGGTTATTTCCACGGTCTAGAAATGGTCCATACACAATCACTGAAAATAGCGATAATCCTCCATTCACAAACACCGTGATTGGTTGTTTAGGAGTTTACAAAGTAAATTTAAAAAAAAACTTTAATCCCTAGAGATTAAGGGTGCAGCTCCACTGAGGCGGAGACGAGAGGAGCGGAGCGGAGCTGTGCCAATATTAACCAATAGAAGGCGCATGCGGTCACGTCGAGCGCGCCTTGCGCACGTTAGTTTATATTCTATTGGTTAATAATGGCACAGCTCCGCCCCGCTCCGCTCGTCTCCGCCTCAGTGGAGCCGCACCCTAATAAGGAGCTTGAGTCCCGATGTTCAGAATCTAAAGTAACATTTTAAGACCATGAGAAGTGAAAACATACATACATTCCTACATATTAGTACATACCCATATACATTAACCCTTGTTAGATACTGGGGGTGAAAAGCCGATATCCTTTTATCTTATTTATAGCTAGCATCAGTTATGTATAGGTAACATAAAAAAAGAAATTACTCTTATTTTCCCGCCGCTAAAATAGCAGTAAACGTAGGAAGTTCTATTTATAAAGCTGAGTACATAACGTTCACGATAATAAATTAGACATGGGTGTTTTCCGGAGTTTTATATCAGCTTTAGGGTTGGCGACAGAGACGCAGTCATACGTTGGAGAAAGTAAGGTAATATTGGACGAATAATCTTGTTGCAAAGTGATATGATTAATTATCTATATTAATATTATAAAGCTGAAGAGTTTGTTTGTTTGTTTGCTTGAACGCGCTAATCTCAGGAACTACTGGTCCGATTTGAAAATTCTTTCAGTGTTAGATAGCCCATTTATCGAGGAAGGCTATAGGCTATATATCATCACGCTAAGACCAATAGGAGCGGAGCACCAATGAAGAATGTTTCAACCTTCTACGTTAACAAAGTCGCGGGTTAAAGTTAGCGTTAGCCCAAAGTAACTATTCCACGGGGACGAAGTCGCGGGCAGAAGCTAGTTACACTATATTGATTATAGTATAAACCCTGCTAAAAAAATACAAAAAATCTAATCGGAATATAATACCTACTATGCGAAGGTGCGGAACCCTCGGTGCGCGACTCCGACTCGCACTTGACCGGTTTATTTATTTAAATTATATTTAATTTATTGCAGTAAAGTATTAATTGTAAAATAGTGTACAAAAGGCGGACTTAAGCTACAAGCATTCTCTACAAGTCAACATGGGCGTTTTCCGGAGTTTTATGGCAGCTTTAGTGTTGGCCACAGAGACGCAGTCATACGTTGGAAAAAGCAAGGCGATATTTGACGAATACTCGTATTGCAAATATCTTGTAAATAATGAAAATTGGTGTTTTAAAACTATATAGATTAAGCCATATACCTTTTTTTATTTGATGGGGAAGGCAAACGAACACACAGCCTCCTGATGATGAGTGGAATCTGTGACATTTGCATTCTACTAACAATCTTAAGACCGCAATCCTAAGATTACGTTGCCGACCCTGACTAAGATGAAATATCTTTACGCTAGTAATTTCACCGGTTGCCTTATCCCCACGTTTAAGAGCTACAGTGTCACAGACAAGCACACACACTCACACACACACACACACACACACACAATTAACAAGACTCAAGTTATCATATAAATGACTCAGTTGACAACCTGCTCGCTTCTCTCTAATCATACCCAATTTTCGCAATCATTTTCGGGCGTTCGGAAATATTCGGCAGAGGTCGTCGATCTGCAGTACTGACCTATAGTTTACTGTTCCTTCATCTACTTACTATGGCACGGAGCTATTGAACTTTGTAAGGGTATGAACCTTTCGGGGCTGTCCAAATTGGCAGGGCATTAAAGGCCCAGTTGTTTGATTTACATAGAAATTTGGCTCCACATTTGGTGCGAATGAGGGCCCTGCCAAGATGCACTACGCTAGCTAACGTTTCTATTCGTTTCGTTTTTAAACCAATCGCGTCACTGGTAGATCACGTGACTTTTCATGTCATGTCATCTACCAGTGACGCGATTGGTTTAAAAACGAATCGAATAGAAACGCTAGTTAGCGTAATGCATCTTGGCAGGGCCCTCTGCATCGAAAGTTTTTTTACGATAGATTTCGATTTAAAGAAGTCACTTGCTACTAAGTATATTTAAACTAGCGTCAAGCAGCAGTGTTTTCATTGTTGTGTTTCGGAGTGGGGATAAAATAAAATAAAATCATAAAAAATTTGTATTTTCCAATCAATGGCTCAATCTACATCATGTACTTAGTTTAGCCTTGAAGGTGCAACGTACAGACGAACTCAGTTCGGCATTTATATAAACAGACAAGTGAAATAACTACGTGCAGAAATTGTTTATCGCTATTCCCTTGGGGACTGTCTCATTTTCCGGGAAAATGCGATACCCGTCTTTATATATAAACTATGTCGGTTCCAAATTCTATGTCAATCAGTTAAGGCGTTAAAACTTGAAAATGGAACAAACTCTCCGGATCGCTACCATCATCTTCGCCAAGCAGCAGTGTTTGCATTGTTGTGTAGCGGTGTGGAGATAAGAAATCCGGTGAAATTACTAGCATATAAGCATTCCTCAGTCTTGGGTTGGCGGCCTTAGGATTGCAGTCTTAAGGTTATAGTCTCGAGAAAGCAAAAGACTATGGGTGGGCTGTGTGCTAGATCACCTTACCCACGCTATAAAAAAAAACTGTGTGTGAGTCCGTCTCTCTCAGTGTTACTACACTCGCTACATCCTATGTTATAAATGCGAAAGTTTGTCTGTTATCCAGGGAAGCTATCGCCATTTCAAAGAGTAACAAACTACTCTTTGAAATATACCCTGGAACACATAGGCTACTAAATCGGTAATAACCATAATCAAAATCTACGCGATGTCGCGGGCAGAAGCTAGTATGTATGTATGTATGTATGTATGTACGTATGTAAACACTTTATTGTACAAAACAAAAACAATACAATGAAGACTAAAAAAAAAAATGTACAAAGGCGAACTTATCCCTTTAAGGGATCTCTTCCAGCTAACTCTTGAGAGATTGAGAGAAGTGAAGGTTGTGCATCGAGTAGGCAAGTGTACAACTTAATTTAGGAAAAGAGCAACTAACCAATAAAACCTGACTATAAAATTAAATACATTCAAATATCTACATAAATAGATATAGCTAGTTTTATTCAGTTCCGGCAGGAATTGCGATAGAATTTGAAAGAAAGAAAGAAAGAAAATAGTTTATTCGTGACATACATAAAAAACAGCACACACAAGAAGAAAGTAGCCACGGAATGGTCCCAACACAGCGTAAGGCTGGCATTAAAGTTAGCGTTGGTCTTCCGTTGGAGCCAACAGGTGAAACCACGGAAGTACTATCACATAAATTACGCAGACAAAGTAAATATCAAGGGACGATTTCACACAAATTGACCTAGTCCCAAACTAAGCTCTAGTCTTCTACAGTCAAGGAATTTAATTTGTGACCCACCAAAGTCAATCTAATATTCTAGAACATTAAGGTTGAGTTTCCTAAAAGTTGCAAATGACTTGGCATCTCTAATGACATTGACGACTTCAGACAGAAGTTAATACTCATTATAAAGTTATGGTACTATTTGCGCTCATCGCGGAGATTTTCACACACAAGCGAGACGCGTCTTTTCCTCGCGACGGCCTGCGGGGGCTGAGGTGTGAGGCCCTTGCGCTCCCTATTTAGACTATTATTTCTTTGCTACGATTTTAGGGAGTTAGGTTTTTGAAAAATAGGCGCCTATCCCTTTGCGGCATCTATCCCGGATTTACCGTACTAGAGATATAAATACTTAAATACATATAAAACGTCCAAGACTCAGAAACAAATACTCGCGCTCATCACAAAACTATCTGCCCTTACCGGGATTTGAACCCAGGACCGCTAGCTTCGTAGGCAGGGTCACTACCAACTAGGCCAGCGCGTCGTCAATGTCGCAAACTATTGCTATTAATATACTTAAATAACCAACACTTTTGGCCCCTATTTACGTGTCAACTCTACCGGTCGATAGCTCGGTCATTGAACAGCCTTCCCAGGGTCGTTAGCTCGTTATGACACGTGCCGGGGATCGAATCTTGGACCACGTGGTTACAATTACAACCCACACGAGAACGCCACACTAGATCCGTTGTAAATGTTGTAATTTCAACCTTGGGATGAGGGTTGAGAGTTTATAATAGATTGCTACGGGAGATGTGTTGGGGCCTTTTACTTTTTTTAAATGAGTTATTGGGATACGAAGAGATTTTAAAAATGAAGTGGTACTTGACAAGTTATTATAAGTTAGTTTTTATTCACCCTTAATGGTAGGTAATTTCTAGGTACTTTTTTATTTCAAATGAGTTTAATAATTTTGTTGACTGTTTTTTTGTATAAAAAATCGACGTGATTCTAACGTAAAGTTGTTCTAACTTATAGCTGTTGCCCGCGACTTTGTCTACGTAGAAACCGTTACGCTATTCCCTTAAGAACTGTTAATTTTTCTTGAATAATAAATAATATTTTCGTTTCCAGGTCATCTTTGTACCAAACACGTCAATTGATTAAAGTGTAAGACGGAAGAGACCATCAGACACACATTTGCATTTATTTAATAAGGATATAAAAAATAAAAATAACAATAGAATGTGGGCCATAAAGCCCATATTTAGAAATGGTTGAGACAATTCGTTTGTTTGACCTTCTTTCACGTCAAAACTAAAATGACGCATCGACGGATTTTTTTCTAGACAGTTCAATAACTAGACGTAAAGCATGGCATAATGTTACGCTAATAATAAATACAAAAAACTTTTTTTTCAAAACTGCTATTAGATACTTAATATATTTCTCATACATAATTAAATTTAAGTTACATAATTAAAAAAATCCAATCAAAATTTCACGGAAATTTCAATAACATACGAAACACGAGGTTCATCGCACTTTGGGCGAGTTGAATGTGCCAAAAAAAGACCAGTATAACTTGAACCGCGGTCAATTGCCGAACTGTGTTGTCATAGGTTATATTATAATGGCTTTAGGGGTTATTCATAAACCTACAACAAACCCAATGTATTAACCTAATCTATTTTTTGTTAGAATAGTGCCACTCCATGTCTTCCCGTGGATGTCGTAAGAGGCGACTAAGGGAATAAAGACTTGTAGTACTGTTAGGCGATGGGCTTGCAACCTGTCACTAATACATTGGTAAACATCTTAGCCAGATTGTGCAAAATGTGGTTACAGAATTATCAACAAGTTTTTAGAGATGTTTGTAATTCTGTAGCTTTGCCTACCCCACTCTGGGAACGAAGGCGTGAGTTTATGTATCGCACCTTCAGAACAACAGTGACCTAATTGAGAAATTTTAAATTTCGAGTTAGGTCTCTATGATAATAAATTTATGATTCGAAGATTGAAAGCACAAATTTTGAATTAGGTCATTATTGTTCTAAAGGTGCGGTATGTGTGTCATAATTTAGTTAAGTATGTACTCCGTAATTGTCCCGTATATTAGAAGATATGTGGCATTATGTATGAAAAGGGACCTTATTGTCGATGGCGCTTTTCGCTGCACTGCGTCACGCGACGTTGTATTTATATCGGAGCATCGTTAATAATGGCGGAAGCGCCATCGACAATAAGGTCCCTTATCATATCAATAATAGCCTGTAAGTGTTTAATTTATATGACGTTGATGTAATAAATAAATAGACTTTAATAAATAAACCTTTTTTTAACCCCCGACGCAAAAAGAGAGGTGTTATAAGTTTGACGTGTATATCTGTGTATCTGTGGCGTCGTAGCTCTTAAACGGATGGACCGATTTGAATGCGATTTTTTTTATTTGAATGTAGATTTTTTAGCGGTGGTTCTTAGCTAAGTTTTATCAAAATCGGTTGAGCCGTTTAAGAGATATCAGCTGAGCAGAGGGGGTCTCAATTATCACGGGATTAGACTTGCTGCACTGCCCTGCTACTCGTAACACAAATGACTGTATCTCAGGCATAACTCCTTTAGCAAAAGTAACCTCATTACTCATGGGATAGGGTTGAATCTGCTATGGCTAATGCATTTGAGATACCGCCTTTTTGCTAATGAGGGCCGTGCTGTCTTATCCTCGTGGGCCACCGGATATAGGTGACAGGAAACAGCTGGACGCGAGTACTGCCATACTACGAAACGTGGCTAACGTAATGTAGTAGTCAACACATTCTATACCGTAAAACGGGGTGAGTAGGGACACAATCTAAAATAAGTCATAACTTGTTACAAATAAGATCAATTATTAAATGGACAACAACGTTACGTCTATTGGAAATAATTTCAGTCTTATAATTAGTAACATATGATTCATTTTAGGTTGTGTCCCTACTCACCCCGTAATCCTTGCTCACCCCGTTTACTCTATTGGTAACCACATTAAATAAAAAATGCCTATACTATTTCTACGCAGTTTGTTAGTTTTTAGGGTTCCGTACCGAAAGGGTATAAACGGGACCCTATTACTAAGACTCCACTGTCCGTCTGTGCGTCTGTCTGTCACCAGGCTGTATCTCATGAACCGTGATAGCTAGACAATTTTAACAGATGATGTATTTCTGTTGCCGCTATAAAAACAAACACTAAAAATATAATAATATAGATATTTAAGGGGGCTCCCATACAACAAACGTGTTTTTTTTGCCGTTTTTTGCTCGATATTAATAAAGGCAACAGGTACGCTTGAAATATTCACAGAATATTTAGTTGTATATTCACTTTAAAAATAAATATTTATGGGGCCCCCCTTATCCCATGCAAGTAACGTGATTTTTTTATAGATAATGGTACGGAACCCTTTGTGCGCGAGTCCGACTCGCACTTGGCCGGTTTTTTTTAAATTGTAGATGTTAAAAAAGGTATAGCCAAATATATAGCCGTGCACGAGTTAGTTATGCCAGTTTTTATTAAGTTAACTGTAGGCGGCCGGGCCGTTAACCACTCGGTAGCTGAGCGGTTTAAACTCCGAGTTAACTCGTACAGGTGGGGAGTTTAACCTTGTACAGTTGAGGAATAAAAATACACTACACAGGACGAAAAAAAAAACGCTACATGGACGGCAACCACCTTAAATATTGGAAATAGCAAATTCTACGCAAAGGAGACTGACTTATATTTCTGAAAACAATTATTACTGCATATATGGATATTTGAAAATTTGCTTGCCTTAACCGGGATTCGAACTGTTTGAAAATGACAAAATAGTAAAGAAGGGTTTTTTAAGGTCTTTATTTAATTTAAAGGTGTATGTGTTATAGACATAAATGATCACTATCATACTCTTTCGATCTGTATCATAAAACACGACTTTATCGTTTAGTAATATTCGACCAGTTCGATTCCCGGTTAAGGAAGAGGTTTTTTTTTTCAAAAATCCAAAAAACTTTTTTTATTTTTCAAAAATAAAAGTAAGTCTCCTTTGCGTAGCACTTGCTATTTTCAATATTTAATGGCTGCCCAACACAATGGCCCATCATGGGCCAACGTAGGGACGGAGTGATGCGTAAGAGTAAGATGCAAGAATATGTTGCTCGCTCTAAGGTGTAGATGCGTCCCTTAAGTTGGCCCATGATGGGCCATCGTGTAGAAGGGCCATGGTAGTCGCCGTCCATGTGGCGTTCGTTTTTTCCACCGTATACTTATAGTAACGTTCATTTTGTGATTGCGTAAAGTCAACCGATCCGATTCAAAATGGCTTTCGGATATTATAATAATGATGTTGTTTAAAAATCATTAATGATACGGTCATTTTTATATCGTTAATGTAAGAGATATGAATGCAGTGTTTGTGGTTTTCATATGATAATACTTCCTGCTTGATATGACATAGTATGGACGTGCCTTATCTTCTTTTATATGTAAAAAGAGAATCTGAATAAGGCAGGACCTAGACTTGAAACTAGGGTGACGGCACCAATGATGGACACGTTTAGCTGACAGGCACCAGTAATGGACACTTCACTCTTAATTCAAATTTCATACGGTCCTAAATTGATTGTTGCAAAACAAATGAATAACCCTTAATTCGTATCCCTTCTGTAAAAATCAAGTGTCCATTGGTCCTTCTCCATTACTGGTCCCATCACCCTAGGAGTACACTAAGAAATAATTTTCCAGAAATCAACCCCCGATTGTGCAGAAATAGTAGTCGCGTGAAACCGATTCTAAGTGTACGTCACGTGTGTCCTCTAGTGGAATGTATTTTAAATTTTATAATAACTTAATTGAAATATTTGACGAAGAATACGTTTTATATTTCGTAGGTATTTTTGGACCCCGCCTACCCCAAACCGAAGTATGTTTATCCATGTGCTGATGAAACAGTCGTCATAATCAGAAAATTCGAGACCGCCAAATCATCGTCATCTAAAAAAAGTCTGCGAAACGTCAACTATCGCCGTCCCTTTTTGTTCGTACGCAGTGCGTGTTGCCATCTCGTTTAGGCTAAAAATATGGCCGCGCCAGGGCAACAACCTGCCGAAATTCTTGGGTCAACGAACGACCGTAAGTTGAATGATCTGGCGTTTGTAAGAGAAACTATTGTTTTTACTTAGGTTTTAAGGAAATTTATCGGTTTTCACTCAGCCAATATTGATTTCTAGGGCATAGCGGATATTTTTCTGTTTTCTTATTTTTTGCGCTACTTTACATCATTAATTATAAAACATGTGATTTTCGCTAGATAGTAAACGATTTACAACTTAATTATTATTTTGTTAGTTTTCTTATGCATTATAAAATTCAAAAAATCTGTGATATCACTTTTAAAACTGTGCAAAATTTTAAATATATAGAAATCAGAAACAGTCCTATAATTCCAAAATTCCTAATCAAATTTGAATAAAATTACTATCAATTTAAAGCTTATTAAATTCCCTGTCTTTTGATATATAAATTATTATTCTAGGATAAAAAGGAATAGAGTAGCAATCGAAAAACAATACCTATGAGAGTGACCAACGAAATTTTTAAGAGGTTGTTACCCTTCGGTTGGGTGAACGACCCAACTTGCAATGTTTGGGTGTGAACAAGGAAGTGTATGGAGTTCGATTCCCGGGTCAAATACTTACCTAGTCAACGTACAAAAGTGGGGGTTAAAGTTCAAACGAGGAGGTTTCGGGGGTAATTTAAATAATCGTGGGTTTGACTCGCAATGTTATCATGAATGAAAATGTGTTAGGTTTTCTTAACGTTTTTATTTTGTTTAATTTAAATTGCTGATAAGAAAATAAATTAAAAATTTACGCCAACGAGGTAATAGTAAAATATATATACTGCAATTGTTTTTAAACAGTATTATTGTTTCTCAAAAATGTGCTGTTAAATTTAGATAACATATAAATCAATATTCGATTTGTCTTATTTAATTTATTTAATCCTCAAATATATATTTTGCATATTAAATTCTAAATCTTAATAGGTTAAACTAAATCAATGTTTAGGCGTTGCGTCGGAACTGTCCTATGCATTCACTTAACATTCGATAAGTCAATGAACCTAGGTTGACCGCCGTTACACGAAAACTGGCCAACCCGGGAAATATATATCTATTATATAACACTAGTTTTCCCCTGTGACTTCGCTGGCATTTGACTTGTTCTTTACAACTCGGTCATTACTTAAATTGCCAGACACAAAGTATGCTGTCTTAAATCAGGTCATGAACTCTGTGTTCCAAATTTCATCGTAATCCGTTTAGTTTCTCATGCATAATTGATGAACTAACATTAACGTATTTGATCACTGGATAAGTAGTCCAAATAAAATCTATAATTTTTTGCATTTCAAATTGGCACATGTTATTAAAAAATAGTTACAAATCGTAACCTGATTATATGTTTTAAAATATTGTAGGTACACAATAGATTATGGTAGGCTATAGATTTAGGAATTAGAATTTATACCGTAAAACGGGGTGAGTCGGGACACAACCTAAAATGAAGCATATGTTACTAATTATAAGACTGAAATTATTTCCAATAGACGTAACGTTACTGTCCATTTAATAATTGTTCTTATTTGTAACAAGTTATGACTTATTTTAGGTTGTGTCCCTACTCACCCCTTAATCAATACTCACCCCGTTTTACGGTACCTACTTAATATGTTATCTTTGTACCTATAGTCATGCAATAAAGAATTTCAATTTTAATTTAAATCAATTTTAAAAAATACGCGATATTGATAATTTTAATTTTAATTATAAAATATTACTTCAAATTGCTATGCCAGTGTTTCCGATCTTTCGCTTCTCTTCTCCAATTTTTACCTATAACTTTTATTTATATCATCTGACCATCCAGTTTTAGGCCTTCCCCGTTTCCCCCCCTTGGGCCTGCCCACGACGTCATGTATAGTAAGTAGTCCATACACACAGGGTGTAACATTTAAATTGGTTTGTATGGGATAGTCTGCAACTATAAGACATACGAAAATCTGTTCTTAGGAACTATGTCATAGATTTTAGTGACAAGGAAAACTGCATTCATACATTTTTTTTAAAACTTGTACTCAGCTCGGGAATCGAACCCGGACGTCTTGAAAAATAAAACTAAACACTATTTCTATTTAAATATCGATTGTGTAGGTCTTAAGCAGTAATAGCCTGTTGTTTCGATAGTTAAACTAACTAATGGTCAAAAAACGTTACTAATGGTTAAAATCACAAGGAAATAGTGTCAAATTTTCCATTCCTTTTTCGAATTTTAACAATTACTTAGTTTAACTACTGATCAAACAACAGGGCCTAAATGTTACTATTAAACATGATGTCTAGAATTAATAAAATGTATTTTTTACTGCTTAACACCTACACAATCGATATCTAAATAGAAATAGTGTTAGTTTTATTTTTCAAAACGTCCAAATTTTTTTTAAATGTGTGATTGCAGTTTTCCTTGTTACTTAAATCGATGACATGGTCCCTAAGAACAGATCTTCGTATGTCTTATAGTTTCAGACTTTCCCATACTGACCGATTTAAATGTTACACCCTGTATAGGTACTTGACACGGCCGAATTAAAAACACCATAACACGTCAAAGGCAATATGGTTAAACGAATAGAACAGCGACCCAGTGAGGCTAGACAAATTAACGCTAACGTAAATGATTTTCGAAAACGGACACAATGTATGGAATTGTCGTAGCGCTCGACGCGACCGTCTGACAGCTTACGTCGATCCTATACATCTATACTTAATATTATAAAGCTGAAGAGTTTGTTTGTTTGTTTGCTTGAACGCGCTAATCTCAGCAACTGCTGGTCCGATTTGAAAAATTATTTCAGTGGTAGATAGCCCATTTATCGAGGAAGGCTATATATCATCACGCTAAGACCAATAGGAGCGGAGCACCAATGAAGAATGTTTCAACCTTCTACGTTAACAAAGTCGCGGGTTAAAGTTAGCGTTAGCCCAAAGTAACTATTCCACGGGGACGAAGTCGCGGGCAGAAGCTAGTTTTGGATAACGATATCGAACGCCGAATGCATCTTGTCTAGGGCCTCAGGCTAGTTAACCATATTTTGAGCAAAATATTTAATTATTTAGGTATAGATAAATATCCAATCAAGTAAACAGTATATTTTTCCTGTTTGCTATACTTTACAATAAATAATTGTTTTTCGTGACAAAGGGCACTCAATTTACCTTTGATAAGGTATCGGGGGCCGAAACCCTTATCGGACATTGACCTCTCGTCCCTATAGAGGAAATAAATTAGAAACAAAAGAATTGCTAAAGTGCTTTATAGAGAAAAACTTGGGCTATATACCTTGTTATGTCTTGAAAGGTTACTGACCGTTTAGAAATCATTGTGAGATATTTTTAAACGTAGCTGATGATAAGTGACTGAATTAAAAATAGAATAATAAATCTAACGTAAGGTAGGTTGCAAGTCACTTGAAAAAAATATAAATCTCATCCGGCTGTCACAAGATCAACCAATCGCTTTTTTTATTGTTCCAGACCAAGGGGATCCCTTTGAATCACCGACACACATTCAATCGAATGTATCATTTTCATAGAAAGCTAATTTCTACTAAAACTTTATTGTTTTTAGGTTATCTTAAGCATGGGTTACGTAGTGGCTTTGGTTTAGGTTGTCCCACAGTATGGTCCTACACGTCTGGGGAAGGGTTTGGAGTGCTAACCGAACCCTCTCCTTTGGTGCAGGTGCCCCAGCAATAGGCCGGGGCGGCTGGGGGGCACCCAGTGGTGAATAGTCATCAGCCCACGGTGCCCCCGTTAACAGCCCATTGGAGTTTAACACTGGAGAGGTTTTAGACGGTTCTGTTCACCTCAGCTCGCGCAGGAGACTGAGGTGGTTAAGAGTCCGTCATAACCCCCCCCATAAGGCTAGTGGGGGGGACGATGTGTTAAGACATTTCCTCTCCGTCAAAAATAAAGGTAGAGCTGTGACCACAAAAAATAACTCGCGCACGTTTAAATGCCTGTAGATGAAATGAAAATTCTGTGAAGTATAACGTTTTATGAAATTAGTGTCGCTGATTCAAGGGTAAACCCAATTTCGAAAATAATAATCTCTGAGATATAAAATTCTGCCATGACTGACTGACCCTTTGTTTCCCATAATTTTATTGGTCATAATGTAATTGTTGACATAATTTTTGATAGTCATAATTTTTTATATCGCTGAAACTGTAAACTTTTCAGAAGTTCTGAAATATCTAACGTGTAGACAAGGCTAGGTTAGGTTAGGTTTGATTTATAAAAATCCTGAAAAAGTAACAGTTTCTTTAAAAAAACACGTTATGACTTGCAATGATTATGACCTGAAGCACATTATGCCTAAAAATAATTATGTCAGTCAATATAGACCCCTGACAAACACATACCCTAAACCGCTGGACCTAGGGACTTGAAATTTTAATTTGAGGTGTAATAAAAAAGTTTTTTTTTTAATTTGCCTCCCAACGGGAAGAAATAGAGGGGGAGTATCAGGAATTGAATTCCACGCGTCCGAAGTCACAGGCGTTCTATAGTGTATGTATAAATATAGATTTAGCGGACTTAGAAAAAGAGCCAACAAGACGATCGATCATTATTGTTTTTTTTAATGAAGAATTTTATGAGTCAGTAAATTCGTCACCAGGGGGCGTTGACCCGTGTGAACTGCACTAAAGCAATTACTAAGCAATTTCCTATTGATGTTACAGAGGGAAGTTTAATTGACAAATTTACAGGAAAGTATAAAATAATATTAAATTAGTTAACAAACGAAAATTACCGATTGTAAAAAAAATTGCGAAAATTTAGACCAAAATTATTTTGTTTAATTGGCCTATAAAGCACAACAATGCACTACATTTTTTAACATATTGGTGTTTTTATTGTAATGACCATACAGTCCACTTGATGGTAAGTGGTACCTTAAACTCTTACCCCCTTACTAATAAACGTTGAGTAACGGTGGTATAGCTATACAATGTTTTGTCCTTATCTGTCAAATTCAAATGTCACAATGACAGATAAGGACAAAACATTGTATAGCTATA
Organism: Acleris literana; assembly: GCA_946894065.1. Lineage (NCBI taxonomy): Eukaryota > Metazoa > Arthropoda > Insecta > Lepidoptera > Tortricidae > Acleris > Acleris literana. The sequence continues at coordinate 4,796,947 of OX335696.1, forward strand.
CCACCGTTACTCAACGTTTATTAGTAAGGGGGATATACATTTGCATTCTCAAAACTGCAACCCTAAGGCTGCAAATGCATTACCAATCCTTAGGATTATGTGGAATGCCTCTACGCTAGTAATTTCACCAGCTGTGTTATCCTGACACTGGACTTACAATGCGAACACTGCTGCTTGGTGGTAATAAGATGGTGGTGGCGATCCAGATGGACCACCAAGCTCCTACCACCACTAAACTGTGTGCTTGTTATTCTTTTCCGTCGTAATGAAGTACCGTAAAACGGGGGGAGTAGAGACACAACCTAAAATAAGTCATAAGTTGTTACAAATAAGAACAATTATTAAATGGACAATAACGTTACGTCTATTGGAAATAATTTCAGTCTTATAATTAGTAACATATGCTTCATTTTAGGTTGTGTCCCTACTCACCCCGTTTTACGGTAATATATTATTATTACAGTGATTTACAAAACAGAAAATTTACACAGTTTCTAACAGAATCAAAGTTCACTTATTATGATTACATTGCCAATGAATTGTGTATCAATTCATTTTGGCTTGTTTTTTCCTGATAGGTATGAAACAAAACGCAAAAATTTCCTCGTTCGTGGTGGTCAATTTTTCAATTATATTATAATGTGATATGGAAGACCGGACTATCGCAACATAGTAGCATTTTGACCTAACATGTTTGTTTGGAGGACATTATTAAACCGCCTAGTACAAAGTTAATGCCTGAGTTAACTCATTTATAAATGAAAAGAGACGTGAAATAAATATTGAAGAAGTTATCCTGTCATAAAAAAATACATGCTCTCAATATCCCGTCTAACCAAATTACAGGCGAAATGTATCACGCGAATGACACTTTTCATTTCCTCTTGTTTTTTTATCCAAAACACTTGTACAGTACAATAACCTAGGATCAACGTACTGTGATGACACCAGATCCTTAACATATGGCGATTAATTTTAACGCCATCTATCGAGAGATAGCGGAAGTAACCACCAATTTAAAAATCTTGTTTTGTTTAATAGAAACCAGGAAAAAATTATCTTTATTTATAAAAACTTGATTTATTTGAATATTTAAATATTTTTAAAACAGGTTTAATTAATTATTTCGAATAAAAAAACAGGATTATTTCCCAAGGTGATTTGACAACGCCATCTGTGGCCGGATAGCGGAACTAAAGTTCAAACATTGCCAAACTGAGTTGAACGACCCTGCTTATCTGCCGGTATGTTGTGAACTTATGAATCGGGTATGACGCATAATTGATCACTCGATGATTCTGTATGCTTAGATGAATTAAGGTGTGGATGCGGTAACACTTTTTTTTTTTATAAAATAGTATTTTTTTTTAATGTTTTTTACCTAAAGGAGAGTAATGTGCGTATGTATGTATATCAATTCCTATGTGTTTAAAGTGGTATTTACCCTAGAAGTGTGATAGGCTAATATTTTTAACTATTAGGTTAATAAGTTACCCGACTATTTAGAGAAGCGGCGGTGTTTTTTTTAACACCGCTACTATCAAAACTCACGAGTTATACAATAATAATAATTTAATCTAAAAGCACACTTAGATTATTGAAACTTTCGAATCATCAATAATAAGTATTAATCAATCATCATAACACAATGTTTTTTGCTTGCTCATTCAAATAATCGATTCGTAAATTACTTGTTCACAAAAGGCGTTGAATTAATAATCTATTGACATGATTAATAGTCCTAGATTAATGAGTTTACCCTTCCGAATAAAAACGTGCTATGGTTTTCGCGCGCATAATATTTCAGTGGCTTAACTTCAAACTCGAATAAGTCCATGAAAAAGGACAACGGAATTTGCGTCTTTTTTCAAACAAATTAAGCTTTAAATTCGTATACCAAATTTCAAGGACATATCCTAGTTTGAAGTTAAGCCACTCATTATACGCACAAATATTAATGTAAAACAACCGCTGAAATTACTAGCATAGACGCATTTCATCAAAGTCTTTAGGGTTGGCATTGCATTTGCAGTTTTTGGATTGCAGTCTCAAGATGTAGTCTTGAGATTGCCAATGTCTATGGATCTTAGATCTAATTTAGCATCAGGTGGCCTGTGAGTTCCTTTGCCTAATCTATACCCGAAAAAGCTATTATTGTGTTCTGGGTGTTTTCTATGTAAATCTCTAGTTATGTGTGTTAAACATAGGTTGTCTGGGACCCCATATGTGGCATTATCTATGTAAAGGGACGTTATTGTCGATGGCGCTTACGCCGCACTGCGTCACGCGACGTTGTATTTATATCGGAGCATCTTTAATAATGGCCGAAGCGCCATCGACAATAAGGTCCCTTTTCATAGATGACGTCACATATTACAAGGGTTTAGTTCGGGGCTAGCTTAATTTGTGTGATATTCTCCCTTGATATTAATTAGGTACGATTATATTATTATTAGACAATATTATCTGAATCTATCTGAATACACATAATCATGAGAAAATGTTGAAAACAAAAACAATGATGTTTATTCCAGCCTTTGCCATCTTGTCACAATCATACGCAATACAATAGCTACATATATAATTTTTTTTTTTTTTTTTAAATCACCTTTCTAAGTTTAATAGTTGTAGCTTTGTCTATCCGTCAGTGAGTAACGAAAAAGTATTATGGGTATGATATATTATATACAAAAAGATTAATCTCTACGTCATTGTATAGATATGTCAATTGTATTGTTTCAAATGACGTAGTGATAACAGATTCTCCGATAAGTGATTTGGGGAATGTCTAGACAGTACTGATAACAACCATAATTTATAATCATTATTTGCTTAGAAATATAATTTTTATTATTTATTTCCTTAATATGCGAAAGCGTTTTTATTTCATGAAAATATTGAGCGATGGGTGGACGAGTACTTGGACAGTTTTATAATTTTTATCTCGAAAAATTTTTAATTATGTGACTTATAATAATATTATAGAATAGTAATAATGGACATTTTGAAGTAATCCGCCCCTGAGGCGTCAGCCTGGTTTTTCAACATTAAATACTCAAAAAATTCAAAATTCGAAATATTTATTCAGTAAATTGGCCACATGAGGCCTCTGTTAGACGTCGGTTATGGAGTGAATCTACCAGCGGAAAAGACCATCATTGCGGAGAAGCGCCGCAAGAAGCTAAACCACAAACGTTGGAAAATGACGCCCTACATACTGAAATAATAGAAAACGCATCTCAAAATGTTCAATCGTATGAATATACTCGTAACTGAGTACATAAAGAAATTAAAATCATTGTTATTTTTTTGTATCTCAAAACTTTGCTTTATTTTTATTGAACCAGATCCTAATTATTTTAATCTAAGTGGTATTTTTAGTCTGCACAAGAAAAACATTTATAATTTATCTTTAATTAATGTCAAAGAGTTCTTCCGCGAATGTTTCGCAATTATTTCCTTAACGTAAACAATTACTCAATAAATACCTAATTTATTTACTTCGCATATTTACCGAGACGTCGACTTAGCAACAACGCAGGAAAAAAACACTGCAGTCAATGCACGATTACCGTTCTATGCAATTTTATATAAAAAAATACTACGCGGCTCTGAGGAGCAATGCCCTTTAGCAAAAACCCTGGCGCCACCTATTGGCGAACTTTAGAACCATACGGTCAATGACTTAAGAACCTACGATGTTTACCGTGTTGATTGCTACAATTATGTCAAAAAACAATTAAAATACAGCTGTAATTTAATAGGCAAGCTTAATTATATGCAAACATTCATATAGCCCCATTAAAAAGTGATTTAACCTAACAACTCTGAAAGCATGAATATTTTTACGAATAACGTAGCGTGTGCCATAGAAAGTTAACGGAAGACAACCTCCCAAATTTCTTTTGCTTAGTTACGCTACTCGCTGCGAGATGGCGCTGTAGTCAATAAACGGACTGTGATAGAGTTGGTCCTAGGTATTTTTAGTTTATTAACTACTACCTGTTGCCCGCGACTCCGTCCGCGCAGAAAAATCCCATATGTTCATCAGGGATAATGTAGGATTATAAGGGTGAAAGAATTTTCCAAATCGGTCCAATAAGTAGTTTCGGAGCCTATTCAATTCAAACAAACAAAAAAAAATCAAATATTTCCTCTTCATAATATTAGTGTAGATATACTATTTTATTAGTACACAATAAAACGAGTTAGTTAAGCCTATAAATGGTAAAATTGAGGGTTAATTAGCACTTTTTAGTATATTACAATATAACTATATTACCACGTATTTAATGAAATGAGTAATTGTGGTTAAAAATGGTAATTAATGATTTAATGTGTTAATTTAAACTTTCATTTCATGAAGCCTAAACCGAAAATGAACGCACTTAGGAGTACCGACGTTTACTGTAGTAGGCTAGCTAGGTAGGTACATATTACTATTTTTTTTTACAAAACTGTGCTCAGACTCCAAAAAAAAATGGTTAATAAATGTCACGGGATATTTACATATCGTTTTTTTTTAAATTACGAATTTAGTAGACGAGTTTTAAAAAAAGGTGTGAAATATCGAGAAGTTTTTATTGTCGTATGTAAAAATAAATAAGGTAAGTATAATGTAAAATTTTCCGACGTTTCTCTTACAAGGAAGACGTTGAAGGTCGCTCTTGAGTTGAGAGAGCCCTTCAAAGACTTTTCGGAACAAGAGTCACTTGAGTACCCAGATATATGGAATACTAGCTGTTACCCGCGACACCGCCCGTAAAGATATCTTTATCGCTATTCCCAATTAAACTGTCTATTTTTCAGAATAAAAGTTTTTTCTTTTATGTCAAGGAGAAGGCACTCGAGCACTCAAGCCATCTGATGGTAAGTGGGATCTGAGACCCATAGACATTTTAAACCTTAAGACTACAATCTCAAAACTGAAATCCTAAGACTTCAAATGCGTTGCCAACCCTGAGGACTAAGATAGAATGCCTCGATGCTAGTAATTTCACCGGTTGTCTTATCCCCACACCGGAACACAGCAATGAGAACACTACTGCTTGGCGGTGGGTTAATGGTTAAGATGGTGGTAGCGATCCGGACGGACCCTGCACAAGGTCCAAAATTTTCGTCTTCGATCGTATCTTTTATCGTAAATACGGAACAAACCAACGAACAAACATGCGCATTTTAGTGGTGGTAAAACCATGTGCAATGGTCATCTTATCTTTTAATCCACCGCCAAGCAGCAGTGTTCTTATATTGTGTTCCGGTGTGGAAATAAGTAAGACAACTGGTGAAATAACTAGCATAGTCATTCCCTCTTAGTCCTCAGCGTTGACGCATTTGCGGTCTTAGGATTGCAGACTTAAGATTGCGGTCTTGAGACTGCCAATATCTATGGGTCACAGCGATCCCACTTACTATCAGGTGACCTGTGCGCTCGTTTGCCTTCTTCATGATAGAAAAAAATGTAACTTAACTTCAAACTCTGATATTTAAATCGATGCAAAAGAACAACGGAATAAGCGTCTTTTTAATTAAGTTTTTAATTCGTATACCAAAGGGAAATGCCCACCGGCCATACAAGGAAATGCCTGTTATGTACAAGACCCAACCATACATTAAAATATGCTAAAAAAATTGAGGTTTTGAAAACTCCTTCAATAATGATTTAATTACTTTGGATTTTGCTATTATTAAGATTTTTCTTTACAATGAAAGAGGTTATGTTGACATAAAACTACAATAGATGTCGCTAAGATCTATGTGAATGTTATAATGTGACATAAAAACTATTTAACTTGACCTATTTTGTTCGCTAAGACAAACTAATGACAATGGTCATGCATAAATACGAGTAATACTTTTTGCGTGAGTGATAGCAGAAAATCTTCATTATTTGTTTTGTTAATATAAAGTGGCAACTCGACGTAACGAATGATAAAACCGTGCAGGCAACGGATGTTCCAGTAATATACTAATTAATTAGTGTTTTTTTCTCCGGAGTTCAGCAGACTTCTATTTAATCTGTTTAGTTATATTCAATTACGACTATTTTTTACACGACTGCCCCAAAAAATGGAGTGTAATGTTTTCAGGGTTCATGTTGTATGTATGTATGTATGTATGTGAGTTTATTTATTCCACTATAACTTCTAAATCCCTTGACCGATTTAGATGTGCGAGGTATCGTTAGAATCCTTACGTCATCCCGGGTGACATAGGATACCTAAACTGTTAAAATTGAAATAACAGGTATCGGCTACAAGATGCAGTCGGGTTTTTAAAGCTTGCTTTTCATATAGTTATTTGAAATAAATTTTGGACATCTTTGTACATTCCAGGCATTATTAGGCCTTTCTCCGTTCAAGGAGATATCCCAGTTTGAAGTTAAGAGACTCTATTATAGTATGGCTGTTAGTAAGTGTCCATAATGTTACCAAGTGACAGTTAACGTAATGAAATAACGTAGCGGTGCAGTGTAAGGGGGGGTTGCGGTAACATAACGTTACGTGTTTTACAACGCTGTCACACGCGTCTGCGCAGTGCTGTAACGGACCCGTTCACGTTGTCAAGTAACATGATTAGTAACAAATAAGAAATGTAATTAGGGATTTAAAAAAGTTAACATGTATTTAAAATTTCAGTTTCGGAATTATGAAACGTGTTTTACGTAAGAATTGTGTAATTTTTATTTTCTCCAATAAGTAATGACTTAGCTTTTAATTTATCTATATAAATAACCAACGGTTTCGAAAAGAAAAAAAAATGAAAATATTTTTAATGAATTTAAAACTGATTAGCTAACTGTAAGAACATATGCGTGATAAAAAAATCGTTTTTTTTTAGTTTTAAAAGATTGCAAATAAACTGTGAAACTCAAACGTCTAAAGCTATACCTAAAATATATATTACATAACATATTTATAAATACACCGAGTACCCCTCAAAGGCATGGGTACTTATGCGACCGGAAAATGGCCCTAGGGGACGCAGCTTTTACAGAAATATTGATTTTCTAAATTTTACTCAAGTTACGAGAATATTTTGGATGAAAGTTATGAATACATTATACAGTTACGTAAAGCGTATCGTAAAAGGAAAATGGGTGGTTAAAATTATTATTTAGAGTATAGAGAGTATAGAGTATAGTAAAAACTAGCGAGCCGCCCTCGCTTCGCTTCGGTTTATCGTCGGCCTAAATTGCAAACCTGCTAAATCCATTTTTAGTATTTAGCAGTTTACCATTCTAAATAGATGAAATAAAGTGCAAAGCTGCTAAATCCTAAAAATGGATTTAGCAGGTTTGCAATTTAGGCCGACGTTATGTGAGTTTTATGTAACACCCGTACATAATCCAGAACTTATTATACACAAAAACCTCCCTCTTGAATCACTCTATCTATTGATGACAACCGCATTAAAATCTGTTGTGTAATTTTAAAGATCTAAGCGAACAGACGGCGGAAGCGACTTCATTTTATACTATGTAATGTAAAGATAAAAAAATATGTATTGTTTTTAGAGTATCCATACTAACCTACTTTTATAATGTATATGTAGGTAAGTAGATTGTAGAATTTAGTTTGGGAACATTTTTTTTCTTTTAAACTGACCTTAAATAAAATTATACATACATACATAAACTCACGCCTTTATTCCCAGTTTGGGGTAGGCAGAGCTACAGAATTGCCAACAACTCTAAAAGCTTGTTGATAATTCTGTAACCACAATTTTGCATAATCAGGCTAAGATGTTTACCAGTATATTAGTGACAGGTTGCAAGCCCATCGCCTAACAGTACTACAAGCCTTTATTCCCTTAATCGACTCTTACGACATCCACGGGAAGGCATGGAATGGTACTATTCTAAGCCGGCAACCACACAGCTAAATAAAATTATAATTTAACTATATTACTTTCGCCCATTATTATTGTGCCCCAACTTCAATAATGATACTTTTTAACCTCGTCAGGCCCAGGGTGCAATACGATGTACATAATAAAGACAATTTAATTTGAACTGTGTTCCAATGGGAATAGGTTTATTTTCCTATATTCATATACTGAAAATGGCATTATCGAACAAACGTAATTGAACTTTATTGCCTTGACGGTAGATTCAAAGTCCCACTCACAAAAAACTACCTGTTTTTAGTATGGTGGGCCTTACGAGGTTAAGTATTATTTTAATTAAAATCTTTAGAATAAGCTCATTGGAACTTAATTAGTTGGCTTATTATAGATCAGAACTTTATGGATTTTGTTTCTCCTTTTATATATAATGTTTCGCATTCGGGATTTCAAAAGTATTGCTCTCGGTCCTGTGTTCAAATTCCGGTAAGGGCAGATATTTGTGTGATGAGCGCGAATATTTGCTCCTGGATGCTTTCTATGTATTTAAGTACCGTAAAATGGGGTGACTTTGGAAACGCGAGGTGACTTTGATAATTTTTTGAATCGATTTTGTGCAATGTCTGAGTTTTTATTTAGCTCTTTCGCGACATTACTTTCATATGTTTCATATGCGAGCGCAAAATATTAGTAGTTCAAGTATTCTCAGACAAATTGGAGTTAAAACCTTCAAAACAAATAACCACAATTTTTTGACATGCTTCAGGGGTGACTTTGATATTGTGATGTAAACACGGGGATAATCAAAGTAGCCCCATTTTAAGAATCGAGATTTTAAGCTGCGTAATTATTTTTTCCTGCTAAGCCGTCTGCCGTAGTCTGCCTCTAGTTGCTTTAAGTTACTCCAAATGAGTAGTCGCCAATACAATATTTTTAATAATTTATTTTACGATTAAATGCGGGAGATACAGAAGATTTATTTTAAAAATTAATCAAACTAACCCCATTTTACGCTATATACTTCTCTATGTACGTATTTATATCGTTGTCTAGTACCCATAGTACAAGCCTAGAGCTTAGTTTGGGACTAGGTCAATTGGTGTGACATTGTCCCCTGATATTTATTTATGTATTCTAGGAAATCTTCGTTTCAGAGCTCTTATGATCTGTCAAACACTGTCAAATTCCTCGCACTATTAAAAAGAACAGCACCAATCTCCTAAAGCTTCTTCAACTGGCCGGAACTCCGCACGTTTTAACAGGTCACAGCTTCAGGGCTTAGAATATTGAAGTTATTGCGCACGCGCGGAAACTTTGACCCAAAAGTCCAAGTGCAAGGTCGCTGGGGTCAAATTGGGACAGATCTGGCCCAAATCGGCCGACCCAGAAACTGAGGCCGGGGTCTGTCTGCAGATACCATCTCACAACAGTTACAACCTTGAAATTTGGAAGCGAACTCAATACATAACTTTTTTCACATCTTCAATTAAAGCTGACTCATGTCCAAATAGTTTTAATAGCTATAAAAATAACCAAGATGAAAGCCAACAAAGATTTGATCCTATCGTTTTCAAGCAAAACGGAATTTAACATGAAGTTTATATGGGCGACCTGCCCCCTATTTCACCATCTTGACACTGACAGGTGACAGGATACATTTCAGTGTACATGGCGCAGCTTTAATGAAACCCAGTGATGTATCAGCGGTTTTAACTTTGCAATGTATACCGAATTGTCACCTGTGACGTGTCATTGTCAAGATAGTGAAATAGGGGGCTGATTGGTATGGTTATAGACTATGCAGAAGCAGAGGGTCTACTCGTTCGAAGTTCGAAATAACGTTAGCTCCATCCCTGTCACTCGCATTTCGAGACTAGATCGAGAGAAAGGGATGGAGGTAACGTAATGTCAAACTTCGATTTTCACGGGCATCAGATTCCGAGGCCATCACCTCATTAAAAAAAAGGAAATAAGTTTCCGTTACTACAGTCGCAGCTTTATCATAAACTAGCTGTTACCCGCGACGCCGTCCGCACAGAAAAATAAAAAATAGCCTACGTTACTCAGGGATAATGTAGGATTCTAGTTGTGAAAGAATTTTTCAAATCGGTCCAGTAGTTTCGGAGCCTATTCAATGCAAACGAACAGACAAACAATCAAATCTTTCCTCTTTATAATATTAGTGTAGACTAGTTTCATACTCGTTTTTATTTAATTCCATAGTAGACGAGGCATTGAACTGTTGTACTATAGGAATATTATGCGTCATACAAAAACTATTCTAGCAATGTCACATTTTTTATTTTTGTTGATTACCAATTATGAAAAATTCTCAAGTTAAATGCGTTTATTGCAATATTTTGTGATGATGTGACCTGCGATTGTAACGCAATATATACGTATTTGTTGCATTATCGTCAAAAATTTAACACACGTTCAAATACATCAAACAAAGAGTTTATAAATTGCATTTGAGAATTTCATTAAAATTTCATTTTAATAATCACGAAAAAAACAAAAAGAAAATTGGCACGTCTTTGACAACCCTCTTAACTTAATCAATTAACTAACTGTTGCCCGCTACTCCGTCTGTGTGGAAGGCTTTCATCGCTATTCCCTTGGGAACTAACCTATTTTTATTATTTCTATTTTGGTGGCCCCGGTGCACGGCACCGTCTAGTCCTCCAGTAGCTACGCCACTACTGCACTGGTGAAACTCGAGCATTGTTTATCCGATCATAATGAAATAGTAGTTTACGTGACGGTTGCGTAATGCTAATTACGCAGAGTCTCGTACAATACTTTATCCACACACATATTATAAGTACTCTAAGATGGGTTCAGAAGCCGAAAGGCAAATGACCAGCATTAACTTACCTGTGGTAGTAGGTGACAGCGATGACAGCTGTAACGTAATTTTGAAATTACGTTATCGAGTATTGTAAGGTAATGAAATCCAAATTTGGAACATCTTCCAAAATTAACAGCTGTCATCGCTGTCACCTACTACCACAGGTAAGTTAATGCTGGTCATTTGCCTACGGGTTTTGAACGCATAATAGAGGACTTATGATAAGTGTAGATAAAGTACAGTATTCCCAGCTTCCTAATAGCTTTCGGCTGGCTATCGCTATCACGCTTGCACTCGCAACTGACTGTATATTTGTCACTCGTGTGTCAGAAAAACGAAGATTGGCGATCGCTATTAAGAAAATGGAAGCACTGTAGAGAAGTAGTGACCCTGCCTACGAAGCTAGCGGTCCCGGGCTCGATTCCCGCAAGGGGCAAATATTTGTGTGATTAGCGAGAGTATTTGTTTCTGAGTCTTGGTTGTTTTCTGTGTTTAAGTATTTATGTCGTTGTTTAGTACCCATAGTACAAGCCTAGAGCTTAGTTTGGGACTAGGTCAATTGGTGTGACATTGTCCCCTAATATGTATTTCTTTATGGATTATGCAAGATTCTGGAGAACTTACAAAAATATAAATTACTAGTGACTCGCCCTCGCCTCGCTTCGGTTTATGCCAGTTTTCTATACCTGTACATAATCCAAAACTTAGTATACATAAAAACCTTCCTTTTGAATCACTCTATCTATTGAAAACTGCATCAAAATCCGTTGAGTAGTTTTAAAGATCTAAGCATACATAGGGACAGACAGACAGCGGGAAGCGACTTTGTTTTATACTATGTAGTGATAGTGATGTATTTTGAATAGTAGCAACCACGCTTTTAAGCTTTAAGTCCAAATTATTAAAGAAAAACCGTCCATACACAGCTTTATACTTGAAAAAACGAAGCCTTTTGTTCACTCGCCCCACTGCCTAAAACTTAGGGGGAGCTTTTCAAAGCTTTTCGAACTTTTAAAGCCACGTGTCAAAAATAGGTCAGCCATTATTTCAAACAATAGTTCTGTCTCTATCTTGCCCGTTTGTTTGCGGTAGGGGAAAGAGAGATAGTAGCCCCCCTAGATAAGGCTGGCCCACTGTATATTATATGGGCTTGCCCTGCGTCATTTCATTTTACTTTAAATAGATATTTCAGTCCATTTATAATATTTACGCACTATATTTTTAGTAAAAGTATTTTTTTACAATATTATTAAAGTAAGTTTTACAATACTTTAGCCTTTTTTTTAATTAGTTCACTGTAATCAAATCAAATTTAGTAATTTCACGTTATAATCCCTCTTAAGTCACAGCCTATGGTTATTTTTCAGAATAGATCTCATTAAAACAGTACTTTTTAGCTCTTTGATGGTTACAAATCGATTTTAGTCAGCTTTAGTAACAAATTGGACCCGATTCTACGTGCACATCGCTTAAATAGCCTAAAACTAAATTGTCTAATTTTTAGACATAGTTTAGATGGCAGATTTAACAAGTGCTATTCCAGAATGTCAATACAATATTGAATGGACCGCCTAGAATAAGAAGCGTCAGATTCAAATTAGCGCTTGTCATTTCATTATGACAGCTGCTCGTAGAATAGTAAAGTGTTTTAGCGACACCTAAATAAAATTAGGAAGTTTAGAGGCCACTGTAGAATCGGGTCCATTATTTAATTTTAAATACTTAATTTATCGATATCTTGTTAAACTATGCAACAAAACGAATAAAACTCCATAAAAAACTAATTAACGTTACAGATATTTTAATAAATTTGCGAATAGACAATTTCACTTTTTAAAATGGTGAGTAATGGTAACAAAGTATTATAATCATACAAAGCTCATTGTTCCCTTATCATTCTTTATAGGGAAACCAAGTTTTATCACGCTGTGTAAACATTTTTGCGGCTTTTGGCGAATTTCGTTGGTTTATGTTTGCAAACATGGCGCCATGAGTTATCGAAATAGATAAAATATTTTTCAATTTTGTTCTACACTTCAGTTTTTAACGAGCCAACAATATCAAAAACAATTATAAATTGTTATTTACCTTCAATTAAGGTTTATGTTCTTTTGTATATTGTTATTATCACCAAGATGACGAAATAATGTGAAAGAATACGTCACTAAATATAAATTAGATTCAATGCCGTCACTCAATTTTGTAATTTAACTGGACTAGAATATATTACCGTTTTAGTTACGTATACCGTTAATTATTCACAGAAACACGCTAATTGTGTAATAAAAAAACATTATTCGTATAGAACCCGATGAAAGTTTTTAACGTGGTTATATGTAACGTTACATCACTAACTTTCGAGTATTAAAAATAACCGAGTTGTGCCCAACCCAAACAAACCTCCGCTCATTCCTCAACAATCCAAGCACTAGCACTGCACTTAACTGAAAATAACGGGTTATTTAATAAAAATAACTGGTTATTTTTCACTATTTTAACACTAGCACATTTTTCGTTCCGAATTCGAATTGAATTCTTAATTTGAATTTCGCGCGCAATGTTAGGACCCGCTCACATGGTGTTGCAAGCGGGCCGCGGGACCAACTAGGAAATGACTACAGACGTGACCCATACAGCCGCGTCGCACGCACACTACCCCACTTCGTACGTATACATACTACATGTTTAGAAATGCATACGTTGGGTTAGATGCATAGGCCTATTAGCAACAAAAAACTATAAATAGCTAGTTCATTTACAAAGAGAAGTTACTCAACGAATTGTTTCTTTCAGTACAGATTGTTTTTTTTTTAAGAAATATTTTACAGGCTGTCTATAAAGACTAACAAAACCTGCATAGCGGTCCTAAGAAAAATGTTACGCGACTATCACAACAACCGTTATTACATAACAGTACGCAGGAACGGGAGAGCAATATGAAACGTCACACGAGAAAAAGAGACGCAAGAGCTGAAGTTGTGTAACTTAACACAGAGAAAGCTCGCACGTACTTTCTTTGTATAATCACCACTACTAAGACGTCTTTGATACCCTGTCTATGTGTAGGCGTCTTTAGATTTTTTGAAATTCGAACGAAAGAGCGTATGTGTCTGTTTGAATTTTCAAAGATGGACTCTTTTGTTTGTAAAACAAGAGTTAAATTGGACTTTGTTCGGTTGGAGTTTAGGTGTATTTTGGCGGTAGCATTGTTGCCGGGCCAGGTTTTCGAAAGTTCATTGACACGTGGTTTGGCACGTCTTTAGGCCTGCTGATTTTTTCAGCCAGTGCTACAAAGTTATCTTACCCGAAAACAGTGGCGCTAGTGGCTAAGGATAACCGTTAAAATACTATGTGGTGACGTTAGTTCCGTTTTTCGCCGTCAAGCCAGACAAGTTTGCGGTGCACGAAGAAAAACGTCACATTTACACAGAACTAAAAAGTAGGGCATGCGTAGTTAGGTGCAAGATTTTTTTATTGATTTTTCCTCGAATCTCCTCAAGAAGGATAAATAAAGGGAATTCTCAGTAAACCTGGCTTTGTTTCCGGCTTTGTTGTGACAAATGGGCGAATTTAGGACAAATGCGATAAGTTACCGCGAATTCGAAGTTTTGCTACTTGGCGATAGATGGCGTTAGGAATTATTTATCGTTATTTAAATATGGTATCGTTATTTATATAGGTATGGTAAACGTCTTTTTTTAGTAAAAGTAAGATACCTATAATACAACTTACCGATGGTATTTAAGTAATTGAGTCATATTGTTATTTTAATAAATACCTTTGTCCTAAAATTCAAAACAATCTCCCAATAACAAAACGGTGTGCATGACGAAATTATTTAAAAGTCAAATCGGTAACCTACATTTTATCAGGAAATCCACCTGCACTTGGTTTTATTCAGTTATCCAAATATTTCAACCTACATTTTCAATTATTAAATAAACAATGGGTAAGAAAAACAGCAACAAAAAAAAACATTTCAAGTACCAGGGTGGCATGAAATATTAGGAGGGTAGCAGAATGACTTGTCACACTTCTTGTAATTAACTGGCTGAATTTAATTAATCGTTAACAATAGTCTGTTAACTCGTACTTGTTAAATAATGTTTAGATTTTAAATAAACAAGCTTTGTCTTAAAATAGATATTTTACTGTAAAATTGCATCACAGCAAAGGAAGTGAAATAACACTCATAATATTTATAGATAGTTATCTCTTTCTCACTTCGATGCCGTTTCTTTCGCACCCATTAAAAACCCCGTTTGAGATGCGGAAGCGACTGAGATATATCCGTCCTGCTTTTACTCGGCAGCTGGCGCGTATTTCTCTTTCCCGCGCAAGGCGACGGAGTGCGTTGACCTGTCCTTGTTGCGTATGTGTGCAGCCTTGCTTTACAGTTATATACGTAATTGTGTGCATGTAGTAAAACGTGCATCATAAGGCCCGCTTCACACAGGGTGCTTTTTTTAAGTATTATTTTTATAAATAAATAAGGGTTTTCTTATTCTTATTTGTAAAATACCTGAAGTTGAAGACGAAATCATTTTTCTAGTTACTTTCTCGTCTCCGATTGCTTACCTGTGAAACAATGAAAATTATATTAAATATATTTATTTCACGGGACAGATATAATAAGACGTGGTTTTAAAAAATGTAGGTAAGTACTTATTATTATATTATTAATATTATTTCATTAATTCAGTTACAATTTTGAATTAAATTAATAAAAACTCATAAAAACACCCATGCATCATGAAATATTGCTACCATTAGACAGTTTTTTTAATTCTCAGTGTAAATGTAGATGGAACAAAGGTATATTAAAGTCGCAATAAACATTCTGTTATGACACTTATGAAGTATGAGTCAATATTTATAAAGCTTTATTGGTAAACTTTTATGGCCCAATCTTAAATGTACAGTTAAATCACTTGGTAAATTAGCAAGTAAACGTATATTTCGTTCAGTTTTTTTATCCATTAGCTTACGAAAAATCGAGACGGTAGGTATACAAAAAAAATGGTTCCATATTTTTTCATAGTTACTCATATCAGTGCGTCAATAAATAATACTTATGATTGAAAATATCACTTAACCCGACTGCGACGAAGCACAAAAGGGTAGGTAACGTGTTTGACCTGTATGTATATCCGATCCTATGTTCGCTTGTAACTATATACTCAACAGCTTAACCGATTTTGATGAATTATGATATATTTTTTATCAAAAAAAATCGCGGACGTTACGCGCTTTAGTGTTTAAACATATATCACGACAGTATTAAAAACTGCAGTCGGGTTTTTAAACTTTTTTTTCAACATATAACTGAAAAAAAAACTTAAATCACCACAAGTTCCAAATCTTTAACCCTATGTCAATCAAACAGCGAATCGATAAATTTTAATATAAACAAACAAGTAACACTGCTTTGGATAAAAAGGTTGCGTCAGAGCACATAAAAAATGTCTGTGAGGCGTCAACTCGGGTATTACATCACGTACCTCTGCGCATGTGTGCGGAACATGCACGCGTGTGTGCCGACACGTGGTCACACCGACACGCCACATGCGTACACAACACACATGTGAGCGTCCTAATCTTTTGTGGCATGCGGGTTTCATACCTTAATGAGTACTTTTTAAAAGCACTGAAAAGGGAAATTCTTTGAAGCGCCTTTCAGTATTTTCGCTTCTGCGCTCTGCTTATTTCGTTTTACATTTTTTCGTTGATGACTGTTTAGCTTAGGCTCGGACAAATTATGGCGAGTATTTTGAATATGTTTATGGTAATTTACATGTAAGTTTCGACATTTTATTTTAAAAATACTACAAACGTTGTCATCGTTTAAATAAATATAAACATATTTATTTCAAAGATACGCCTAGTAATAAGAGATCACACCTTGTCATGACATATAATACCGGCATTGACGAACCTCAACAGCGAGCTAAACAATTAATTATTATGGAATACAATTACAATTATCCCATTTATTAAACTGGAAAGCGACAAGGAAATAACGTGAATTTCTTACACAATCTTTAAAATAATTAAATTACGTAAATGCAATATTATCCCACCACGTTACGAGTTCCAATTAAACTACAAAGCAATACGTAACGTCACATTATCTCTGTGATACGAAAAACACATCGCAAAAACTGACCTACGATACAGTCACCTATATCACTACGTGGGAACGTTACATATACAATGTACATATATACAGCGATGAATCATTGCGACATGAATAGTCATAGTAAATAGTATTTCCTACATTCAATGGGGCTATTTTTATGACCTATGTTACTTAGTATGCTAGTTGCATTGGAAGAAAGATAACACTGCACGTTTTACCATTGTATTTATATTCACCTTTTCAATAACAGGAAATATATAAGCTATATGTTTAATAAAGTTACTATAAGACTATTTGCACTTGGAGTATTCTGCTTTTTTATTTTAATCCTACTGGGGACACCTCAATTCGTGCACAGTTTTTGACACTGGAAAATTTATAAATTTGTGAACATTTTTACCTTTTTATATTAGTGTGTATTGGAATTTGAATTATACACGCAATAGTGTTTTTTACTTTTGTAAATGGTTGTGTTTTGTGTTTCAGACAAAATGAAAACATAAAAATATTTCTACATCTATACTAATATTATAAAGAAGTAAAATTGTGTGTTTGTATGTTGGAGATTATCTCTGTAAGTACTGAATCGATTTGAGAAAATCATCCACCAATACAAAGTTCATTATCTACATTATCTTTGACTAATACAGGTTTTCCATTTTACTTTGTTTAAACTAAAGCAAAGTGAAGGCGGGTCACTAGATACACATACATACACATATTGATAATATTTACACTTAAAAGATCAAATCAATATTCATCGATACTCTGAACTCGACGTTAACACCAAGAGCTTCAAGGTTATAGGTTCAAATACTGGTTAGAACAAGGTGTGGGTAAGCGATAAACTTATTATAAATAACTGGTTAATTATATAACAAAGCAACAAAATTATACCATTTTATCGTTTCTTTTAGATATGATTAGTAAAAATCATTAAAACCACTAACAATTAGTTCACAAATTTTCTGTTAGTTTAAAATCCATGCCAACAGAAACAATTAGGACAAACATGTTATTTTCCTTATACTGATTAAACATTGCTAAGGATTTAATAATGGTAAATTAAAAAAAAAAGCTTTTCTTGGCCTTTTCTCATATTCTGCATTAACCAAGCCTTCTACGTTCATGAATATAGCATTAAACTTATCTTTGACATCTCCACAAAAGTAATATACAATACATATACTATTATTCAAATTAACCAACGTCACCATCAATCAAAATTGACATTAAGTATTAAAATGACTGATTAGCATTCAAAACTTTCTCTCATAATTCTTTTCAGCGTATAACCTACTCAAGTGCTCTATGTAACTATCAGACCAAAACAGGGTGATGTTTAAAACGACTCTTACATAGCTAAAGTTACGATTGAAACAGGTATCTTTGGATGATTACTTGTTTGTGCATTCGTATGCAGCCGGTGTTTAGTGCCCGGCCTAGGCCAACGACAACTATCTGCATAAATTAAGCACTTAATGACGCAAAATTGGTCAATGCCGTAATAATTTTCAGTTAAGCAATTTATTGACATGTTTTTACGTTATGTTAATGCATAATGATGTTAAAATTCTTAACATGCTATTTAGAGTTATAAGTGTTATAAGTTTGGATTGGAAATAGCAAATTCTACACAAAGGAGACTTACTTTTAATTTAAAAATAATAAGCACTTCATTCATGGATTTTTGAAAATTGATCTGTCTTAATCGGGAAAAAATTGGCAAATTTGACAAAAAATCATGTGACATTAAAATGGCGTTCATTTTTCCACCTGTATACCAAAAATTTTAGCGTTTAATTTTGTCATTTGTTTTATTATGGATTTTCGATAATCTACTCGAATAATTGATTATTTATAATGATATTTTTTATCGTTGTGAAATCGAACTTATGTGAATTTAAATTAAACTTACTTAATGATTTTGTTAGGTAAATAAAATGTATTCGACCGATCAACAAAAAGTATTTCATAAGATCTTTGTTATTTCAAGGCTTTGATTGGTTTCGTTTATTGACCACGGAATCAATCAATTCATCAATATCGTGACAATCATTGGTCCAAATCAATAAAGTATTTTAAATGTTTGGAAAGTTTTATAGTATGTATAAAAATAGTATATAATGATTTGAAGGGTTGATACAATCGTTAATTAATTACATTAATATCTAATAAAATTGAAAATTTCAATACACGCAAGTAATTTATATTCAAATAAAAATTGTGATAGAAATAATATTTTTGTTCTGTTTTACATAGTTATTGTATATTGTAATAACTTCGATGTTTTTACAAAATATCAAACATCGCAAATTCCATTTTTATTCAGAAATATGCAAAACAACTGTCAATGAATTTATTCTGGAAGAAAGCATGCATAACTTTAGCACAAATTGCTTTTCCGAAGTTACAAAGATTGGCGACATCTTCTTAAAAGGAGAGGGAAATAAAAGGAAAACATGAAGCTAAATTATAACCTACTTTCGCTATTACAAATATTTTTTCCGGTAATTTACTATTGTTTATGTTTTCTTCCTTATAGGATAACGCTTTTATTCAGCTAAACTAATTCCTGACCTGACGCACTGGAATTTAAACGAGGACAAACATGAGTAAGCAACGTTGATGTATCTCACACATGGTAACAACTAATAATAAATATAGTAATGGTATGTCTCAATGAGTTTAAAGTCTATTTAAAGACCTGTTTGCTCAAATCTTAGAGCAGTGGTACCTACGAAAAACGGTTCTAACCTTTAAGATCTTTACCTAAAAATAAAACTACTTAAAATGTCGGTAAGATACATAATTCGATAGTTGTTGAAGTCGTAAGTCTATTTTCAGACATGATTGTGACACAGCTACTATCAGCCATCATTCTCTTTGAGTAACACAGTAATACAGCGACTTATTTTGTATCTAATATAAATAACATTTGTTCTAAAACATAACAAAATTTACGTGCATATAAAAAAGTATTTTTTAAACGTATACTTAAGTCAATAATTCATTCCCAACAACATTTTATGTCCCGTTCACTTTTAAAACGCGCTGCTAACGACAAATTATTCAGTAAAAACAACAAGACATGAAAATTGTGTAAAAGGTTATGCCACCTAAAGCAAATAATCACATAATGTGTCAATACAAAAAACTCGCTTCGTCGTCACGAGATACGATGAGCTGCGTGCTTGCGTGCGCGTCCATGTGTGAGTGTGTTCGTGTGACCCACTTGCGAGCGCGTTCGGCGAACTTCGGCCGTTTCCGCCGCCCGAACATATGTCTGGTCCCGCCATCTTGCCAGCCGCGGCCAGCGTAACCTGACCTACGCCGCCGATGCGTTGCAAACTAAAATTAGATAATGAAAGGTAGATAGAGGTCAATATATCGTGGTCGGTTGATACGACGCTTAACCATTACGTAAAAGCTGTCAAATTGCTATTTGTGGGTTGTTTTCAATCTGTTATCAAGAAGTTTCGTCATTGTTCGTGATAGCGGGCTTGCAGAGGTTTTCCTTAAGTTTTTTGTTAGGCTTCGGGGTACTTTCTTTGACTTTGTATAGCTTCAGCATTTAATTAACACGTTCTGAAAAAATGTTTCCTTACAATTTAAATTATTTGTAACTATCACTTTTTTTTCTAATAGATCTCACTGGGAATTCTAGATTAAGATCAATGTGTGGTCAGTGACTACTTGACTACGTATTTCCATTTAAGTATTTATTTTGTAGTCACAGACTCCTTATTCAGAGGTTTAAATTTGTAGAAGCCGTTTATTTACCTCAATGCTATTACCATAACAAACTTATTTATTGCCTGTGGAAAAACTCGGGAACCCCTACAAATGCTATCCTTTGTTAGCCAACTGCGCCACTATAGCTAGTGAAAATAAGTTTGTACACGTTAACTTCTGTAATTTCAGAGTTCCAGTATGAGCGCCATCTGTGTTTCATGATTTTAAGCAGTTTCGTAATCGCGCCTGAGTTTGAGCTGTCTAGATTTTAGGTAACTTTAAAGAGTTAGGTAATTATACTAATTATAATTCTGATTTCTCAGGGTTACTAAGTTTCAGATCATTATTATAATTAGCCATTCTTATAAAACTTTCATAGCTTACACAATAAAATTAAATTTAGACAAGATCGAAATGTTTACGAAAAAAGTGTCAAATATCAATAAAAATAAGATACTTTTTAAATGATTTATGTAACTAGTTTCGGCCCTTTATCTTCTTAAAAAAAAGTCTATTCTAGACGCCTGATACAAAACGCCTCTTAATTAAAATAGTTGTATAATACTCACATAACGTATCTAAGAGCGTGTCAATAACCGAACTTCCGCATTCGAAATTTAATTTTTAATTTTTTCGCCACACACACAGACGCGCAACTTTCACAATTGGAAAGTTGGCGCGCGTGTGTGTATTTCGGTGTTGCCATGGAAGCTTTTGAAAACTGAACAACGCTTGTTGATAACGGTGTATTTAACTGTTATTTTTCAATTGTTATAACGTTTGTTTATGCAAATAAAAACTGTTTTGTCTAAGACAGACGTGAATATTTTAATACTTAAGCTTGAAGTTTAAATATCTTTCGGAAATGGCATTGTTTAGTGAGATATGGACGTACTTTGTAGATTGATTTTTAATACATAAAATATCTAAAAATACTCAGCTACTGTTTAGTGGAAATGTCCAATGTAAAAGCTGTACCCAAGCGGCTTTTGAGTAGGAATTATAGTTAGATTAGAAGGTAAACCCTAAAAAAGGAGTAGTAGAGGTTCACTGTAAAAATCGGATCAAAAGAAGATTTTTTTTTATATCATTGAGTTAAAGAGCAAAGAGGCCACATAATGGTGAAATGGGATATGCGATCCCATAGGCTTCGAATCTCGAGACCATTATCTCAAAACTGCAATCCTAAGACTGGAAAAGCGTTGGTAACCCTGACGAATAAGATGGAATTAATCAATTTTAGGTTTTCTTCTAAGCATTTTATTTAAATGTCTAAACTTACATAAAGGTTCTATAGGATTGTAACTGCCATCATTCTGAATTCATTCGTTTTTTGTTTTTCGGGGTGAGTACGTTTTGATATCCAAAAGGTGCTAAAAGGACCCTATTACTAAGCGTCCGCTGTCCGTCCGTATGTCCGATCATTAATCATTACTATGGCCGCTATAAAAAAAATTTAATGTTGAAAATTCAATAACAATATTAAGGTAAGAAATGTAAAGGACCCCATACAAGGAACGTGTTTTTCTCGGTACGGAACCCCTCGCGCGCGAGCCCGACTCGCACTTGACCGGTTTTTATACCGTGATCTCAGAATCGTTTCATTCATTTGTTATACCACCGGACCGTCTGCAATCTGACCTCCGTAGCCCTTAAAAAGGGGAATCAGACCAATTGAATCATGCTGTACATGCATGCTTACGATGTACTGTCACTATAGTCGTGCCGCTTTAAACTGCCCAATTTGACAGCTGTCAACTTAGTACAAATGATGTGTTAGAGGTTATGTTTTGAACTACATTAACGGATAAGATAAGCGTGAATACAAGAGTTCCGTTATTATATTACACGTCACAGGGAACTTTAGATCCCGGATTCGATCTTCGATACGAGCAAATATTTGTGTGATGATCACTTCTATTTGTTCTAGAGGGTAATCTATCATTTCACTTTATCGATTGTATCATTTAATCGATTTGATCGAACGCTTTCTTTTACTGAAATCATGATGTTTTCAGGATGTCTTAAATATTCACCAGGGCCTGAATAATGGTCGGCTTCACGGTGGATATAAAGCATCCGTCAGCCTCACACTTACATACTGGTCAGAAAGAGACAGTTGTGTTATCCATAGTTATCCACATCGATAAACACGACCATTCAGCCCGCAGATCGTCGGTCCACCTTTGATTGTGAATACTCGACATTTTTTTTTATATCAGCCAACTACCCTGGCCGCTTATAATAAACCAACCGTTAAAAAAATCGTTGGTTCAAAAGGCTTAGCAGCGCATGCGTTGGCACACGAAATGGAGAGTAACCAAAAAAAGAATCGTGCGCAAAAAAACTTTCACGACTTAGATAACGCCGCGTGGGGGGAGGTGAAAGGGGGGAAAGTCGGGATTAGCGACAACCGTTTCGGATGTGATTGAGTACTTCCGCAATAATTTGTTTATTGTATTTCTATAGATACAGGGATTTTTGAGCCTATCTTTTAAATCGAATTTTTGTTTTTGAATTTTTATGAAGGATCGTGGCAATAGAGCAAATAGCTTGATGATAAGTGGGATCTGAAGCTATTTGACATTCGCAATTTCAAGATCGATCGATCGATCGACGTCATACGTCGTCAACCATGAGGACGAAAATTTTACGTTGTCAACTTTGAGGAAGATGGAATGCCTCAATGCTAGTAATTTGACTGTTTATCTTACCTTCACCAGCCTCCAGAATGCAACGTGCTAACTGCTGTTTCGTTGCAATTTATTTAATCAGATTCAGTAGTAGTAGTGATCCAAACAGCACCTGAAGGTCCTACCACCCAAAATCAAAACTCGTCCTTAGGATTTTTTTACTTGATCTTATTTTTAATGAAGACTGTAAAACCATACCAGTTATTAAAAGAATACAGTTTTTAAGATACTATCTATTAGGATTAGGAGGTAAGATGAAAAGGGCGTAAGAAGAAGTTAAATATTATCACACCGATTTTCTACTTGAGGAAGGCCAACTTGTTTTATAAGTGAGCTCCATCCTAGACTTAATCGTCATTTACGATCTAATCGAGTCCAAAAAAAACCCTGATTGATAATAGTTACAGCATGACTCTTAAACATCTTTAAACAATAAACTTTAGTAGGACATTAATAAAAATAAACTGCCCTTACGTTAAATAATTCCAACACTGACCTAAATGCACTTGCTAAAAACCAGTGACGTCACTGGGTGCAAATCCTTGCGTGGCGTCACGGCGCACGGTGGCGCTCGCGTGCTGCGTGCGCGCACGGCCTTGTTGCATAAAGATTACGGCGACGGGATTGGTTGGGAAGAGCTCCTGTTTTTATTATTAAAAGGGTTTATGTATTACGAACATTTGGCAATTTGTGGATGTTTTATTCTTGTTTCATATGTTAGAAAAAGATGTCATGTGGTGAGAAGGTCCGAAGTTAAAAGCTTATTTACACGTAGAAGCGTAAATCACCATTTTGTCCCGACTTCGTGCTCACCGCCGCCTATGGACATTTGCAACGCCGGGGCGTCACCAATGCGTTGCCGGTCTCAAATAAATTAAATGACACTGGTTTTAAGAAGCCCCACATTGTCGCACATTGCGAAAATCTTCTTTGTAAATCCTTATAGTATGTAGTAGAGCGCAGTAATTCAAGGAAACGTAACATCCTGCCTATGTCAAGAAGTACGATGGTAGAATGAAGCCGTTGGCAACAGTCTAAACAGTTCCTCGGAAGACTCCCCATTAATACAGACGGTAGAAGACGAAGAGACGAAGGAAGATGCAAAGTCACTCCGGAGGCTAAGCACCTCCAGACGATCGTATCGTTGGCAATGTGAACTTACACACTGCACTCACGACAATTGGTCAACATACAAGAGTTCACGCAGATGTTTCCTGAGCTGGTAGTTCTGAAGGCTGTTGTGACGTTTAGTATTTTTGAATTAAGATGACCATGTAAATCTGACACCTGGATCGTAAGCAATTGTTCCAAATAGAAAACCAGAATATGGAGGATGGTTTGGGAGAGAACGGATTCCAAACAGACCCAAAACAACTCTGGGCTGAATTCAAGGTCGAATTCGATGATGCCTAATGAATAACCCCTCATACATAACATGGTGATAAATATTAAAGGATTCAAGGGGCCGATGTTCAAAAAATGAGCACATTAGCGTCCACTTGCTGGTCATTTATTCAATAAAGGGTTAATAAAGTGACTTTCGGTAGCTCTTAGTATCTCTACCTATCTTTTATTAATGTTTCTTATTTGGCTGTTGTCTGGAAGAGATCGCTATGTAGCGGTTGGACCGCCCCGTTGTTTACCATGTCCCATAAAATTGTGATTGATCGTTTCAAATTGTAACTCTCTGTGATGTATAAAGAGTATTGTAAACTAGAATTCTGCGGTAACCTGTTGCTCTTTTGGCGACGGAAGATATAGATAACTTATAACTTAACTTGTAACTTAGTGTGTAACTTTGAATTGAACTGACCTGGTCTGTCATGAGGTTTAGGGAAGTCAGAAACTCAGTAGGTTATTCTATTGGCAGGGCTGGGATTATGGGAGTGGTAGGACCTCTTGCAAAATCGCTACCAGCTAACACCATCATTTTGTTTGGCTTGGAGAAGACTTATGAGGTCTCCTGTTGGTAAGATAGATCTAAGACCCAGACATTTGCATTCCTATGGCCGTATTAATAAACTCATCTTGGGTGAGATGCCCATCTCGAGAGACGTCAAAGTAAACGTCAATCTATAGAAAGCTGTCATTTTTGACGTGTCTTGTGATTGGCATCTCAACCAAGATGAGTTTATTAATACGGCCGTTAAACCTGCAATCTCAAGACTGCAATCCTAAGCTGCATCTGCCAAAATATGGTCAAAAAGTTTTTTTATGGCATGAAGAAGGCAACACACACAGGCCACCCGATAGTAAGTGGGATCTGAGACACATAGACAATTGCATTCTCAAGACTACAATCTTAACACCCCAAATCCCTTGCCAACCCTGAAATTTAAAATGGAGTGCCTCTACGCTAGTAATTTCACAGATTACTTACAAAAACGTGAGAAAATTAATCACTTTACGTATCTAATAAATTAATTAATGTTTTAGTTTACTTTAACAAATAACAGCAGTTTACCTCGGAGCTTTTAAACTGTAATGTCATTATACCGCAGCCTTCTGCAAATTGCGACTTGCAACAGGTGTGAGATGACTAAGTTGGTCGTAGAGGTAAAACTAAAAATACCACTAGGCTTCACTCATTATCACCATTCCTGTACATTTTATAATACAGGGTGGTACTCGATAAACTGTACATATTGAAAAGGATGAAATTTTAGGTTAATTTATAGGTAAAACAATAAAAAAAAAATTAGCTACTTTTTTTCTTAATTTTTTTTATAAATTACAGCAAATATATAATTTTGTTTTCATAAAAACACGATTTTCTCAAAATTTTGTAGATATTTCACTATTTTTTTTTTGCTTATTATTATTTCCCGTTTAATTTTAGATCTAAAAACGTTAAAAAGAAATCTAAAATATCTGCAAAATTTTGAGAAAATCGTGTTTTTATGAAAACAAAATGATATTTTTGCAGTAATTTTCCACAAAAAAAGCAGTTACTCCGTTATTTTTTTAATTGGTCTAATATTGTTATCAATTATTATAAACCTAACTAATGTCAATACTATGCATTTTGTTTTATCTTTTTCGGGCTATTAGGTCAAAAGTAACACCGTTACAAGTAAGTGTACTACCCAAACTTTATTAAAAAGTTTGACAATCTGTAAAAAAAAACCAGTGGCAAAAAAAATCATTCCTTTCAATATGTACAGTTTATCGAGTACCACCCTGTATAAACCTTTATAATGCTGGCATATATTAATCTAGCGTGCTTCTTTTTCTTAAGGTGCCTCTCCGACTTAGCGAAGGTTGGCAGTCAGCTCCGAATATTGTAGTCTATCTCCCGCGAGGCGAAATAGATGGCACTCGCGATTCCTGTCCACTCACGTGGGTTCCTAGGATTTCTTTCTACGGCCTACGCGTCTCTTCCCAGCGTCTTTACCCATCATTATCAGTTGCAAAAGACTGTATCAAGCTATCTGGCGTTAAAACTATTAATATTAAGTAACGAAATTGTACATTACTGCACAGACCGGGAAATAGGCCGTTGCGGGACGAGTAGAGTTAGCGTGGCCGAGACGCTGTTGAGGCCGCGCTATATACGAGTCCAGCAACCACCCTTCCCGGTCGAGGCTTGTATAGTGCTTATCTCAAACAATGTGAGGTAATTTAAAAGAATTGTTAATAATATTAAACACAGTCCCAACATTTCCTTGAACAGAAACGTACGATTTAGTGTGACACTGAAATAAAGCATTAAATAAAATCACAAATTTAAACTTAATAAGTTCAATTTGAATAAAATATACTTTAAACTATAACATTTATTACGCGTTTATGTTATTTAGGCAATTTATTTTGTTCATGAACGTTGTAAACGCTGTTTGAAAAGGCTTAACTTTTTAGTCTATGACATTTAAAAAGTAAAATATACAAGGAAGAATTTTGATTGCACGATTGTTTGGCGGTTTGGATATAGTTATCCTAGTCCAAACATGGTTTTAAAAAGTAAAACACCAGGTAAGTAATGAAATTTCATACATTTTCGCGGCCGCTGCCGTTGGTAAATAATAACTTTTTTTTTTTAATTTTGCCTTGACCTGGAACTTACAACTTCGCGGGCTGATTTGACAACAGTACTCGTAAGGTTAACATTTCCGAGCATGTGGGAGAAAACAATATTCCTAAGCTTCAAAGTGCGATACAGCAGAAAATCTAAAATAGGACATCTTTATATAGTCTCGAAAAGTCGATGCGCCACGTGTAAAGGTCAATATTTTAAATAGACTAGGTCTCTCTGGGTTAGCTCTACATTTCCAAAAGAACAACGTCCTAAGGGGTTTTCCGCCGTTTTATTATGGAGCTTTTGCATTTAGACATAGCGTTTATTTAAAAAATAACAGTGGGCCCTTTTGGACCATTGCGATATAACTCTATTGCGTCAATATTTAGAAGCAAAGTATTAAACCTCTACTCTACATGAAAGCCATTGGCCAATTTAATTTCTAAACATGGAACGTTGCAAGTAATGTGTTTTGAATTTGGAGTTACAGCTTTGCGTTTCTGGAGTACAGGATTTAGGTCACCGCATTCGTTCTTTATTCGAAATTTGAATTATAAATGTGTTTATGCTTAGCATGGCCGCAAAGAAGGTAGGGTTAGTGTTGCCAGTAAAAATGTAAAAATAAGTTATTACAGGACCAAGAAATATTTTGTTTTGCCGCTATTCAGAAATTAGGAGTGTTTGAGTAAATATAAGCCCTTATTTTGCACAAATTTAAATACTGTCAAATATTTCATAAATTACTTATCATAAAGTTTTATAACCCTTTGCCTGCCAATTAAGTACCAAAACATCGGGTAACTTATACAACGACAGTACTTATCTATTAAAACTTGTTTTTCAAATGGATGTTTAAAATACAGCCTTATTGCAGTCCTAGCCAAGGTTGCGCGCGCACGCGAACTCGCGTCATACGTTACTTGAATTTGGAATGGCAAAGAGTCTATGCCATAGACAATGCAAATGCAACTAAGGTTTTGATGCTGGCCGGTAAGAATTTGAATTCGGAAATTTTCAAAGATTAATTTTTAAGATTATTGTGCCAGATTTAAAAATAGAAAATTATTCAAATTTGGAATGTGGGCGTTCTGAGCTCTTTTTGGAGTTTAGTCAGGTTATGTTGCGGAGAACTTTATACATTACGTAGCTACGTATTATGTGTCATTATTCGCCGACCCTGAAGGTAATAATTTTAAGATTTTTTTATGTTTTACGTTATTTCTAATGTTCTAAAACTTGTCTATTATATATGAATCAGAATGTGTTTTTGCATGCGTCACGGCTTTCCCTTGAAAAGCGTGTTGCAACAAGGAAAATACAAACAGTTAGTACGGTTAGCAAACAAACTTACGAAATCTTTGTACTGTATGTTGACTTGGTCAGGAACTTTCGGTTGTATTTGATAGTTTACATAGCTTTCCAATTGCCTGATGTGCTGAAAACAATCTAAACCTTCTCCTTACATTACACTTACATTATACATGCGAATTTTTGTGTAGTGTGTATATTTGTGAGTATTTGTTTGAAATTCGCTCACGGTCAAACGGCTAGGTGGTTTTGGATGAAATATGGAATCAAGATAGCTTATACTCTCATTTGACACTTGAGCTACATAACATTAAAATAAACACTGTTCGGACATGACCGACCGGACCGACCGGACATGTCCGGACTTTTAGAGTCTAATCCGGACTTTGTCTGGCTCTTTAATTTGTCCGGATTTTTATAGAAGGAATATGAGTAATAATGTATATATATAAAAGGCAAACCTGAAACGCAAAGCCGAGACTACTTAGTACCTAAAAACTTGAAATTTGGTAGAAGGGTTTCTTTCATGATAAAAGTGAGCACTAAGGAAGGATTTTCCGAAAATCGACCCCCAACAGGAAGAAATAGGGGGTAGCGGGAAACTAATTCCACGCGTACGAAGTCGCGGGCGCCCTCTAGTATCAAATAAATCTTTCATCTTCTCATTTATCTAAAATACTTATACCATACTGTAATTAAGTGAGTAATGTTTCCATTTTGTGACTAAAAAGTCTGCACTTTTATCGATATGTCAGGCTTTTTGTTAGGACTTTTCAAATTCCTAAATGGCAACCCTACGTGCGATGGTAAACGTGGACGAAGTTGAAGGCAGAAACTATCATTACTGACTTTATTATTACAATGACTTAATTTATGCTTTACGTTATCAATAATCTCAAGGTTACTATTATCATTATCCTTACTAAGATTATGCATTCGAAAGTTTGTTTGTTTGTTCGTTTGTTAACGTTTCAAGTACTCGACCAACTAACGTGCAATTCTGTCCAGACATACCTAGAATATAGCTAAAACAGAGACATGAGATACTTTTTATGCCGGTTTTTTTTTCAAAGAATAGACGATAAATGTCTATGCGGCCGAAAGATAATCTCTCATAATAGGTTTTTTAAATGGGTCCATGGTTCCTTGGAGAAAGTTGTCTATAGTCACGTTAGAGCACTCCTTAACCGGAAGTCTGACCAAAACCGCTTTGTATTGTAAAATAAGAGAAACTTGAAAATAAAACCCAGCTGTCTGCGCTGGCGCACTGAGGGTTCGCATATATTGTTTATAATGTTAACTATTAAATAGACAATAACCCCTGTGTTTACATACAACAAGCAATGCTGCTGGCGGTACCACAGAAGCCCTGCTTGCGCAAGAGTGCTTAGTTTTTGTTTATCTATGCACTTACACTGGGCTGTTACGTCACGAATGTACGCTAACTTAGCTAGTTAGTGGTTTTAGCAGGTGAAGGAAATTTAGCAAGCACATGAAAATGCTTAGTCATACTTTGTTAGAAAAAACTAACAGTATTTAAAAAAAAACGCGCCCGAATCCATCCATTTGACAGCTACAAGTAACTAGTATATAATCTGTAACAATGCCACAGACAGACACAAAGATCCATAGATACACACCTAAATACCTAAGACATTTTTCGTAATATAAAAACCATCTTCCTTTGCCAAACAAGCGTTCCCTCTTTCTTAAATATTACATCCATGGCTATTTTTAGTCTGGAAACCCTATTACTACTACAAAGTATTAATATAGCGACTATATGAGAATAAATATTGAATTGAATGTCCTACGGCTGCATCGACACATCCGCGCTTTTGACGCGCACTCATAGATACTCCGACCTTGCGTCGTGCTATTCAACTTGTGACATACTTCTGAGTTGGCTTCTAGCCGTAACCTACCGCAAGCTGAAACGAACCATAAAACAACAACGCTAAAGCACACTTTTAATTACACCGTTTTCCGATTTTGTTTTAATTGAGACGGTCACAATGCTAGGCGTCCTGTCGCGAAATTTCGAAATTTAAATTTCGAACTTTTTCTGTTTGCTTTTAAAACGTTTTGTTCATCTGTCATTCGTTTTGAGTTTTTAATTTGCTTTTGTATTGAACTTTATTTGGCATTTGAATTAAAATATCGAAATATTTACCTATAATGTAGTTTATTTTGATGATTATAACATTTATAACCTAGCTATGAACCATCCGGATAAAAATAAAACTAGCTTTGATCTTAGAACAAGCGTTCGTATTGGTCAAACCGTTTTAGAGCTAAGATGCCAGTTGCCACAGATAAACACAAATACACAGAACACGTTAAGCTAAAAACACCTCTCTTTCACCATTGGGGCGTAACTCTGTTGTTTTCCTTATTTAAATTTCATTTTATTTTTAAACAGTTGCAAGTTGCGACATTTGTTATTCAGCCAGTGTCTATGGCCACTAATATCTGAACAATAGACAATAAATAACATTTTGTATGAGTACTGATATTGTTTGTACAAAGTTCTTAGACAATAATTTACGACTTATCAAAAGGTCCTCCTTATCGGTTTAGAAATGTTAGAACAATATTGATAAACATTTGTAGTGTTTGTTTGTTGACACGGCAAGCACATATTGTTGACGTCTAGTAAATGCTATTTATATATATTTTTTAAAAAGTTGTAAGTACTTTAAATCGCCATAGAGTTAGTTAGTTATGGTTTTTTTTCCCAAGGAAACTCAGCTTCCCGGAATAAATTTTCCCTATCCTGTCGGAAACACTGTAAAAAACCTAATGTGCAATGAAAAAACAAAGGTTTATTCTATTGTATGCCATTCATTTTGAAGTATGATCATAACTCCTAAATGCCAAATAATATAAAATAGTAAAATTGTAGTAATTATATGTTACGAAATTCATGACTGACTGACAGACGCATAGGTAAGCTAAACATTAAAAGCGACTGTATTAATAATATATTTTATAACTTGAAAGACCGTTTTAAAATCAATAAAATGGGTTATAAAGTTGAGTTGATTGAATTTAAAATGACGCCATCTTCCATATTCTGCTTTTAAAAGTGCGAAATGCATTTAACAAAGTTGTTAAATATGTTTGAAAATAATTAATTAAGAACCTTATGCTCGTAAGCATAGATTGATAAGTCATTTGCGCTTCCAATGTCTTTTAATACCTTTAATCAATCGACGCTTCAATCGGTTCCAAATTCAAAAGTGCGAAATGCGTTCAAAATTATAGTCGCTATTGATTTCCTATAAAACAATTAGGTGTCAGAGAGAAATCGACCTTCCGCCGGCGAGTTGTGTAACAATGTCGGTTGACACTGACGGGGCCCGCTTTTTACCAATTTTCGCAACTTCCCTTCAAGGTTAGATTGATTAGTTTTTTTTTAATTGACGAAATCGAAGGTTAGGCCCTGAAGGTTGTTTGATGAAATTTTTAATCTGTAAACAGTTTAAATTCAGCTAAGTACATAATTTAAGTTAAGGGGAGCAAAATCGTTTTTAAACCGAATAGTAGTTTTTCTAGTACACTATATTAACGAAATCGAGTACATATTTTCCAAGAATCTAACCGTTTCATATATCAATTCAACTCGTAATTTTTAAATTATATTTTTTTTAGGACAATCTAAAGCAAATCCCAGAAATGGATACTAGGCAACGATAAACCTACTTTTAAATAGAAATATATACATATTTAAGTACATAGGAAACACCAATGTTATTATGCATGTCCATTATTGATTGTCATGTTTCCATAAATGAATAACTTTTATACGTAGCGTTGTTAATTTATCTTAGAAATCATGAAAGATAAATATAAGGCAAAGCCTAAACTAGTTATTTTTTTAGAACCATATTTTTCTAACTTTTCTTGTTTAAATTTCGATTTAGAGATTTGGTGACCGGATAATGAAACAATAAAAAAAATGGTCATCTACGTTATCCCCGACTATAAGTAATCCGTATTTGTTTTTTTTTTTCGTTTAAAGAACTTAAACCGTAGCGAAGCGAGGGCGAGTCGCTAGTAATAAATACTATGAGTCCAGTCTGTAACTTAGGTACCTACAATGAAACCCTATCAAAATTAAAAAAGTGACTTTTTTTTTTATAATGCCTCAACAATTGACTTCATAACCAAAGTGTCTATAGAAAGTATGAACCAGGCATTATTTATAGTGCTGCATATTTGTTTATTTTGTACTAGCAATCTGCCCTCGCTTCGCTTCGGTTTATATGAGTTTTCTGTAACACCCGTACAGTCACGAACTTAAATTTGAGACCCACCTTAAGTCCAAAGTCATTCTGACATTCTACAAAAATAAGGTTTAGTCTCCTATAAGTTACAAATGATTTGGCATCTCTAATAACATTGAGGACTTCACGCCTATTTTTCTTGAAATGGGTCACAAATTAACGATCGCGATAGTACCTACCTAAACCAGAATGTACTCGTATTATACATAAAAACCTCCCTCTTGAATCACTCTATCTATTGCTGAAAACCGCATTAAAATCCGTTGCGTAGTTTGAAAGATATAAGCGGACATACAGAGGGACAGACGGCCGGAAGCGACTTTGTTTTATACTACGTAAAGAAGTTTTCCAGGTAAAAAGTTACAAGCCGGAAAAAACACGCAAATTAACCCCAAAACTAAACAACACCATGTTTATCAAAAGTATCAAAACCGTTCTATTTTCAAATTTTGCGTAGGAAAAATATCTACAGGCTGTCCTATAAATAAAAATAAACATGTTACTGCCTATGCCCTGTCGTATACTCGAATAGTATAATAAAGTACCCGACACCCGTATACGCATAGATCGTAGATCCACCTGTATGACGTCATCGCTGCAAGCACGCATGCGTCCACGTGCGTTTACACCGCTTAGCTACTGGCAAGGCTGCTTGATGCAGTTTACTATGTGACAGTAGCTTGGCAAGTTGAGTTACCTAACGATTTAGCTTACCAAGGCATCTGATGCATGCATGATGTATTTTTATTTATACATGTTAATATCAAATAATTAGTGAATAAAAACCACATATACCACATAGTGTTAAAAACACTCTCGTATACAAATGCAACGTTGCTTCACATACTTACTTATTTATAGTTTTTTTTTTGCTTAATTGAGCCACAGAAGTACTTAGTCGCGTTCGGTTCTGAGATACTCGTATATAGATAGAGTGAGCGTGACTTCAGTATGTTCACATTTGAGTCTGACGTTTTTTAATCATTTTTGAAAATGTGTCCGGCAACGTTTCAGACTCTTTCCTGCCAGTAGTTTTCTAAACTACCAGGTTTAGTCAAATAGGCACACAAAGGCAGCACTGCAAAACGCACACAGCGACAGTCTGCACGTTCCACGCATGCGCCATATGTGCCGCGCTGCACTAGTCTTGATAGTTCACCAGCTTCGATTTTTTTTCTTAAAAAAATATTTGTTAAAGAAACGTTGGTGACCGTTACGAAGCTGTAGATTAGTTTCAAACACATACAATTTCATCACGAAATTGTGCGTTAGACATACATTAAGTGACACGACAAGGAAAGTGGTATTAAAAATTTAATTAAACGATTAATTACATATTCTGAGCTCGTGTAAAACTTAAATCCATCATATTTTTTCAAAATACAACGAAAAAAAAAACCTTATAAAACGTAAAATTGTAAAATAATCTAGTTTATTTAAGGATTATCTGTGATTATCGAGACTAGGTAATAATTCATCAATCTTGTGTAATAATTCATAAGTAATCCTATATTTGACTTAACAGTAATTATTATAAAAACCATCTTAAGCTAACAATTAACATTCCACTTAAAAAGGTCGTTAATATAATCAAAGCGTCAATTATACCTAAAAAGATGGTTTCAATGTCAGTTTTAGAATAAGAAATACACAATTAGTGGAATTTCTAACAATTTATATAGTTCATGATCGAATTATTAAGCTAAAAGTGGTAAAAAGTGGATCGGGTATTTATTTCTTTGAAATATGGAGTGTTTCACTTAAAGATGTCATAGCCCTATTATACGTTCGTTTTGTGTTAATAGTTTTATTAGAACGATAAATAATGATGAAGAAGTCTAACAAATAGCAAGCTTTGAAATGTTTACTGCCTTTTTTTCGATATTTGCGCGCATGCATGCAGGTTAATTGGAAAATAACCTTCAGGACGACACAAAGAAAACAGACTTACAGATACAAAAACAAAACATACACCCTCTTCTTGGTCACTCGGGTAAAAAATGCTAACCTGTTGTTTATGTCAACAATTGTTACGTACGTTAGTGATTCTTACAAATCAAGTGTTTTAGTAATAAAGTTATACCGCTTTAGATTACCTTACTCGTCCTAAAGTACCAAGAAGTGCGCGGCAGCTCACACGCTATATGGGTCTTGGCCAGGCAACTTTTTCTCGCGCACCGAACTAAGAACGTGTCACATGGCTATGCTGCCCTGGTACCTTTGGGCTCCTATATTATACTAATGCCTGATTATTTCTCCGCCATGATTAATGTAGCGTGTGGTGTGAAGTACACATGTCTATGTTACCTTGGTACCTATGGGATAATATATTTTCGTTAGGTGCTGATTTATCCGTCTCAATAACCCTATCTTTGCAAAATTTGGTTACAGAATTATCGACAAATTTTTGGAGTTGTTGGTGATTCTGTGGCTTTGCCTACCCCACTCTGGGAATGAGTGAGTGAAGGTGAAGGATATATGTGTAAGGAATAACCCTATCTTACAAACTTAATCAGTTATTTCAAATGATAAAAAAGGAGAGTGGTAACATTAACTGACAGATAATTTATCTGGAGATGGGACAAGTCGGTGATTCATGACTATACATATTTACTATCTCAAAAATATAACAATACAGTACAAATACAAAGGAACCAAATTGGTTGGTTGGTCAAAATTGCCCTTGTTTTCCGTTTTGTTACCAAAATCCAATCAAATACGTAACAAAACGGACAATATCATATATATTTTTTAGACTTACATACCGTGAATTATTTATTTTGCCGCGAGATTGATAATATTCCTTTAAACGGGCATCATTTTCGCAAATCTAAATGAAAAAACCGAAAATTTGTTATTTTAAACGATATCATTACTTCAGTTAAAAAGTGCTGGCGATAATAAGAGGCGAGACTTTCATTTTCAAAACAATGAGGGAATATACTGTAAAAGTGTAAAGAGTATGGTTTATTTCATTTGTAAAAAATACATCGCAACCAGTAACAGTTCGAAATGCTGGAAACGGAAACGGTGATTGACGTTTCATTCCACCGCAACTACAATGGCGCCAACTTCACTGTACTTCGGAAAATCAAGCTCGGAGCTTGCGGTTAAATTCACGTTACAAATTCTTACTTCGCTTCGGTAAATGAAAATTCAACTGTCATCAGAGACAGTTCCATTTTTATATGTTACTTTGACACGTTTACCCGAGTTTTAATATACGTTACGAACTTTGTTACTTTAAACTGAGTGTTCCTGTTATGTTACTTTTTTTGAGATTAAGAAACAAATAAATTAGAATATGCAATGATGTGTTACGCAGCAAGAAAATAAAAGTGTAAAATATATTTATAAAAACATTGCATGATTAATAAATATATGATTACGTAAAGGAGTTTAATATGTAGAAACTCGATATAGTACGAGCTAGTAAAAAAAAAGTCGTCGTATTTGGTCGAAAAAGCGTATTTATCTTTCTTTTTCTGCCGGCTCAGAGCCCCTACTTTAAAAATCTAAGTTCGAAGTTACCTTAACTCCATCCCTTTTTCTCGATTTAGTCTCGAATGACGAGTGACAGGGATTAAGCTAACGTAATTTCGAATTTCGATCTTTAAAGTAGCAACTCAGTATCCATCGTAAGATAATTCAAAAGGCATGATGAATATGAACTTAGCCGACAAAATACTCGTACGCACGTTTACGGACTTTTATTGATGAACTACTATAGAACCTTGTCACATAAAACCAACATTTCCTATGTAATTTTTAACTCATCACATCATCTGACGCTGTCATTATAACAAGGTTTTATGGTGGATCAAAATTTAAAGTCCTTGATGGTACCACGCATAATTTTCAATTCACTACATTAATCAAATTAATTTAAAATGATATTAATCCAACTTGTTCAATTTTTTACTTTAAACTGAGTGTTCCGGTTATGTTACTTTTTCGAGATTGTGAAACAAACAAATTAGAATATGCAATTATGCGTTTGTTACGCAGCAAGAAAATAAAAAAAAAAATTATAAAAAAAATCCAAGATTCATAAAAAAGAATTATTATTATTATTATTATAATAATTATGATTTCGTAAAGCAGGTTAATATGTAAAAAAAAATATAGTATGTAGTGAAAAAATACGACTTCTTATTTGGTCTAAAACTCTCTCTTTTTCTGTCGGTTAATTTAAAAATTCCAACTTGTTCTTTTTTTTATGGCGTGGAAATTGCACACGAGCACATAGGCCACCTGAGGCCCGTTTCACGAAGCTACAAATTACAAGCGGAAGTCTCTTTCTAACTCCTTTTGCTAGAAAGAGAGTTCCGCTTGTAATTTGTAAGTTGTAGCTTCGTGAAACGGGACACTGATGGTAAAAGGGATCTGGGAATTATGCCCATTGATATTTGAATTCTCAAGACAACGATCTCAAGACCGCAATCCTCAGACTCAAATTAGACAACGCTGAGGACTAAGATGGAATGTCTCTAAGCTAATAATTTCACCGGTTGTCTCATCTCTGCATCGGAACACAATGCGAACACTGCTGCTTAACGGTAGGTTACAGGATAAGATGGTGGTAGCGTTCTGGACGGACCCTGCACAAGGTCCTACCACCAGTAAAATAATTCCAATACGTTAAAACTTTTAAACACAATACTTAAAATTGCAATATTGCAGTTTTAAAAAACCTAAAGTAA
Source organism: Acleris literana (assembly GCA_946894065.1). NCBI lineage: Eukaryota > Metazoa > Arthropoda > Insecta > Lepidoptera > Tortricidae > Acleris > Acleris literana. The sequence continues at coordinate 4,834,525 of OX335696.1, forward strand.
TGAATGAAAACTAACACACTGCATTTCATGCAGTTTCAAATTGCAGTTAAAATCAGCAGAATTAGTATTACTAAGCATTTTAATATATTTGCCAAATTGGCAAATGAGTTTATTAAGGTACCTACTAATTAAAAGTTGAAACGTGATCTAAATTGCCGTGACAAAATATTTTGAATTTAGTTTAAGAAGGCAACGAGAAACTCTACGATTTCTATTAAAATCTATGATTTTTATATAGGGTGGAAAGTTAAGATGGGGCAGTAAGGGCAGCTACTAGATCCCTTGCTGCTACGCGAAAATGCTCTTAGGAGACCTTTACTAACATTTTAAATGATGACAATCGACATTCACAGATTTTTGAGAAAATCGGCGGATAAATCTTTGAGTTTTTTTTAAATGCCAATTGGTCCCATTTCTATCAAGGATTAAAATACTCTTTGAGACCAACTAAGGTTAGAGTACTAGAACACCCACAAATCAAAGAAACCTATTTCATACAGTTCGTAGGGTAATTAATTACAAAGTGACATTTTCTTAAGCTTAAAGATCATTAAATATGGAGACAACTACAATAAGAATATTGAAAATGAGAAAAAATCAAAAATCAAAATTACTCAAAACTGTCGATTTACTTGCTGACTGTACATTTTCTCAAAAATGTGTGAATGTCGATCGTCATCATTTAAAAAGTTAGTAAGGTCTCCTAAGAGCATTTTCGCGTAGCAGCAAGGTATCTAGTAGCTGCCCTTACTGCCCCATCTTAACTTTCCACCCTATATACAGGCAGATTAATTTTTTATTTCCTATTTTTTAAACGTATTTTTCTAGTCCATGTCCGTTTTAACCTTTTAAATAACTAAGATTGTAAGCATTGTAACGATAGTATTTAAAATAAATCTTAAAATACGTTACTTAGGGGCCTCTTGCATTCACAAACTTATAACACAAACAGGTTTGCTCTCTATACCAACCTTTTCATTACGCAATACGCAATGCGTGAAAGAAACCAGAATGCTTTCAAGTGGCAACATCGATCGTCCTTTGCTTTAAATTTCGAATGCATTTACTCGCGAAAGTACTTTCGAAATGTCAATTAAGATGAGAAAGTAGTGCATTTTTACATTGAAATCGTTTAAATAAGAGTAACCTTTTAAGGGATTTCCAGTTTTAAAATACTTAAACTATTTCAATTAACCTTCTACGTGTGAATAAATATTATTTACTCGAAAGACAACCTTTTTTATGAACTGTGTAAGTGTCACTTTTTGACAAGTATCATTTTTAAACTAGCATCTAATACTTTAAGCCAGTACAAAACAATGATCAAATTAAAAATGGCCACTTTCTTGACGCGTGGAATCTTAGTTGCGTAAGATGTGAAATAATTATTTGAATAATACAGTAGATGTTATGACATAACTTTCTAAATTTTAACAATATGTACACGCAACAGGTTTATCTTTTTAATGGTATATTTTAACGTTTTTTAAGCATGCTTAAAGAGGAAACGGCCAATTATTGTTTTTTATAGCTTGACTTTTAATATTTGATAATTTTACGATCTAGGTTATTTAGCAAAGTTTGGTTAAAATGCTGCTTGGAAGTATTTTAATTAGAACACAATGCGTATGGTAAGATAGTTCATTTAAAAACATTTTAAATCTGAATTTTGAAATAGATAATCCAATATAATTGCTATTTTTCTCCATACAAAGAAAGAATACGGATTTAAAATTTTAAAGAGTTTATCTCGATCAGTTGAAATTAAAAAAAAATGAGATCTGATATTTACTTTGTCTCTCGTTAGAAACTGAAACGGTACACTGAAAAACCAATAGATCAAATCCTCCCCTGAAATAGCTGGACATTTGCTGCACAACTGCGTCATCAATTCTGTTTCACACTACTTTTTTTTTGTAGTAGGCATTTCTTTTTTATGGCCAGTATTTTTTAAGTTTGAATCGTTCGAATTCATTTGTTTTTGTGGCCAGTACTTATGTGCCGCGCCGGCGAGCTAGAACCTGCAACAACGGATTACCTTTGATGCTCCCACCTGATGTGTGTGGCTGTTGGCTCTGCTGCACATTGCTCTGCTCCAACTTCGTGCTCACGGTGTTCCACATATCGAACATGTTCAACATATTGCCCCGCCCGGGACCACAATCACAACAAAACACTCCCACATAACATGTTCACTGGAAAAAAGTTCAAGTGTCAAGATCTCTCGTCCGCCGTACAAAAACTTAAGGCTATTCACTGATCCCCTTATAATTTGTATTTTTATTATTATTAATATTGCGTTTTATAAATACTATTTTTTATTTATGATTTTTTTACTATAATATAAACTTTCTCAAATTCTCAACTAATGTAAATACGCTATATTTCAGCTACTTATTCGGTTTTAATATCAGTCTAAAATTTCGTTCGTAAGGTTTTGGGTATTTGCATTGGGAAGTTTTATTATTAAAATCTATTTGTGAATGCGGTACTATTGATTAAATGCGTATAAACGTGATTATATTAATGTCGGATATTGTCGTTTAGAGCTTCGCGTCGAAAATGTCGTTCGGGATGTATTTTCCTGTTAAAGTTCCGCCGGTGCGTTTTTTCCTCTTCATAGTCAGGTGTCGGTCAGCGGGAGTTCACTCAGATTTGAACTTGGAACACTGGAACATTTCTTTCAAATTAAAACAAATGACGCGTCATTTTTTCGCTTGTTTTTGCCCGCGTTCCCGTATGCACTGGAGTGCAGTTGCAGTGGGGGTGTTTCAGTTTCAGGCGGGTGGGGGTCGGAAGCGGGCGGAGGCACTGCGCATGCCTGCCATCGATCCCGCATGGCCAGTACTACTTTTCTTGCTATGTGCTATACTTGTCTTATGGCGAGTATATATCCAGTGTATTATGTCATTCACTTTGATGTTTAGCGGATAGCTTTATATATGTGGTCCCTTTGTTACGCTTCTATTTACTCGCGCGATGAACTGTTGAGTTATCCGAAACGTTTAGAAGGGATAGGTGTGGATAAAATGCAGTTTGAGGCGGTTGTGGCTAGATTTATCTGGTTTTAGCCGGTTAGCTTTGAGTTACCATGTTTAGCGTGTTTACGTATGAAGTCTGCTACTTGTCTTGTTAAGTGGTTTGTGATCATTTAAGTCAATGGTTCATACATGAAATAAACAATTTTATAATCAAATTTGAATGTTCAAGATCGTTTTGTCAAGCTATACAATTATAAAGTTCATTTTTTTCTGTGCTGTTTACTGTTTAATATACATTTAACATTCAGTCGGCTTCTCTAAGCTTGCTGCCGCTACCTTTTTTAAATTATTTTTCTAAGCTACAGAATGTTCAAACCTTTTGCAAAGGGTTTCGCCCACCAGTGGGCCGCGCCCTACGCTGATTGCGCTAAATGACGGGCTGACAGCCGCCAACCCTTTTCATGACAGTTGGGTCCCATTGTCACGAAGATGAACTGGCTACAATGGTTATTTGACATGAAATGGTGTTAGATATATGCATACGTATGTGTATACTGCGATTCTGGTTTACATAGGGTTATACGGGGTGAGTAATTGAAATAGGGCAGCAAGGGGAAGCCTGACCCTTTGGAAAAAAGGGAAATTGGTTCTTAGAAACAATGTTTTCAATTATATATAAAAAAAAAACTGCATAAAAACATATTCAAAAGCCTATTACTACACAACTGGGATGTATTTTCTTTGTGTTAATAATTTTCGAATACAAGAAATCGTTCTTTCTAGCTTAGCTACTGTGTTTTTTTTTTGAGAAAAAACCACCCACTTCGATTTCGAACATGAATCTGTACTTAACAGAGTTTAAAAAAAGCTTTGAACGCGTCTTAATTCTTAAATCGACATCATGCTTGTAAAGGACAAATTTCCTTATCTTAAATATTTTCGGTATTCCCAATAGTAATCCATTTGGATTGGTCACCCTGTATATGTAGCTAGCGATCCTGTATATACGTGTGAATTATAAATGGGACCGGACATCCATAAATGATTAATGTGTGTTTCGATTTTTTCAAGCGGTCCCTTTATTTTTGAAGCAAAGGAGTTTTTTTTACCTACAAACCATTACAACCCAGCCCTTGATGTCGTCACCGTAATCATTTTATATTTTTTTACTTTTCAGCCATGTTTTGTGTATTTTTAAGAACATAGGTTCATTTTAGACGGACAAACTTTACAAGGACATAAATGGAAGCTTCATTTGGCAATCTCACTCATAGCGACATCTTTAAACGGTCAAACATGACTCACCTCACAAAGAACTCAAATTATTTCAAAATATACAGGCTGTTCAACTTAGAACTGATTTTGTTTGAGAAAACATCATGTATGCGAAGATACGAAGTACGGGGTGCCCAAAAACACAGAAATAGAAAGGAAAATCCCCGAAATGTTGCATTCACATGCTCGAGGCGTGCGCGGCGCAGGCGCGACATTACGCAAGATTACGTTACGCGCTCACGCACACAGCGACAGACGGCGTGGTGTAAGCGACGAGCGGCAGCGGGAGCGTGGGCATTGGCGGAAGCGTTGACATGCTCGGTCAAAGAACTTGATGCAAATGCAAAATAGCGTTTAGTGCTAAGCTTATTTATTTACTGCCGTGTTCATTAAACGATTAACGGTCATTGTCTTGAAGTAAAAAAAAACAATATAAACATATGTGGCGTTATCTATATAAAGGCACCTTATTGTCGATGGCGCTTACGCCGCACTGCGTCACGCGACGTTTATTTATATCGGAGCATCTTTAATAATGGCGGAAGCGCCATCGACAATAAGGTCCCTTCTCATAGATAACGTTTGTTTGTGTAAGTTGTTGTTGTTTGTTTAAGTATATAGGTAATAAAACGAAGGTAAACGCTGTCACAGTCATCAGCAACTGAAATGGATTTTTAATCATACCATACGACAAAAAACCGAAAAAACCTACATTTCACAAAAAGTAACAAACGCACGATGAAATAAATTTTAATGATATGATTTGAACTAGCTACAACCGTTATTGCAGTCACACATGGCAATAATTCACTGTTAGTAAAGGAGACAAGTATGATTATGTATGATTATTTCAAGCAATTGCCCTCTAATTCGTCAACGAATTAACAACTTGCGAATTTAAGTTGACCAGTAAGAGCATATTAATAACTAACCCACCTTTACGTGCCTATAAGCGATGAGGGCTACTTACACTAGCCGGCTTATCATTCATCGACGAATATGAAAGTGATTTGTTTAAGAGAATAATATTGGACTAACCTATTTATTTCTGTTGAGTATGTTGTCTTCATAATGCACCTTCAACCTTTTTCCCATAATTCACAAAAAACACTTGGTGTACTTTACAGGCAAACAACTTGGTGAAAAACTTGAGTTAAGAGTAACAAATGGTACTATAACTATTTTCAAATGACAATACCATGTAAAGGAAAACCAACTAGGTATTATTGTAATTTATGATTTAAAAAATAAACTTCTGCTGGAGTTTCTTGCGGCGCTTCTTCTCCGCTATGATGGTCTTGTCCGAAGCACTAGTAGATTCACTCCGTATTATAGACGTGTAAAAGAGAACATGTGGCCAATTTACTGAAGCGTATATAGTGCTATCTATATATTCACGACGCGCTAGTCTAGTTGGTAGTGACCCTGCCTATGAAGCTAGCGGTCCTGGGTTCAAATCCCGGTAAGGGCAGATATTTGTGTGATGAGCCCGAATATTTGTTCCTGAGTCTTGGATGTTTTCTATGTATTTAAGTATTTATTTCTCTATATAAGTATTTATATCGTTGTCTAGTACCCATAGTACAAGCCTAGAGCTTAGTTTGGCACTAGGTCAATTGGTGTGACATTGTCCCCTGATATTTGATATTTTAAAGCTCCCGCCTCCCAGTCAGCGCCCTCTACCGCCCGTCGCTTGTACCACGCGGGCCCCGAGTGAAAGTAACTGCCAAAATCTTGAGAAAGTGCGCGAGAGTCGGCTTGATCGATGCCATAATTATTATTACCCATTATAAAAGATATGCTAAAATCAAAAGCCGGATGTAGCCGTTAACAATAAATTTTAAGTTAGCTGTTGTGAAATTTTATGGGCATAGATAATTTAGCATATGTATTTTATTTTCTACCTCTATGGTTTTGCTGCTATTTTTTCCTTTTTTTTTCAATTTAAAATATCATCTACACTCTAAGGCCCGACAACAATAATTAACGGCACTTAATGATTTTTTCCGGATTATTCCAAAATTAGCCGATTTTATATAAAAATATTTTAGTAATTAAATATGACAATAAGAATACCATAAAAAACTATCATAGCCTTATAATTAGCAACTTTTTAGACGCTACAAACTGCAGTTAGTAAATTATTTAACGATCCACCCATTATCTTCTTTGAAAGAACAAAAAAAACATATTTACAAGTATAATTAACAATAATTGATTCACAGATCTACCGCGTCCTCGCATCACGCGAATGACTGTACCCTTATATTAAAATCATATTCAAGAAGTTATATTACATCCTGCAAAAATATAAGATGAATAAACATATATTTTTTAATTTAATAATTAAGTCTAATGAAATACAATCACGATTTCATGAAAAGCTTCGTTTTTACAGCACACGGTTATTTTAAATTGAAATATTCTTCAACTACATAAAGCAATAATTTAAAAATATCACAACTGCTTTTTATCAGTGGTTAAATTGAGCACCATTTATATTTGAACACAATGTTTGAAATGTTTTTAGGATCCCCCTGTATCTATGGATATGTACTCGTATTTATTTTCCTCAATAAGTATTCAATTAATTATTTAACACTAATAAGTATCTGATAAATGTATGAAAAACTCACTCAATGGTTGCGGTGTGTGTGTGTGTGTGTAGTGGTGGAGTCAACACAACAATGATTCGGAACAACACTGACACGCACACATCACGGGGCTACAGTAATACCAAAAAAGGGGGCTAACGGAAATGTATTAGTCAAAGACAGTCAAAGACTACAGATACTAGGGTGTTCCATTTTTCACTCTACAAATTTTAATGAATTTACTCCAATTCTTGGTCCTACTTATCTAAACCAATATTCAAAATTATAATACAAGTAGGTACTTGGTATTTAGGGGTAGATTTTGACAACTTTTTAATCAATTTTCATGATTATGCAATTCTTCGAAGCCGCAACAGGCGGACAATCTGGTCATGATGGGCGATATCATTAGTGTATGACATAAGTGGACAGAAAAGTTAGTTATTGTTTTTGGAAAAATAATAAACATTGAAAATCTGCTGAATATAAATATTGTCCTTTTACCTTGTAACTAGACATTTACATTTTTTATATTATATGTAACAGTTAGAGCGTTAGGAAAGTCTAAAAAAAATAACGTTTTTTTCATACAAATGTGAAACACCCTATTCTATACTCCATCGGTACCCAGATTATAGATAAATTTAAAATACTATGCAGTAAGCAGCAGTGCTCGTATTCTTGAAGATGGGGTAATACAACCGGTGAAATTACTAGATTTAGTCCTCAGGGTTGACAACGCATTTGGAGTCTCAGGATTGCAGTCTTGAGATTTAATAGTCTAAAGAATTCTAATGTCTATGGGTCTCAGATCCCTCTTATCATCAGGTGACCTGTCTGCTCATTTACCTTCTCTTTGCCGGAAAAAAGGATTCGTATGTTAATAAGCTAGACAACTTGTTTCATAATTCAGAATTGTTGAGTATTTTTATCGTGTTGCCAATTTCCCTCTGAACAGCACCATTATTATTACATAACTCTGTTTTGTAAACTATTCTTTAACATGCAAATAAGAAAGTAAAAGTGCCAAATATTTGACTAATACTGCTTTTTGCCTTCTGCGAATTTTCACGGAGAATATACAGTAGCGACTGTTCCGACGGTATACGAGTTCGGTAGCTTTCTCTCTTTCGCAATTTTTATTTTTAGAACCATTCGGTTAAATGTTGTAACGTAATTCGTTTGTGGTTTTAAACATGATGTATAAATTATCCATGCATTTTTTTATGATTAGGATATACGTAATAAAAGGTCCCAGGTTCGATTCAAACTCAAAACTCAAACAAACTCACAACATTTATTTGACAAAAACACAATATTTATTCCCGGTATGGGCAAGTATTTGAGTGATGAGCGCAAGTATTTGATCCTGAGTATTGTATGTTTTCTATGTTTTTAAGTATTAAGTATGTTTGTCTGTCTATATAAGTATATTTTTCGTTATCTAGTACTCATAGTACAAGCCTAGAGATTAGTTTGGGACTAGGTCTATTTGTGTGACATAGTCCCCTGATTTATATATTTTATTACTTTGTAAATACCATAAAAGAAAAAAAAGAAAAATATATATAAGCATAAACATTACAAAGCTCAGGCTAGAATGATTGTTTGCTTTAAAATTAAAATATAGAAACCATGTGCCAATTTTTTTATAGACTTTGCCAATTAAACCAATGTATAAAAAATTATCAACGAGTTCAAAGAACTGAATAGAAGATAAAATAACGACCTTCCTCATTCTTACACCGTATGTGCTAAATTATTTTAAAAATGAAATGTTTTTACGAAAACATAAACGCATAGGTAGGTGTTTTTATTGACATGTGACAGATAGTTAGTACTATTTTGGAATTTGAGTTTAAAGCCAAATAAAAAAAAACACCCTTTATACTTAAATATTATAAAGGCTGCTGTTCGTGTCCTAAAAATGATATCTCAATGATATCGTATAAATTACTTTATACATGATCGTAATCATTAACATCACGATTGTTTTATTTATATTTAAAGCAATAAACTAAAACAAAGCCAGCGCAAACACGCAGCTCGACCTAAAAACGCCCAATAAAAAACCTACAGATAACGAATATCTTAAAAAAAAACTTTAAAAAATGCCCTTCAGCCCCGAAAGAGAAAAAATATTTCCCAACGGTTTCCCAACGCCGACCGTCCCTTTCTAACGCAAGGCTGTTGTGTATCGGTTTCCCTGTCGCACGAGTGCAATACGAGATCTCATGCAACTACATAACCTTGATACATTGCAAGTTTCGTGATAGACAATTAGTATATGCGGGTGGTTATTCATTCTTTATTGAAAATAAATAACGCGTTTTATGTACCGTTTATATCGTTTTAACATCTGGCAAAACTAAATCTTTTTTTTAATATGTAAGTACCGTGTTTTTTAAACATACACGTAATGCATTATTTTGATTTGAAAATGACCGTATTCCAACATTTATTACAAAAATAAAATAATAATAAAAGTTTTTTTTAAGAGGTTATGTTTACATTGATAAAGAAAAAAAGATGGCCTAAAACGATATGATGACAGAAATAACATCTATTATGTCGTCTTTTGCTTAGTTTAATAAATAAAAACATAAACTCAGCTTTATAAAAATAAAAAATCGACTTAACAATCTTGATCCTTAAAAGGCGGACGAAAAATCTCAACAAAAAAAATACCAACTCACTTCCAAACATAAAGCAATCCGTTCACAGCACTTCACAGGCACATTTGCGTTTTTGAACTTTTCGCGTTTTTTTTTGCGATTTTTTTGCGAGATTTCGTGTGTTTTCGGGCCTAGCGGCCGTGCGCGGTAAGTCGACGACACAAACTGAATTTTGCTGCGCGAACGGCGTCCGCGCAGCCAGTGAAGGTACAGGCATTAATTTTAGCGAACAGTCACTTTAAAAAGTTGCCGTAGGATATACGTGTTAGGCTTCACTGTCAAAACTAATGTTGAGAATTTGGTCGAAGAATTACATAATATAAAAAAAGAAAAATAATATTAGTAATTAAAATAAATTATGTGTTAACTATAAAACATTTTTTTTTTACATAAATGATTATCTATTTGAACTTTTTCGCACAATATAATAAGTAGTTAAATACAAATAAAGGACTTTGCCGCGTATTAAAGTGTTTTTGTGACATCTAAATAAATGGAAAACTTCCAAATCGCATATTACAACACTGCCTTTATAAAACATAATAGTCATCTACGAAATCATTATAATGAGATAAGGATATACCTAGCATTGGGAAATTATTATATGCATAGACTATTTTTGTGTATACAAAACTTTATTTATTTAACTGAACAATTTTAAACTCACACGGCCAAATCATCTGCTATTTAAAATTAGCTTTGTTTTGACAGTTTAAAAGCCGAGAAAGTTACAGTTTTATTTTTAACATCACTCACTGTCACAGAATTAATAACAATTCTGTCCCTTAACAAAATAAATATTTAGAACAATATTATGTATTCTAATAATTAAAAGATAAGTGTGTCTTTGATTTCAATAAAAATGCCAATATTCAAGGAAAAACTTGTATTTTACGATGCCTTATCATTTTTTTTTTTTTGTCTTTCCGTCTGTCTAAAAGTTTGTCTCCCAAACAGGAAATATTAGCTTAAATTATCGTGTATGCTTCATTTCAATATCTTGCTAGGTTCAGAAGATTATTTTTTGTAAAGCCATTACTGCCATACCGAAGCAAAGCTAGCAGTCGCTAGTAGTTGCAATAAGTATCATAATAAAAAAATAAAAAGAAGTTATCTATATTATTACTAATAAAGAAAAATATACATTTTCCAGAATGTATCAAGAATTTATAATTTAAATGGAAACCCTTAAAGCCCTACAAATGGGTAGACTATTTTTCAAGAATTTCTTATTTTAACTGTTTGCTGAAACTAACCTACAAAGGCTCTATTATACGTAAATCCATATTTCTTTTGACATGTTATTATATTTTCAACGTTAGCATAGCTCTTATTTACTTGACAGTAATGACGGCCCAATTAAAAACTATACGACAACATGTCAAATTATCAAGCGAGCGTAAACAAGCTATCCCAATGCGTGGAAAACATGCAAAATTTGCACATAAATATTCGCCCTTCTGAACCCGGGACTTCGCAGGGCACTAGGATTAGAATGTAAAACAAGTTGACCCTTCGTATTTGCAAGTCTTGTCAATAGACAAGGGCTTTGGCGAATTTAAAACTGGAATCGGCCATCTGCAAGCCAGTTAGCATTGTTGAAGACAAGTTTTAGTGAGGTTAGATAGGTGTACGGTTACATACACACCCTAAGGTACCCAGTAAATGTATGAAATCAATAGTTTCTCGTCACAGTTGACCATCCCATGGGAACAGTGATAAGTCTTTATAGCAAAAAAAAAAACACTTACATGAAAATAAATAATGTAAAAACTCGAACTTGTCCCTGGAAGAGAACCCTTAGGTTCTCTTCCAGCTAGCTAGCTTTTAGTGGTGGTAGGACCTTGTGCAGAGTCAGTCCGGATCGCTACTACCATCTTATCCATTAACCCACCGCCAAGCAGCAGTGTTCGCATTGCTGTGTTCCGGTGTGGGAATAAGACAACCGGTGAAATTACAAGCATAGAGGCTTCCCATCTTAGTCCTCGGGGTTGGCAACGCTTTTGAAGTCTTAGGATTGCAGTTTTGAGATTGTAGTCGTGAGATTTCAAATGTCTATGGGTCTTAGATCCCACTTACCATCAGGTGGCCTGAGTGCTCGCGTGCCTTCTCCGTGCCGTAAAAAAAACTAACTTTGGAATGAGTGGGTGATGACAACGCATGAGTATAGCAAGAAACAATTCATCGTCTAACTCCATGTCAAATTTCATCGAAATCGAAACATCACCACAACAGGTCAAATACGATTTGGATTTTATCGCCTAGAATAGAGGCCTGTTTATCTTATAAATAGTAATTTCCTACCACTGTGTGTGGAACAAAGGAACCCGTAGAGTCGTTATTAAATAATTACAATACAAGCTTATTAGAAATCTTCGTGATCTATTATCTTAAATCGTGTCTGTTTTAGCTGAATCATCGTTTCAAGTTCATTTGTTTCAAGTTTGCAGTCAGATTCGATAAAGTATCTACACCGGCCGGTGTATTCAACATCTTCAGTGACTCCTTTATAGTATTTAAGAAAAACCTTTAGCATTACTTTTCAAATAGTCTAAATTCTACGGAAAAAATATAGATTGGTACCAGTCTTTCATAAATTTATGCATTTTATATACTTAGTTAATTTATATAAATTTTAGCATTAATTAACTCATCATAAATTCAGTTAAATTATTCTTATGAGAGCTGTTTACGCCTGTTAGGTACTAGTGTTACCAGTAGAATAAGCACGATCGTATTTTTATTTAACACGTATCTGTGTAAACACTGTTGGTCTATCAATAAATAAATAAATAAGGAAATAAATTAATAAATTTATAATAAACCCATTTGCCAAGAATACGGGAATTTACGATTATTTATTGTTGTTTAAATTAAAATTTAATACCTACTACAAAATGTTTTTTTTGCATTTTTCTTCGTAAATAATAATTAACCTTACAGTATATGTAGACTAATCGAAAAAGTCGAAAGTGCCCATTTAATTTTTACCCAGTTTCGTCAGAATGAGGGTTATGTTTTTCGAGTGTATGTATGTCTATTTCTGTTACACGCTCTGCATTGGATTGTAACATACGAGGTATTGTTAGATTCGTCTTGGTTGAGGGACTGAAATAGCTCATATTTTATGCAAAGTGATAAGGGTTACATTTTTTCAACATTATTGACGACAAAATCAAAAAATGCAGCCAGCAGGCCTTCAAACACACTCGCAATCACAATCGTCTTCATTTTGAAAATCGAAGGCTTGTCTGCATACAAAATGAAACCAATTGTTTTGTTTTGAAGCCGATCGCGATTGCGAGTGAGTTACGCGAAAGGCCTGCGGGGTTTTGTAAAGTTTTATTTTTATTATTACCCTTAATTCTTATTTAATTGTACGACGCGTTGGTCTAGTTGGTAGTGACCCTGACTACTAAGCTAACGGTCCAGGGTTCAAATCCTGGTAAGGGCAGATATTTGTCCCTGAGTCTTGGATGTTTTCTATGTATTTAAGTATATATTTCTCTATATAAGTATTTATATCGTTGTCTAGTACCCATAGAATAAGCCTAGAGGTTAGTTTGGGACTAGGTCGATTGGTGTAACATTGTCCCCTGATATTTATTTATTATTATTTATTTATTAAGTGTTGAGGCAAATTATAAGAAGCTACAATTACGTATAGTATCTAGTAAGTATTTCTCTATACTCTATACTCTACTCTCTACTTCATATACCAAAGTGTAAAAGAGTCATGTGGCCAATTTACTGAATAAATATTTTGAATTTTGAATTTGAAAAGTATAAAAGCATGATTATCGTTTTCTATTACCCATAGTACAAGCCTAGAGCTTAGTTAGGGGCTAGGTCAATTTGTGTGAGATTGTCCCCGGATATTCTGGGGTCCTAGTGAAAAAGGGTATAAGTCTCCTCAAGATCAAGTGAAAAAGGGTTTAAGTCTAGTATTCTCCGTCTATTGTATAGACCCTTTTTTAGTACGAGTTAAGTCGACTTATAACCTTTTTCACTAGGTCTCCACATTTTATTTTATTACAATTATTTAAGTGTAAAGTGGCAACATTTAATCAGCATTTTTATTTAAACAATTCGCTGGCAAACTCGGTGCCTAATTATTAACTGGCGAGCTTAATTTGTCCCGTCAGTGCGTATTAATAACGTTTTCGAGCGCGTCCTGTGACATTTTAGTCTCAGATTAAGGTAAGTCTTGCGTACGCATTGGGCAATTAAATCCGAATTACAATTCAACGAAGAGCAATTGTCTAAAAGCCATTTTATTAATAAACGGATCTTGGCTGAGATGCCTGTCTCAAGATACTGTATCTTGAGACAATCGACTCGACCAAGATCAGTGTAAATATTATTGCTTCCCTATTTCTTCCCATTGGGGGTTGATTTTCAGTAAATCCTTTCTTAGTGTACCGCTAGGGCACCCAAGGAATACTCCCCCCAAATGTCAAGTCCCTAGGTCCAGCGGTTTAGGCTGTACGTTGTCTGTCAGTCAGCCACTCGTACTGTTTTATATATTTAGATGACATTAAAGCTTTTCCATACAATATCTGACACTTCCACGTCCCTGTTTCATTTTTTTACAATTAATGAACAGGAATCTTCGGAAACCACAAAAATCCTCAGTTTTAACGCTATTACAAACATCTAGCAAACCAGTTTAACATTTAAAAAAAAGACGGCGGGAACCGACTTTGTTTTATACTAAAGATATTGAATAAGAGTAACTTTGTAAGCAAGCCTCTCTAAATTTCACTTTCACCCCATTCACTGCCCAAAAACGCCAAAAAGGGTCTATACTCCACCAAACCCAGCTAGCCTGGCATATTAAACAATAAGTCCTTCGTTCTTAGAGAAGTAAACACGCCGTGACGAAACTCGGCGCCAAAACACTTGCGCTGTTACACGGTAACCTAATTCCGAGAGATAACGCTGATAACGTTGTGATATCTCGGTCAATGTACGATACCTCGGACGTACTGTTGCTGGTCTATGCGTCCTTCCCTATTCTGTACACGACCGGCTTCCTTTATAGGACTCTTCGATTTTTAGAGGGTCTGTTCATTTGACCGAAAGTACTTTATTTTTATGTCAAGGAGAAGGCACGCGAGCACTCAGGCCACCTGATGGTTAGTGGGATCTGAGACCCATAGACAATTGAAATCTCAAGACGACAATCTCAAAACAGTTGCCAACCCTGAGGACTAAGATGGAATGCCTCTATGCTAGTAATTTCACCGGTTGTCTTATCCCCACACCGGAACACAGCAATGCGAACACTACTGCTTCGCGGTGGGTTAATGGATAAGATGGTGGTAGCGATCCAGACGGACCCTGCACAAGGTTCTACCACCACTACGTACTTTGGACAAACTTATCATTTCACAAACTCTGACTTCGCAAAATTGTGTATATGACTAAACCACTACATATTACATTGGTTACATGGGCTTATTCAATAAGTTAGGTTAGTTATCTCGGTCAATGTACGATACCCCGGACGTACTGTTACTGGTCTATGCGTCCTTCCCTATTCTGTACACGACCCGGCATCCTATATAGGACTGTTCGATTTTTAAATAAGTTAGGTTAGCTATCTTGTACAATGTACGATACCCCGGACGTACTGTTACTGGTCTATGCGTCCTTCCCTATTCTGTACACGACCCGGCTTCCTATATAGGACTGTTCGATTTTTAAATAAGTTAGGTTAGCTATCTAGTACAATGTACGATACCCCGGACGTACTGTTACTGGTCTATGCGTCCTTCCCTATTCTGTACACGACCCGGCTTCCTATATAGGACTGTTCGATTTTTAAATAAGTTAGGTTAGCTGTCTCGGTCAATGTACGATACCTCGGACGTACTGTTACTGGTCTATGCGTCCTTCCCTATTCTGTACAAGACCCGGCTTCCTTTAGCAACTTAATAAAAATAAATATCAGGGGATAATGTCACACCAATTGACCTAGTCCCAAACTAAGCTCTAGGCTTGTGTGGGTACTAGACAATGATATAAATACTTATACAGAGAAATATATACCTACTTAAATACATAAAAAACATCTCAGGAGAAATTATTCGCGCTTATCACACAAATATCCTACCAGGATTTGAACCCAGGATCTCTACTTTTAGGTCACTACCAACTATCGCGTCGTCTCATCTGTTCGATTTTTAGGGGGTCCGTAAATTTGACAAATTTATCACTTCACAAACTTTCACTTCGCAAAATTTTTTCTATGCCTAAACCATTTCATATTACATTGGTTACATGGGCTTATTAGAAAAGTTAGGTTAGCTATCTTGGTCAATGTACGATACCTCGGACGTACTGTTACTGGTCTATGCATCCTTCCCTATTCTATACACGACCGGCTTCCTTTATAGGACTGTTAGATTTTTAGGGGGTCTGATAGTTTGACCAAATGCACGTATCATTTCACAAACTTTCACTTCGCAAAATTGTGTTTGTGGCTAAACCATACATATTTACATCGGTTACGTAAGCTTATTAAATAAGTTAGGTTAGGTTATACTTTTGACCACGTAAAATTGCTAAATAATGCGGCGAGAATCTCTTTGCGAAATGAAAGTCTGTAAAATGATATAGTTTCCGGGCAAAAAGTTAAAAACCCGGCAAGAGCAGGTCTGACTGTACTTAGTGTAGTGTTTCGAACGAAGCCAATAAAGTATAAAACTATCACTATGACTACAAACACTAACAACTATCTCATAAAACCACAAGTATTTGCCCGACTGCCGAAGGAAGAGGGTAATGTGTTTCACAGCCTATATATGTACGTTTGTTCCTTTGTGTCACTATAAAAACTAAACCCGTTGTCCGATTTTGGTGATTCTTATATCAATCGATTTGGCTTAATCTATTCAATGATACTCCAAATATTAGAAGGTATACGTAGGCTAAAAATGTATTTAGTTCATTTTGAAATATGACCATACTGAAAGTCAAAATCAGAGGGTCATGTATTATAATAATTAGGAAATAGCGACTCCATGGATTCTAGAACCACGATATGCCACCAAAATCTTAACCCTAGTGATAACGATTGATTCTTTTTTCGTTGTATTCCTGATATGCCCAATTCTGGTTTCGGCACATTCCGTTTTCGGCATAAATCATTACATACAACAAATGAAATCAATCCTAGGTATCGTTATTTTTTTATTTTCAAGACATACATACAGTGGTGGTCACATAATTAGGGACACTTGTTTTTTTCCCATACAATTGCCTACAAATATGACTTTTAAATTTGGACCACCATTCAAAAAGTTATTGACCAATTTTATTGCTAAATGCAATGTACTTTAGATCATTAACTAAGGTTTAAATTTATGTACAATGAACTACTGTTAAAAACGAACCTTATATTTTATAGGGATTTAAAAACTTAGTGCTGACCCGTCCATACAAAGTTTTACAACTTTGTATGAACGCGAGGTATTTATTTTTTCAAATCCTTATAAAATGAAAGATCCGTTTCCAACAGAGATGAATTGTACATACATTTAAACCTTAGTTCATTAATGAACGATGAGTGTAACCAAATATTAAATTAGTTTAGAACTTTTTGGATGGTGGTCAAAATTGAAAAGTCATATTTGTAGGCAATTGTATGAGAAAAAAACAAGTGTCCCTAATTATGTGACCACCACTGTATATGTATAGTAGTTATACAATAAATAGCATGCAAGAAAGAAACACAAAATAATATTTTCGAAAATTATTTTATTTTATCACGCAAGCAAAGTAATTCATAGTAATTTTTTTTGCTAAAATGTGTCGAAACAAGAATATGCCGAAAACGGAATAGGTACAGTCACGAACTTAAATTTGGGACCCGCCTTAGGACCAAAGTCATTCTGACATTATACAACAATAAGGTTGATTCTCCTATAATTTACAAATGATTTGGCATCTCTAATGACACTGACGACTTCAAGCCAATTTTTCTTGAAATGGGTCACAAATTAACGATCGCGATAGTACGTCCAAACAAGAATATGTCGGAACAAGAATAGGTCCCATCAGGAATACGATGAAAAAGGAAT
The DNA here is from genome assembly GCA_946894065.1 of Acleris literana. Lineage (NCBI taxonomy): Eukaryota > Metazoa > Arthropoda > Insecta > Lepidoptera > Tortricidae > Acleris > Acleris literana. The sequence goes on from OX335696.1 coordinate 4,852,137, forward strand.
CAATCATGATACAAGTCTAGAGCTTAGTTCGGGACTAGGTCAATTTGTGCGAGATTGTCCCCGTATGTTTGTTTATTTATTCCACATCCTTCTCCGGGCTATAAACTATATCTGTACTGTTACGTCAATCGGTGAGGCGATAAGCCGTGAAGACGGAACAAACACACAAAGTAATTTATAGTCATACACGAACCATAGAAATTGGTCTTACAGCTTTTGTTCGGTACTTCGCCTGCGACAGGTTATAGGCTAGTGGTGCCTTTTGGCACCGTATGTTGTTGTTATAATTTATACTTTATTGTTCTATACATTAAAATTCAAAATAAGTTTATATAATGAAACAATTCAGGCGTCAGGCTTGCTAAGCTCACTTTCCCGAAATGTGCACTTTCTGCTAAATATACACTCCCAAAAGGTACACTTGCCCAACTGGGGCATTTTCTCGACCGGTGCACTATTTCAAAAAGTGCACTTTTCCAAAACGCACAAGAAGGACCATTCTCGAAAGATTCACTATTTCCATCACCACAAAGTTCACAGGAGTTTTTGTCAGATGAACATCATGAACCTGAGTAATTATTACATACTTTGAAAGTAATAAAAAAAAATCAAAGTATTTGAGTATTTTTACATACATACATACATAATCTCACGCCTTCGTTCCCAGAGTGGGGTAGGCAGAGCTACAGAATGACAAACATCTCTAAAAACTTGTTGATAATTCTATAACCACAATTTGCACAATTAGGCTAAGATGTTTACCAGCGTATTAGTGAGTAGTGAGTATTTTTATTTTTTAATTATTAGTGGCTGAGGACTTAGCTCTGGTATGATACTGGCTGTTTCTTTTTTAAAGTAGAGATTTATTATAGTAGAGATACAGAAAGTGCACCTTTTGAGAAAATGTATCTTCTCAGAATGTGTTCTATGTGAGAAAATGCACTTTTTGAGAAAGTGGACCCAATAGGAAGTTCACTTTTAGAGACAGCGTACATTTCGAGAAAGTGATCCTTCTGAAGAAGTGCACGTTTAGAGGAAGTGCACATTTCGGGAAAGTGAGCTGAGCTTTACAAGCCTGAGCTGAGCCTGAGCTTTACCCAATTCAGCCTATAAGTACTAATGGGTTTATTAGTTTATCGGTTGTAAGTGTACAATTTACAACAGGAGCTTTTAAAAGTTCTGATAAAAATCATGCTTATAGATGTCTCAAATACATACTATTTTTTTGGGTGCGCTTCCATTAGTCTAAAAACGTTTTGTATAATTTCATTTAACTAACCAAGAAAAGCATAATGAACGTTTAGCATAAAAACCAATTGCATAATTTCATCTGGCATACGATCGAATAACATAACACTTATTTATTATAACTAGTATAAACCATGTTATTATGCATTTTTAGTCAATTTCTTCTAACACTTTTTTTTACCATTCCTAAGCGAACAGCATCTAAGATTTCAGTATCGAAGTTCGTTATTAACCATTGCATTTATTATTCAACTAGCTATTCACACCCGTATATAATCCAGAACGTATACATAAAAACCTACCTCTTGAATCATTCTATCTATTGCTGAAATTCATCAAAATTCGTTGAGTAATTTAAAAGATCTAAGCGAACAGACAGCGGAAGAGACTTCATTTTATACTATGTAAAGATAAAGATTCGAAGTCCGAGAGAACCCAGGCGAGTTAACTTGTTAAGATATAAACATAGGTGTTTACAAAGCGTATGCGAATATTACCTTACCAATTTTTTTGACATATAATAGAACTATTTACTCGTATAATACAAAGTAATCACAAATGATGTAACAAGAAACTGTCAATTCGAACTAGCATCGAATTCTGCGTAGTAGACAACAACTACCTACTTCCTGAGTTCGCTGTTGAGAAATCGGATGTTATGTTGTCTTTATTTAAATTTATATATTTACGTGAATAAATTTGGTTTTATAGGAATATTTCGAATACTCCATTCTAGTCGTTTAAAATACCAGAATTTTAAAACAGTTTGCTCTTCACCAAACCGAACATTAAATTCATCATGCAGGTTATTTTTACGCTGTGTTTTTGTTTCATCATCATCATCAGCCGCAACACGTCCACTGCTGGACAAAGGCCTTCCCAAGGTTTTCCACAGCGATCGGTCATCTGCTGCTGTCATCCAGCGGTTTCCTGCGACCTTTATCAGATCGTCGGTCTACCTTGTGGAAGGCCTGCCGACACTTCGTCTCCCGGATCGCGACCGCCACTCCAGAACCTTCCCGCTCCAACGGCCAGCGGTTCTACGAGCAATTTGTGTTTTTTTTATTCTTTTAATTAACACTAAATCTAATTACTAGCTTACTTGGAACTTTTAAATTTTCCGGGATAAATAGCCTATGTGTTAATCCAGGCTATAAGCTACCTCCATTTTAAATTTTCTGTCCCCAGCCCGCTGTCTGGAATCAAACCTCCTACCACACAGTCCAGAGTCACTTAAACAAGTATTTACGTTACAAATGTAACAAGAGAGCCGTTGCATGTGCATACGGATCAATTTACATTCGATTTTACTGCCACGTCGTATTATGCATTACAATGAATTCATATTTTGATCTAATTTGTTTGATGGCTTGGCTAGGTGAAGGGAAGCATACAGGTCATTTGATGGTAAGAGGGATGAGACCCATGCACACATCCAATCTCGACACACCGTTGCCAATCCTGAGGGCCGATTTTTGACTTTCGAGCGCTCGAAAGCTTCACTCGGAAGAGAGCAAAATCTGTGAAACCGTATTTTTGAAATTACCAGCGATAGAAAATTTAAAGACGAGTGGTCCACACCATTCGTTTTCAATTCTACCGCTCGTATTTCAAAAAACGGTTTCGAAGATTTCGCTTACTTCCGAGTGAAACTTTCGAGCGCTCGAAAGTCAAAAATCGGCTCAAAGAGGACTGATGGAACACCTCCATCCTCCATCCTATCAATTTCTAATTTCTATAACTAATAACTAATCTAATGCGTTTCTGGTGATATTTGTTAGATATATAAATTTATTTAGGTCAACCGGAAAACGAAGTTTTGGCAGGCCTTCCACAATGTGGTGGACCGACGATCTGGTGAAGATCGCGGAACGCCGGTGGATGACAGCAGCACAAAACCGGCCGTCGTGGAGATCCTTGGGGAAGGCTGATATGATGGTGATGATGATGATGATGATGATTTAGGTCGACAATATTCTGCATAGTTTTTTTGCATATACACATCCATAATAGTAATGTCTCTTAATAAATACTATTAAGTATTTTTAAGTATCAATCATATTTGTTGACAACCGACCAACTTGTAAAAATAATTGAGAATAATAAAGGTCAGGCAGGTTTATCTTTAACTTCTCTTCTTTGTAAAGTTGTCTGGAAGAGATCGTCATTTAGCGATAAGACCGTCTGTTGACTCACTTTGTAAAAAAAATTGTATTTATTTTCCGTGCTGTTATTATTATTTAGTGTTTAATAAAGAATATTTATCTAACTCTCTTATCATAAGTCCTCTATTATGCGTTCAAAACCCGTAAGCAATGACCAGCATTACCTGTGGTAGTAGGTGACAGCGATGACAGCTGTTAATTTTGGAAGATGTTCCAAATTGGGATCTCATTACCTTACAATAATCGATAACGTAATTTCAAAATTACGTTACAGCTGTCATCGCTGTCACCTACTACCACTGCACTGGTAAGGTAATGCTGGTCATTTGCCTTTCAGCTTCTGAACCCATCTTAGAGTACTTATAATATGTGTGTAGATAAAGTATTGTACGCGACTCTGCGTAATTAGCATTACGCAACCGTCACGTAAACTACTATTGTATTGTATTGTATTGTAAGTAGTACAAAAAAACGTTATTATTCGAATAGGTAGGTAATAGAACTTTCATTCAACAACCGCTGTAAATCCCATTTCCAAATATTTGCGATCAAAATATGTTTACTCTTCCCCAAAATACCAGATTTCCAATATACTGGAATCCCAAAACTCAACCTTAAAAATAAGGTTTTTCAAGGTTGGGTTGATGTTGTATGTATTTACATGTATTTACTCGTAAGTATATATTTCTCCGTATAAGTATTTATACCGTTGTCTAGTACCCATAGTTAGTTTGGGACTAGGTCAATTGGTGTGAGATCGTCCCTTGATATTATTTATATATTTTTATTTATGTTTACATCGACTAAAGTTGGTATAGTTTATGGACATTTAGCCATAGAAATATTGGTTTATTTAATTTTTGTGCACATCTTTGTAATCTTGCGTATACAGATGATACTGGTACAGTTTTCTTCAATCATGGTCAGGTTAACTGGAATAGATCCCTTAAAGGGATAAGTTCGGCATTGTACATGTTAATCTTAAGTTTTAAGTTTTTTTACATAATAAGAGGCAATTTTAATCACTCACAAATAAACTTGTAGCTAAATGCTGAAAAGGCAATTAGAATCGTCTGAAATATGATTCGAGGATCGGTTTTTTATTTGCCCTAAGGTTTCTATACATTGTCCAAATTAACTTTTCCCAACTCTTTTATAAACCAAATCTTTACAAGTTTTTTTTTCAAAACGAACCTAATGAGATAGGTTGCCAGTCAGTAGGGTAGGAGTACCAGTTTTGGCCACTCGACTTTTTAACTAATATGTAAATCATTATGAAATTACAAAAAAATATTATATTTTATCTTGATATTAATCTTCAGTCTTAACTATTTATGTTTTTTTTTTAATTTCACATTATTTTGATACTCATTTCAACCTTAAATTGCCAAGGGTAGGTACAGTTGCCACAAACGGTACTTCTGGCCTACTCGTACTTACTTAATCTCTCTTTTGATAGGGTTTTTTTAATCGGGACAGGATCTTACCTGAAAAAATAATAATACATTAGTAACATTTCTGGAAAACTCAGGCTTGCTAGGTGGAAAAAAGTTGCTTGAAAATAACTCAAACCATCGGAGATTCTTATCGTTCGATCTCAATATGGCCGCCATTACTGTCAAGTACATAAGAGCTAGCACATCCTTGACAATACGTTAACATGTCAATTGCAATATGGTTTTGCCGATTAAAATAGACCCCTAGGTAACATACGTGGTCTTAAGAGCGTCTGTCGTGGCTTAGGGGGTCGACTCGTGATTGTAAGGTACCGAGTTCGAACCTCCGCGGTCACTATGTACCAATGAGTTTTTAAAACTTAAGTGCATTATCCGATGCTCTTACGGTGAAGGAAAAACATCGTGAGGAAACCTGCACATTCGAACAGCTGAGTGTGTAAGAGGGTAATAGCACAAAAGATCCTAAAGGGTCGAAGTGCATCCGAAAGGGCCCATCTGTAAGACCACTTATCTTATCTTATCTTACAGAAAAGCTATTCTCCGCAACTAAAGATTGTAGCTTTTAGAAACCCAGCACAAAAAAAAACGTTAGAACAAGTAGGTACCCACTGTTCAAACACTAACAAATAAAACGCCCCGGTACCTATTACAAAACATGTTAAGGCACTTAAACATGTCCAGCTTTAGCAGAGCTCTTCGCCTCTTTCACTCGTATACGAGCTAAAGTTCTTTCTAAAATGGGGTTTTAAAAGTCCAATTCAAACTGAGCTGGCATCTCCACCCAAAGTCTGTGTGCAAAGTATCTTCTAACACTGGCCGGTTTAAAACAGGTTTGTAAAGAACCTAACGGCGCGACGCATCCCGGATTCGCTCGCACACAAACGTAACTTTCTCATGTCTACGTCACACAGCGACAAATCATCAGCTGTGCGGGAAGTGTGTCAGTCAACGGTCCCACAACGGTACTCGGTGAAAACATTACGCTACTCGCCGGTAGATGTCGCTGTTATCAACGTTCAGATTTGATGCGTTTTTGTTAAAGTACTATTTTGAAAATAAAATAGGTATTTTTTTTTTTTATGTAAGTTCTGAGTAGATATATGTTTAGTATTGAAATACGTCTGCTTTATCACTTTAGTATACTCACAAAATATTTAGGTCAAACTGATTGTGGGGCACTTGTCATTTCCGATTAAATTGTGATTTATTATGCAACGTTCGATGAGGTACTTGCGCTTTTAGGAATGTAATATTACAGCTGATTATAGCATTGTATTTTCGTTTATTGTTTATTGACGAAAAATATCAGCAGTCAACTTATTTGATTTGTTATATCGTAATGTTGTTTACATTTTCGAGGACGAGACGCTTTTGTCAAAAAGTTTCACAGATTACAACGCTGATTGATGATTTTTATTAACTTGTAGTTAGTGGATAATTAATATAGCAACATTATAGTTAAAATTCAGTCGAATTTACAGTAATAGCGCTCTATGATGAAGCGATAACAATATGGCCAGAAATTAGGCTATCCCGAAACCATTAAAACATAGACACTAGTGCCATCTATTGTTCCGTTAAAACAATAGCACCAACCCTAACTCACATTAGGTACGCTATAACGCAACAACGGTAACTTTTACCCGCTAGATGTCATTACATGTCTTTAACCCGAGTTAATTACTTTTAATTAATATAATTGTGCTCATCTGAAGCTATTAAGTCTAAATCAGAAGCTAGACGGATTACAGTTATGCCTATACTGGTTCTTATATGTGTCAAGCTGGTGCAAGTTTTGCTCGATAGATGGCGTTAACGGTTAAAACTAGTATTAACTAATAATGTAACTGCCTCTTTGACTTCGTAATTGCTGCCTGCTGATAATTAATCGGTGTTTATTCTTGATTTATACTGATATTAGATAGATAGACAGATTTATTTATTGCTATTCTTGCATAATCAGTTACTAAGTTAGAGAATAATTAAACATTCGATTGATGGGATCTTTAGTCTATTCCAAATTCGTAATTGAAGTACACTCTAAAACGCCTAAGTTATGCAAGAAAGTACATTCATCTTTCTATACTTAATAATATTATAAAGAGGAAAGATTTGTATTTGTGTGTGTGTGTATGTTTGTAACGAATAAACTCAAAAACTACTGGACCGATTTTAAAAATTCTTTCACCATTAGGATGCTACATTAACACTGAGTAACATAGGCTATGTATTACTTTTTTGCGCATACGGAGTCGCGGGCAACAGCTAGTCAACAATACAGATGATGGTACAGCTGTCTGTTGACGTTTTGTTGTATTACAATACGAGTGTAATCTTACCTAACCGCTGATTAAGATACTTGAAAACAAAACAGTTTCAGATAATATTGCATTGAACCAAATGACTTCAGCTAGCTAAAAGTTTATCCTTTCAAGGCATACTTAACAATTCTAAGCAATCAAGTCAGTGTAAATATGAACGTAGTACAAATTTTAAGTTTAGTATCAACGCATTGAACAAAAAAACCGTAAATCTTTCCGAGTAACCGTTACCCATCGCCGACAAAGTTTCCAAATTTAATATCACCCATCTACGTTGACATATAGCTGGTGGGGTGCACGCTGGATCAATACAGAGCCTGCGGCGTACGCAAATAGAATATATATTTGTCACTATGGTTTGGTAAAAAAGGCGGGAAAGAAAAAGTTTTGGACAATAATTAGTAGATGGCGTTAGTTGTCCGTTTTATGTAAATAGGTTATGTTAGAATAGTGAATAGTGAATGTTTATTATTGTAACATGGTTTTTTTACAAGTGTTTTGGTTACCATGAAAATGAAGTAAATAATTAAGCAAGATACTTGAAATAAAGTTTTGTCTAGGCCAATTTAATTATTGATTATAATTTTTTATTTTTTTTTAACACTAATTAAAAATCAAAAATCACACATATGTATGATTAATTTATTTATTAAATTTAATGTCTTGACGATCACATTTAAAAATCATTATTGTTTTAGGTTTGCTTAAAATTCAAGTAAGCAAGATTCTTCTCGAATTCTTGAGTTTCTTTTAAACTATCATTTTGTCTATGGGTTGAGGTAGACAAATGACTGATATCTTAGCTCCATAGTTTCAATATTTATAAAAGTAAAAGTACCTATACAGCGTATAAATTATTCTCCTTTCAAGTAAACGCAGGTGTGCTGAGGCTAAACAAACATACATACATTATCTTTTTTGTCAAATAGACATTCATAAATTGTTCACTTTCACTAAATACGTGAATTTAGCACAAAAGGTATTTAACCTGTTGTTCTAGGTATTTAAGAAAGTATAGAGTTGTTATAAGTTTGTATTTTAGTTCTATACTTAGATACAGTTTTCTACATTGGAACAAATACTCGAGTCATCCTCACACAAATATTTTTATACCAATTCAAAATAAAAATGTGTTTGAATTCACGGCTTTTTAAATGTTTGTCAATTTAAGGGTTTACACTTTCAGCGGTGGTGAACGAACCCGCCTTTTTACCCGACTGCCGAAGGCGGAGCGTAATGTGTTTATCAGCCGATATGTATACTTATGTATGTTTGTTCCTTTGTGGCGCTCTCGAAACTAAACGCATGGACCGATTTGGACGATTCTTATGTCAATCGATTTGTCTTAATCTTGTAAGTTTCACTAAAGATATGACAGTAATTAAAATTCAATATGGCGGCAGCTAGACGCCATATTGTAAAAAAGAAAAAAAAAGTCGACGAACTATGACAAATGGGGTATCATTGAATAGGTATTAAAATCATCTTTAGGCTTCTTTAATCATTTTTCATTCTGAACAATCATTGAGGATTTATAACGATTTAAATTTTGTTAGCAACAACCAATGATATTTTATATTAAGATACGTCATCTGCGCGCAAAAGCGTTCCTCGAAAAGGAAGGTAATTACCTTACTATCGTTCAGTCGCGCCGTGGCCGCTGACACGCACGCGTCAAAAACAATAAAGTTTTATTACCGAAATGCAACAAATATAAGTCATAAAAAATGCCGGCTTGTGTTTTTAGAGGCTGCCGAAATTATACTGTAACTATAAAAGGAAGAAAGGATGTCTCATTTCATTCGTAAGTACCGTAAATATTTTTTTCATTTTTTGTTTACATCGCCATATTTTGTGGCGGCCATCACGCGGCCATCAGCAGGCACGCCACGTCATTCGGGTACGCAATTTGAAACAACTAATTATCTCTTTCTAACAATAGCGTTCGCTACGGATTGCCGTCTTTGCCTGTAGGAATCTGGCAACGTAGCCACTGTCGGTAATTGGCGACGGATTTTACGTGCATAACGTATCTAAATATAAAATATCATTGGCAACAACAGTCGGGTCTTTTAAAGCCTGTTTTTTTTATATTTCAGAGAAAAACACGGTAGGACATTAGATGTGCCAAATATTATCCAAACCAGCTGTCTTACAGGTACTTTATTAATTGACTAGCTTTTCCTCGTGACTCCGTTCGCATGTAAGTTTAATATCGCTAATCTAGTACTCCCTCCTCCCCCCTCCATCCAGCTCAGGCTTAAAACAATCTACACCAATCGTTGAGGCAGAACGAATGAATAAATAAACATATACCATTTACCATATTAATAACGACAACAATAAATGCTAACAAACGTTCGCATTTATTTGTTAATGTGTCAAATATAAACACATCCTATACACCCAGTGAGACAAACGTTTGTTATAATATAACTTATCTCCTATTAGGACATTCTGTCACTTTCTAATTCACCAAGGTAGAAAATGCAAACGAAACTTAAGTATTCAAGATGAATAACGCTAAGTTATCAAATTTCGAAAATCGACAAAATTTGACGTAAACCGTTGACAGATCACGTCCATACATGTCAAATTTATAGAAAAGCGAAACGTTAGCCCCGTTTACCTCCCCATAATTAGTACGCTAGTCCAGGTCCAGCTGAATCTAGGTCAGGGATGGCTCAGGACCTATTTCAGTACGCAACGGGGACTATTGATTTTCCCGTTATGATTCTATTGTTGTGCAAAGTGCAATATTTATTTTAAAACTCAGGTGAACGCCCATTTAAAGGCTGGATAAAGAGTTATTTTAATTAACCCCCCGACGCAAAAAGGCAGGGTATTATAAGTTTGACCGCTATTTGTGTGTCTATGCTCCGTAGCTCGTAAACGGGTGAACCGATTTAGATGCGGTTTTTTATTTATTTGAAAGCAGGTTTTCTAGCGTTTCTTAACTAAGTTTCGTCAAAATCGGTTGGGCCGTTTAAGAGATATTAGCTCTGAAAGAAGGGGTTACCATTATATCGGGAGTTTTATCAATGTAATTATAAGGAAATAATTGTACTTTACTTAATTATTATATTGATTTAGAAATACTCTCGAGTTAGAGCCGTTAGAGGTATGGAGATGCCCGAGACTTTATGCATGTATTTTTATTTTTATTTTCGCAGCTACCACGATTTTTTTACTTATTCTATTTTTACATCAGGGTGGATTCTACGTCGTAAAAAGTATGATTTTGATCTGTTATCGTATTGATAGCTCTTATTTTGTAGTAATAGCGGCCAGGTTGAAAACAATACCATAACGCTTCAAAGGCATAAAAAATATTGATGTAATTTTACTCATTGATGTACTTTCGCTATCAGTTTAAAGTTTTCTGATATCTGTTATATTTATGGAATAATCGCCTGGCTACAATTAACGCTTACACCTGTATATGACCGAGACCATAACATTATGACGTCAGCAATAAAAATATTGCTTTTCGTTAGGTCAGCGAAAGTGTTGACGCCGGAATCCCAAAATCCATTTTTACTCCATCATAGTCTCAGGGTTGGCAACGCATTTGAGGTCTTAGGATTGCAGTTTTGAGATTATATTCTTGAGATTTCAAATGTCTTTGGGTCTCAGATCCCACTTACCATCAGGTGGCCTGAGTGCTCGCGTGCCTTCCCATTGCCATAAAAAAAAACCTCTCTCTTCCACATTTTCTTACGTATCCTTAAAGGCAAACCTTCCCCCTTTATAGCGGATGTACATATAAGCTACACGTGATTACCAGTAATCGGATCTACGATTTATTTCCGTCCGTTATTCTAACATGGATATGAATATGACTTACAATCTCGCGAGTCTTTTTGTTACCTACCCTTATAAAAAGGTAAATAATTCTGTGTGTAAACTACTTAAAATTAACAAAATATGTAACAAAAAAAAAGAGTACTGCATACAAGAACTGAACGTAACTTGCACGTCTTATCTTTTATGGTATTTTTATTATTTTTATCTGTTTATTAGTTTAACCCTCGACAAAAGTTATTTATTATTAACAATAACCCATTTCCCAAAATCCCGGGAAATCTCGAGTCACATCCATGTTAAGCATAACGTTTGAGGTCGTTCACCCCAAATTGCATCCTGGATCCGATCGCTGGACTGATTACCTACGATCTTATCTTATCTTATCCCCCGCTTTTTAGCACTTACTCGATGCTTGCCTACCGTTGTATAACCCAATTGATCGTTTCCTGCTTCTTAAAAGAATAAAAATAGTACAGTTACCGGCATAAATAAGTTATCATTTATGAACCTTGTCACTTTAACGTCTTGTTTGAAATGTCATACGACATTGTCAAACGATTAAAAGCGACAAGGTACAGAAATCATCACTTATTCATGCCGGTGACTGTACATCAAATTGTATCAGCAAAAGACAATTGAAATTGACATTAGTATGTTTTTAGGGTTCCTTACCGAAATGGTAAAAATATGGTTAGACTTCGTTGTCTGTCTGTCTGTATGTCACAGCAGGTTTTCTCAGCAACTACAAATGCTATCGACTTGAAATTTGGCATAGTTGTACAACTTGCTTGCTCGAATCTGTTACAAAAAAAAAATTGAATACTTGCAAAGGGGTCTAGAATGGGGGGTTGAAAAATGAAAGTGGTTTGATTATAGCAAATCGGGTGTCATATGAAAGGGCTTAATCTGCCCATTTGAAAACTATTTTATTTTATGTGATGTACTTTTTGATTTATAGGCAAAAATTTACAAAACATGACGTGACCGTTCCCCCGCCCCCTTATCTCCGAAGTTTATTATTTTCTTATCTTGCGTTTTCATGACTTACTTATTTAGTAAAACACACTCTACAAACACAGTTAGACCTAATTTATTTTGTTTTGTAAACAAACAGTACACATTTTCGATTAGACGTGCTGTCAACGTTGAATCGCCCATTCGTTTGTCTAATTCATGCGATGCCATTACCAACCCAATCAATATTATGGAACGACGTTTTTCCGCGCAGTATATTTGCGTGACTTTAGGCTGTCCTTCTGCACAAAACGCTGATTGCTTGAGTTCTAATAAATAGAAGTAACACAGAATTTTTAACAAGTAAATTATTAGAATATAATGTAAGATGTTACAAAAAGGCTTGCCTAGTAAAACACATAACAAAACATGTCTCTAAAGAGTCATTCCAATCTCTGACAAGTTGGTGTCATTATCTCACCGTACCCCAGGACTGGATGGTTGGTAATAAGTAGGTACATTATGCAAACTAGATTCATATTATGTCATATCAGCGGACATTTTGAACTAACAAGCACAAATAATTGTGCATCTAGCCACGATATTTCTTGTACCGTTCTGAATATTACAAATTAGAAAGGAAATTTGTAATACTAGGAACTTGTAGAAGTTTATCTTTAGGAGACGAATTGAAACACTCAATATTTAAAAGTTCTGGGGTTAATAAATAAATTAATAAATATCAGGGGACAATGTCACACTAATTGAGCTAGTCCCAAACTAAGCTCTAGGCTTGTACTATGGGTACCAGACAACGATATAAATACTTAGAGAAATACATAGAAAACATCCAAGACTCAGTAACAAATATTCGTGCTCATCACACAAATATCTGCCCTTACCGAGATTTCAACCCAGGACCGCTAGCTTCGTAGGCAGGGTCACTACAAACTAGGCCAAGGCGTCTGAAGGGTGAATCGTTAATGCTGGATTCTTCGTAAATCCTAGTAGAATCAACACTGGCTATTTCATTCCGAGCAATTAGTCTTTGCAAACTGACAGAAACAAAATAAATACCTGATGCGGTCGTAGTAGCCACAGTGGTAACTGACGCAGTGGTAGTGGATGTCTCGCTCGTCGTGGCCGCTGCATTCGCCATCTCCACAATCCTGTCCACAGCCACTCTGTTTCCTGGCAGAATTCCTGGGCTCTCAGCAGGCTCTGGGGTGGCATCCTCACAATCTATCACTTGGGGGCTCGGGACATTCTGAGTCATGTCGTTGGCGACTATCACGTTGACTGTGGTCAGAGAGGACAAGTCACTGGAGTCTCCGATATGAGGAGCATTGTCGATGTAGACAGCTGCTGAACGTGCTCCCAGCGTCTCCATCACACTCTCAGCCAGGGAACGGGTGGACAGCTCATCCATAGTGATGTCCTGTTTGATATCGATGATGATCTGGTGCCGCTTCATCCCGCTCCCAGAAGGAGACTGCACCTGGTGCACCAACACCTGCGCCTCCGCCCCCCCCTGCGACATATGGTGCTGAATCACCTGGCTCAGCTGACCTTCCAGGTTCTCCCGCCCCGCCATCTTCCAGACTTAACTCTCGAACACTACACTATCAAAGCTCGAAATAAGGTCAGACTTAGAATATCAGTCGAAGTTACAAAATTATTGCGTTTTGATAAACTAATGAACACTGATTATCACTGAACACATAATGGTCGTCCTTGGGCCAGTTTGACTGCAGCGTTGCACCGCGCAGATGCAGCGGAAGTAGGTCAGGGGTCAACCGGCCTGATGCTGTTGTTAGTTGTGCGTGGTTGTTGGCAGTGTTGTGGTGGGAGGCACTGTTGTGGCTACATGTTGTGGGTGACACATTGGCACGGTGTCCTATTTAGCGCGCGGCCGTCCGCCCCGTAGCGGCCTACGAAAGCGTAGCGCTACGCGCCGGCGTAGGCCCGCTGCATACTTCCGGATAGGGGTGGGAAGATAAGTCTCGAGATATCGGTTTTGTAATTTGTTCGTTTTTGTAATTTTTGGTAAAAAAATATGTAACGGGTATCAATTATAGCACATTTTATTACATAATTGGCGGATAGTAGTCGTTGATAAAAAAAATAATATATTCTTGTGATTTTGCATTTAAAAAGAAAATAAAAGTCATTTAAAATGTTTTGTCGTATTTTTAAATAAATATTACAGTCTAAGCGTATTTAGTAAATAATATTTACCAAGGATACTAACTTAACCTTAAATACTTACATTAAAAATAGAATATTCATCCGAAATTAAATGTTTTAATCGAAGTTACAAGTTACGCTGTCGTTCCATTATCAGTCTTAAATAAAGTGCTTTGACATAGCGAGCTAGTTAGTTTTATTTATGTCAATTTTGTAATAATATAAAACAATAAATTTATTTCTTAACAGAATAACAGGTCATATTTGGGAGTATTTTGTCTAGCGACGGGCTGTCCAATTTTAATAAATTATTGTTATTATACGATCATTCCATAGAAGAAAAACACCTTCAGTTTTGTCCGAATTTTCTATTTATTATATTTCTGAAAAAACCTTATTTGGCCATACATACTTAAGTTTTTTTTAAGTGGTGCTCTTACTAACAAACACCACCAAATTTCTATTAAATAGCTAATTAGACGGTGCGAAAGTATCCAAAACATATTTAAATCTGGATAGTGATATATTGTACCGTAGGATATAATAAAAAAAATATGTAAGTAGCATTGTTTCTTTGTTCATGATATAAAAAGAAACTTATTTCTAAATGGCTAATTTAAACGCGCATCAAAAAAACCTAACAACATAAAAAACCTGAACTGCGCAGCGAAAAAAACTAAATGTTCATCAAAAGCGTAGTTCTGCGCGTTTACTTGTTTTAGTATGCAGTTTAGTATTTTTTTTTAAATTTAACACATAAGAACCTACCAAATATTAGGATAAAAATGAATACGTCATTCATTATCTTGTTGATTTCACACAAAAACTACCAAGAACTAACTAAACGGATGTAACTTCTGAATAAAAGCAATGTCTATGCTTGCCCGTTAGAATATATCCCAAGATCTATCCTCACAATCCAACCTCCCGTGCGCCCGTCCCTACGGCCGACACGTGCCCGCGCATGCGCGTTCTGCGCCCATTCAGCCTCCCACTCTACGGGCTACACGCGTCCCTCTCACCCCGCTTCGATCCACCAGGAATGACGAAAAGTACATAATCGAATTTTATATGGGCCCTCCGCGTACCGATTGAGTACCGTCCGCAGCAAAAGGGGGCAGTGGCCTTGAGGGAAACAAAGAATATTTTTTTTGTTTTTTTTTAATATGCCTGATTCACTTTGGGGCTAAAGTAGCCTAGCCAATTTGGTGTAAGAACGCATATACATTGTACGTCAATTAGCTACACGGGCTCTATCCTTCTCTGTAAAGCCACATTGTTTTGGACATGTTATCGTCTTGTTTTAAAATCGTTGACGATACGATAACATTTCAACAGCAATATGGTTTTACCGAGTTGAATAGAGCGCTAGTACGAACTAGATTTTATTTTTAGATATATATAAAGATTTTATTAATCATAAGGTGAACTTTGAAAATTGATTACAATAGGTGAACTTAGTGCCTATTGGCTTTCTCTACCAGTTAGTGATATTATTATGTGTTCAAAATGTTAAAGAAAATATACACTTAATGGAATAAAACACACTTCACACTCTAAAGTTATTAACATTGCAATATTAAACTCAATTCAGGTAAGTATGTGTTGGGACTTAAAAGATAATGGGGCCAATTCGGACTGAGTTCTCTAATTAAGAAAAAAACTAAACCAAAATTTATAAATGTCAAATTCTATTCTCGTCTAGAATCGAGTTTGACGTTTATAAATTTAGGTTTACCACATTAACAATTAGAGAGCACCATTCGAATTGGACCCAATATTGTGTATTACATTTTAAGAGAATTTTGAAGCGAAGCTTAAAATTAAATCGCGTAGCTGTCAATCTTTTTCGGGCGATCACGTTTCTCACCCGCTGATCAAGTCCGATTGCCACATTATTTTAACTTTTTCACAATCAAAAATTAAAATAAAAAGTAGACGATCTTGGACAAGTGACCCCATCATTGATATTTAAAAATCAACTAAATAAATAAAATAAAATCTTTAGGTTACTTTCATCATTTTTCATTTTAAATGATCATTAATGATTTATAACGATTTAAAGTTGGTCAACAACTGTCGAGTATTTTAAAGCTTGCTTTTTGTTATTGTTTCGTTTGCTGACGCTACCAGTCCATTGCGTAACGTTTCAAAACAAGGGAAGCCGGGGTAAACACAGCCGTCTCCTGCGACGTTTTGGTTCAGGTAACTCCGTAATACCGTATAACCGTAGGGCGAATCTAAGGATAGATAACCTAGAAAGACGTTTGTTGACAACAGCGCCATCTCGTGTTAAAAAGCTGTAAATATTAAGATGAAAGAGGTTGAGGTTGCGGACGCTTTAAATATCAAGAAATTAATTCCATGTTCATTTCAATTGAGACATACTTTAGTATTATTACTTAGTTATTACAATATGTGCCCTTTTGGAAGATTTATATGAACAATTCATTGTAATCTTGATTTTATTAAATAATCAACGTGTCACAGATTATAAATTGTACGTTTAAACCTATTTCAAAGCTTAATTTACTTTGGAAGCATCAATATAACATGGAGATTTCAGATTTCAATAACATGTAAACGGACCATCCCTATGCCCCCT
The DNA here is from genome assembly GCA_946894065.1 of Acleris literana. Taxonomy (NCBI): domain Eukaryota; kingdom Metazoa; phylum Arthropoda; class Insecta; order Lepidoptera; family Tortricidae; genus Acleris; species Acleris literana. The sequence continues at coordinate 4,868,881 of OX335696.1, forward strand.
GTATAGACACGTAGGTACGTACAACATCCCAGAATATATTGCGTCGCATTGCGTTACGGAGTAGAACAAACGAAATGCCTTTGTATTTAAAATATTGAATCAGACAAAGCTTAAAAACATGTTTAATTCTCTTTTTATTTATGATTAAAGTTAATAAGAAATAGACTTAGGGCCGTATTAATAAACTCATCTTGGGTGAGATGCCCGTCACAAGATACGTCAAAGTAAACGTCAGACCATAGAACACTGTCATTTTTGACGCATCTCGAGACGAGCATTAGAGTTGAGATTAGTTTATTAATACGGCCCTTAGACCCGGTTTCGTAGGGACCCTCTGGTAAACATGTCAGCTCAAAATGTAGTAACTTCGTATACCTAGTTATAACTTTTGACACTCGTGATCGAAATTTGATGTAGTGGATCATTATACAACCCACCTTTACGTTTAAGTAGTAGCCTTTACTCCGAACTCACTGACTATCCATAAGCCTCTATGGCTGTTGTAGTCTTTCATTATTTGAAACTCTGCGATACATAATATGTATTTTTAATTTGGATCTTTAATAATAATAAAAACGTTTACACCCCGCGACAGAATATCCCTTCAATTGTCCGACTGCGCCATTTTTATGCCACCAGCAAGTTATACTGTAATTCATAATCGGTATTTATTTTGATTTCATTGTACCAATAAATTCTCTACAATTAAGAAACTTAGGATGTTTGTTTTTTTGTAGGCAAAATATCCCTTTGTCCGGGTTCTCGACCTGTTACGTCAGCGCGCAGGCTGAATGTGTTTGTCTGGACGCTATGCGGCACCGGCGTCCTTGAGGCGTCTGCAAACTTCTCTACGTACGATACTAGGATACTACGCAGGATGGGGAGCTGTCGGGACGAGGACGTTCGTTTGAGTATTGAAAAATGTATTTATCAGCTTAAAAATCGTTTAGAAACAATAAGTTTTTGGGACAAGCTTTTGTTACTTTTGTAAAATCTTTATCTGCTTATCAAGACCAAACCATGGAGTCCTGACGCGGTGGGTCCACGTTAAGTATAGCGGAGAACCTGTCGCCACCTTCCGGCTCCATCATCAGATCAGCTCTTAGATACCATGATATTGCATTGTCATCGGGTTTACATACGTGGTCCTTTCAGCCTATTCCGTTAACGGGAAGTGGGTGAAAGAATGATGGGCAAAAATGTATGGAACCCAGCCCAATCACCAATAGAATTATAACGTAACGCTTACTGATCCCACTATTTGCTGTAATTGTTATTAAGACGACTAGACTGTGGAGGCTGGGAGAATCGAGATATTTTTTTAACCCGCGACGCAAAAAAGAGGGGTGTTATAAGTTTGTCATGTAAGTGAGCGTGTGTGTGTTTGTTTAACCGGGGTAATCTCTGGAACTGCCAGTCGGATTGGAATAAATCTTTTTGTACATGATAGCCAGTTTCATGAGGAATAGATTAGTCTAAAAAATTGGTCAAGCGTGAGTCGGATTTACGGGAAATAGCATTGCAACGCATGCGCGGCACAGCTAGTGGAGTAATAAACGTTGTGTGTTTGAATATTTGCAGGCTGATAACCCTCTTCTCCGGGGTTTTTATAGTTTGTCCCCGTATTAGAAAATGAGGCTTATGTAACTAGCTTTCACGTGGTATACATGAGATTTGTATTGGTTATATGGGCCAATTTGCCCATCATTCTTTAACGTACAAGATTTGACCCGTACAAACATTGCAAGTTAAATAATAGCTTGTAAAAAGGAAGCTGTTTGAAGTGAAATTGGCAACATGGTCCAATTTCAACCCAAAAAACTGCTGCAAAATGTGTTTATTGCCTAACTGTAAAGTCAAGGCACACAGTGGCGAAAATTTCCGCAAAATTTGAAATAAAAACATAACTTTTATAAATATATTTAAATATGCCTATTAAGCGGTAAGCTCACTTAGTCCGCTCAAAATAAGGCTCAAAAAGAAGAGTTTAGATCTTTCTCGGTAAAATTACTTGAAAGAAAACCATTGTAGCACAAAAGTTTAGCTAAATTAAAATATTCTGGATTGATATGTTTAACTAAAACTAATTAACAAAACTCAGTGATTAACTGTGTTCGGTATTTTCCTTAACTAACATATTAAATCATAAATCAGTGGAACAAAAGATGCATCCACTCTTACTTTGTAATCTTACCAAAAACGTTCAACGACCCCCGCCATCTGTTGCAGAATAGCGGAACTTCGGTAAAAGTAAAACTGGCAGTCACGTGCGCCAACTAACGGGGAATAGCCGAACTAGGTTCGTTGAACCCCGAAATGCGTCCGTTATGCAACTCTTACTGTTACGGTGCTTCGTGGCGCGAATTTTAAAATCGGAACTGTATTTTTGGTCAATTGTTTTCTCTTTACAGTTGCGTCGGGTAGGTTGTTGGCAAGGCCGTTTCGTCATAAAAAGTTTGAATGTGTGGTTTTAGATATTTTTTTAGTCATTTCGAGTAGGTAGTCATGAGCCAAAAAGTGTCCAGGTGCGTTTAAAATTGCGCATTTTTCAATCAATGGTTTTCTTTTAGATTTGAACTTTTTTATGTACTTTCATTCAGCCCTCCTTCAGTTGATTTAACATCATATTTTTAACTTTAACCCTTTCAATTCATACAAACATTGATGAACTATACATGTTAGTTATGTATTTTCCGAAATTGTGGAAAGAAGTCGTCTCTGCCTATCCCTCTGGGAAACAGGCGTGATTTTATGTATGTATGTATGTTACATCGACTCGAAATTAAATCAAATATTCATTCGACTTAATTTGTCCGCATCAGGGATCTTTTACACGCAATATCAAGTGAATCACCGAAAAGACCAACATTTCTTTGATATTCCGTAATTCCAAAGCAACCAAAATAAAATGCAAATTACCAAGTTACTTTCCCACATTTTTACAAGCAAACATTACACGACAAATATAACGGAATGGTAGTCGCGAGGGTCAACGCCCTCTTTCGGCTGGTTATTCAAACTGGTTTCGATAACAACTTGCCAATAGCTATAGACCAAGATATTGGAAAAAAGTTTTTTTTGGTCGCATAGAGAAGGCGTCGAGCGCACTGCCCACCCGATGGTAAGTGGGCTCCCATAGACACTTGCAGATAATACTGAGAATTGTTGAATATTGAGCCTTGATTTCTGGGTGATTCTCTCAAAAACGCGGTCGGACGAACAAACCACATTTTAGCGCGTGCATTTTCAATTTGGCGGCATGGCTTCTGTCGATAATATCGAACGTATAAGGCTGCCTAATTGAGAATGCACGCGCTAAAATGAGTTTTGTTCGCTCTGATGGGGCTCTCGCCGCCGCGCCGCTGCGACATTACTCGTTCGTTCGTCCGACCGTGTTTTTGAGAAAATCACACCCCTGGTCCATATCCCAATGTTTACAAGTGTTTTGGTGGTGGTAGGAGCTTTGCAGGGTCCGTCCACATCGCTACCACCATCGTCCTTTAAAACACCGCCAGGTTATCGCATTATGTTCCGGTGTGAGGATCGAACCGGTGAAACTACTAGCATAGAGGCATTCCATCTTAGTCCTCGGGCTGGCAACGTATTTAAAGTCTTGAGATTGGTTCCCCCTACGGAATCCCTAATCCTTATTTGTCCTAACGCATCGTCTGTCCGAATTTTGGTTTATCCTAAAGCCATTTCGGCTTTAAGTTATTACTTTTTAGTACTGTTATAATACAACCATAGCCTAACCTAACCGCAGATATAATTGGAAAACTTAAAAAGTTGCCTGACTCATCTGAAAACCCGTTTAGGGCAAATGAAAATTCGGATAAAAGATGTGTTTGGACAAACGTTGTTAGGGATTCCGAGGGACACCCCTTGAGATTACATACAAATGCTATACTATATAATATACACTACATAATTCCGAATTGATCAAAATTCCGAATTTTCATAATTCTGAACGCAATTTTTTGATAGAAGACTTAACTTTTTGCTATCGGTTATAAATCAACCCTAACCTAACCTACGAATGACACTTAAATTATGCATTTAATCTAAAAAAGCTCCAGCGTAACATAGCTTTCGGAAAAATGAAAATTCGGACAAATGAATATTCGGAATTTTACGGTGTTCCGGTCTATGGGTATCAGATTGTCATGCTGTAAAAAAGTGTACAAAAATAAGTGTATAAAAAATATACAACTAACATCTAACTTTTTTTATGGCAAGGAGAAGACAAACGAGCACATTGGTCACCTAATGGTAAGTAGGATCTGAGACTTTTGCATTCTCAGAACTACCTATACAATAACAATGTAAGACCGTTGTTTCCCATAATTTTTATGGTCATAATGTCACTTTTGACATAATTATGGATATTCATAATTTTTATATCGCTTAAACCGTAAACGTTTTAGAATTTCTTAAAATCCTAACGTGTAGACAAGGCTTAGATTATGTTTGATTTTAAAAAATCCTGAATAGTTTACAGCTTCTTAAAAAAATACGTTATGACTTGCGATAATTATGACCCAAACAGTATGACTAAAAATAATAATGGCAGTCGATATAGACCCGATAGCAATACTGCAACCCTAACACTGCAAATACGTTGTCAACCCTGAGGACTTAGGCCTCCCCTACTCCTGCCAACCTCTCTAGGTTTGATGAGACCCAGCCTACGAAGCTAGCGGTCCCACGTTTAAATTCCAAGAGCAGATATTTGTGTGCTGACGACGAGTATTTGTTCCTGAGTCTTGGATGTTTTCTATGTATTTCTCTATATAAGTATTTATATCGTTGTTTAGTACCCATAGCACAAGCCTAGAGCTTAGTTTGGGACTAGGGCAATTTGTGTGAGATTGTCCCTGGTATTGATATTTTGTATTATAGGCGCTATAGGTACAGTCGAAAGCACTAGGTATCCACTAATATGGTATCAAATAAAAATAAACAAACCTTATTGTGATTAGCATAAGGACGTGTAGATATTTTTAACGTCTTGGGAACTTATATATTGACGACTTTGACTTTGTTCATCGATAAACGTATAATATTATTTTAAGTAAAAGCACTCTAAGTAACTCTGTGTTGGAGCCGATGTACGATTTTGTCTCCGTCGCGGTGGAGACATCGGGACCTCGGGGTTCGGAAGCCAAGGGGCTTTTTAAGGAGTTGGGCCATCGTCTGCGTGACAGAGCGGGGGATTCTCGTTCTGGGTCGTGGCTGGTTCAGCAGGTGTCCATTGCAATCCAGCGGGGCAATGCGGCCGGGGTAATGGGGACGTTTGAGCCAGCCACGGTGCAGGATTGGGGGTAATTAGGATAACTCTGTGTTGTAAAGATTTGGCAGTGTTAAGGGAATTTGACGAAGCATGTTGCCGATGATCATTCCTATGTAAAATGTTTTGACGAAGCCTGTTGCTGATAATCTAATAATGTATTATTTTATTATGTGGTATGCTGAAATAAATGATTTTAAAGTAAAATATAAATTAGTTTGCGTTAAAAGAATCTCCACCAAGGTTATCGTACAGTTTGGTCGTTCTAAGAGGGCCGATTTGACAGCTGTCAACTCAGTACAAAATATGTGTTTGAGGTTATATTTTATACTGCGTTGACAGCTGTCAAATCGGCCCTCTTATAACGACCAAACTGTAGGGTAGGTTAGTTTTCTTACTACCGCGATGGCGACCTTCAGCAACATAGTATGACGATGAAAGTGGCGGAGCGGGAGCGTGACTTTGCCCTGTGGTCGGGGGGTCTGCGACCGGCGATATGAGATCCCGAGAAGCCCCTGCTGTTCCAGGGTACCTTCGGTGGAGTAGGCTGCTCATAGGGCAGCTGCGCACTTAGAATTAGGAGACTAGGTTAGGTAAGAAACGACTTCTTCATCATAACTAATAGATACTATGATAATAGTGGCGTTATCTATGAAAAGGGACCTTATTGTCGATGGCGCTTACGCCGCACTGCGTCACGCGACGTTGTTTTTATATCGGAGCATCTTTAATAATGGCGGAAGCGCCATTGACAATAAGGTCCCTTTTCATAGATCACGCCACAATAATAAGATAGTAGTGTATACTAACCAATATGGGTCAGGCTACCCGAAATAAATGTTTTGAATTTGAATTTGAATTAACTGACTCCAAGTGCGGCAGATAAGTTGGATATTCTATGGGACCTTATTTATTTCCCCTTACTTTATCTTCTGACTCGACTTTAAATAGAGCTTACTACTGTTTGAAACCATCTACCATCTTTTATAGTCTGTGTCAATTGAAATTGCCAAATATGTAAACCAACTAGTACTGTTTGACACATAACCTCAAATATTCATCAAGCGTGTTTTTATTTAAACAACGTATACTTAATAGTTATTTAATCTTAAACTTAATGTGAAAGTAAAGATCAAGTGTACAAATCACTGCTAAGACCTCACTTGATCTTTAAAAGCACTTGATTATCGAGTAACATTGGGTCGTTTGGTTGTGTTTACATATTTGCCAATTCCAATTGGCACAGACTATAGTATCGGTAGCCTACTGCTTAAGATCAGAAGGTACCCAGTACTTGATGATCTTGTAAAGGAGCTCCACAAACTCCAATAGCTGAGTGTGTAAGAGGGTACTGGCAACAAACCGCGCACCGAGCGTCCCGACCCGCCACACAGTAGGTATTATTCATTATATTCCATTTCGAATTCGATTTTTAATCGACTCAGTGCGAGCCCAAATCACACTTCATTTTTTAGCATTTGTTGTTTTACTTCTAGGTTTGTAGTGTTTGTACTATATCATCATTCATCCAATTCATCATCATTTTCCTGACCTTACCCCAACTTATTTGGGGTCGGCGCAATCCATGCTTACTTATCATGTCATGTTCAGACCTAGGAATATACGGGGTAAAATTAAATGACAGGGACTAGGGATTGCCTATATCGATAAACTCAAATATCGATGCTTTTCCCATATAATAGTGATAGCTCCAAGTTTATGTTGTCAAAATAATGTTTTATTGAAAGTATGCAAATGAAACAAAATAGCAATATATTTATGGTTATTTATCATTTTAAAAGGATTATTTAACCTTCACTGATCATATCCTCTTTTTTTTACTCCTAAAAAATTCTTGTCGTGTTTTTTAAAAGGATAAATTATGATTATGATGAGTGAAGGTTAAAAAATCCTTTTAAAATCATAGAATAACCAGAATTATGTTGCTATGTTGTTTCAATTGCATACTTTTAATAAAATTTGATTTTTACAATCAAAACTTGGAGCGATCACTAGTATATGGGAAAAGCATCGATAATTGATTTTATCGATATAGGAGATCCCTAGCTGTCATTTAGTTTTGCCCCGTATATTCCTAGGTCTGGTCATGTTGCTAAAGGTTTTGACATCAACCATCCTCGAGAATGCTTTTGTTGATGGTTCACCCGCCATGCGCAGGCGACCCAAGGTGCTAAAAATTGTATACCCTAGGTCTCAAGCTCCCTTAGTCGCCTTTTACGACGCGCACGGGAAGAAGTGTTTGTACTATAATCATATACCAAAACTATAGGACGCCCGCGACTTCGTACGCGTAGAATTAGTTTCCCGCTACTCCCCCTATATCTTCCCGTTGGGGGTCGAATTTCTAAAAATCCTTTCTTAGTGCTCACTTACATCATGAAAGGAACCCCTGTACCAAATTTCAAGTTTCTAGGTACAGTAGTTTCGGCTGTGCGTTGATATCTAAGTCAGTCAGTCAGTTTTGCCTTTTATAATAAGTAATATATATATAGAAGATTGACGCTTGTATGTCTTACCGTTTTTACGATAGATGCAAGCAAAATAAAAATACCCGCTATTATTAAAGTGCAACAGCTCATAAGTAGGACAGACAACCAGCAGGACTGACGGACTGATGGACGGACGGATGGAGCTTAGGTTTAGGAATAGGTTCCCATAGGTCCCCCTGCGGGTACTGTACCCTAAACAGATCCTAAAGGGCTAAAGTGTATCCGAAACTCATCTATCCAAACATCCAGTATATGTTGGTCTCCTATTTTGAGTAGTTACTACAAGACCATAGGTCAAAGTAGAACGGTTAACATTTAAAGCAGAATATTTATACATTTGCGTGTGAACTACGCGTGTCCAAGAAAAGAGTTTTTAAGGGTGTTTGACCTGTAGCTAAAATATGTTTCGGTCGAGATGTAATGATATAGTCTAGACGCATTTAAATGCATTGCATTTTTTTTTTACTTTTGAGCTTACAGCGTTGTGTTTAGACCTGTTGCTGGTTGGTAGATTATTTATTTGTCTTATGTTTTTGTTTTTTTTTGTGTGCCGAAGTAAACATATAATGTAAAAAACACGTACCTATTCTTTAATTTATTATTATCAAAAGAGGAAATCAAAGAATAGCCAAACTTAAGTGGCAGTGGGCGGGCACATTGCTCGCAGGACTGATGGCCGATGGGGTCAGAAGGTTCTTGAGTGGCGTCCGCGGACCGGGAGACAAGCTGTTGGTAGGCCTCCAACAAGATGGAGTGACGACCTTGTAAAGATCGCGGGAACGCGGTGGATGCGAAAAGCACAAGACCGGTCTGAGTGGAGAGCCTTGGGGGAGGCCTATGTCCAGCAGTGGACGTCTTTCGGCTGACATGATGATGATGATGATGAAAAGAGGCAAGCAAAGGAAAGAAAATCTAACACTTGAATAAAGGAGATCTCTCGTCTCTAAAAAACTTAATAAAAAATTATTCAACGTTTACTAGATCAATATTTTATTTTATCGCATAGATATGGGCTATCAAGCAAACAGACCACCATTCGAGTATGATAAGTAAGCTTTCAGACCGGACATTTAAAATCTGAAGACAGCAAACCTAGGACTGTAATCTAATTTGTAACCTTATATAATTAAACGTTTAAAAAACGCCAAAGTGACTCCTAATTCTTAAAGAGTTGACAGTCCATGGACCCCATGAATAAAACTAGACAAAATTAAAATGGGACTCATGCCTGAGACATGGTACACTATTAAAAAAAACCAAATCGATGTGTGCTTATAATATTTGAAGAGTTCCCTAATTTCTCCAGGATTCTTTCATCAGATCCTGACTTGACAATAAGACCACCAGGGAAGTTCATCCTTGGTAACAAAAAAATAATTTCCCAAATAAAACCAGCCGCTTTCGAGTAATCGGGGAACGTACTTATTAAAAACAAAAGATTCCGACGAACTGAAAACCGCCTTTGTTTGCAGTCGATTAAAAATAAACAAATGCTTAGAGGCAACTGTCAACATAACCTTAACTGAAAAAACGCGCCAAAACATACGTCAAATAAGCGCGGGAATGCCATAGACAATTCTCGCAGCGTCCCACGGATCGCGACCGGCTAACGGCGCCAGCGCAGCGCAGTTAGCAGTATGTGGGTGAGACCGTTAGCTACGTCACAGCTAGGGACGTGACGATGTCGATTTTATTTTCACTTTGTTTGTTATCCAATAAATAATTATGTAATGAATTACTTAAGAAAAAAAATACAGAACAGTGAATATCAATTGTCGAGTAATTAAGTTGTAATGGCATTTAATGAAATTTTTGAAGATAATGTGTACAAATTCTGTAGGATATGTTTTTTGTTATTATGTAGTATAGTTGGGTTAACAGTATTTTGTCACGTGATGTGGCCTTTAAAGACAAAATCGGCAAATACAAAAAAAAACTTAGTACAGTAGTTACTGCTAGGATCTCTCTGATTTTCACTAGAAATAGAGTTATTGATTAGGTACTTAAAATTGTATTTGGCATAACGTTTTTAAAATCGCCTTTTGCTATAAATAGTTTGATATGGATAGGTTTATGTTATTTCTATACCTCGCATTTATTGTCACTTTTATTGTATGTTTTGAAAGAGCCCATGTCAAATGTATTTATTTTGTCTATTTTACAAACTAAAATAAACTAAGGTCATAGTTCAGTTGTTTCCCAACAAAAGTCAAACGTCACATAACGTTACATAACTTCATCGTGACTGAAAAAACTTTCGTATCATTTTCATCGATAAGCCCCGCCTTATCTCGGCAGCATCACTGCAGTACCGTTCGCTACGTCACGAAGAAAGGGATCGCCGCAACGGTACACGCTGGGCTCGACAGTGATGTCAATGTCGCTGAAATGCCGACAAAGAGGCAAAGTGGCTAAATTGGCGAAAATGTCGCCGTCGGCCTAGTAGTAAAAAATAAAAGTTAATTTAAGTGATTAATTTGGTTAAGTTGGGTAAAATTAAGATATAGTTTGTCGTTCTTAGGAGTCGTTGCTTACTATTTAATTATTATAAATTGACGGATTTTTTTGAGATAAAAAGTATTCTTTTCCTTCTCAAGGTTATTAAATATCTTTGTGCAAAAATTTCACGTCGATTGGTTTAATAGTTGAACCGTGGAGACAAACAAACGAAAAAAAAACAGTATTAAAGATAATAAATAAGGTGTGTTGTTACTGTTACTTTAAAAAGTTAGGCGCTGTTTATAAAAGTTGAAAAACTTTTTTTTTAAACAAGTATAAATGTTAAAACCAAACTAACATATTTGTTTTCTAGTTTCATAATAACAATGTTAAAAATGACATAAGTGCCATTTGAGTCTTCAATGGCGACTTAATGTGTTTGTATGAACTCTGAAGTAATACAAAGGTCAACGACCTTACGCAATCGACAGTCGTAAACTGTGACCATTAGGTTAGTTTCCGCTAAAGGTCGTGGCATATATATATATATATATATATATATATATATATATATATATATATATATATATATATATATAATTACTATTTAATTAATTAGTGTAGTCCTAACCTAACAATCACAAAATCATTTGGATGTCCTTCTGAAAGGATACATCGCAGATTGCACCATTCTGTTCTTAATAATAAGGTCGAGAATTCTTAAGGAGACTAATGGCAGATAGGTTATTTTTCCTTAGGAGTAATATTTTATTATTTCGCTTTATAATTTGCACTGTAAACTTTATAAGTCTTGCTGTCAAATTTTTAGTTAACGAGGGTTGCAAAATTTTTCGTATAGTACGGGTCTCAGAGTATTTTTATTATTTTTTTGAAAGATCAGACGGTACTGTAATCGTAAATTCACTAAATAATACCTTAGCTCCTTTTTGTTGGTTAAAACAAAGCTGCTCTAAGGTGCCTCTGAACTTTTACGAAAATACATACAATTTTCAAGGAGATAGCGATATGTTAATTCAGAATTACTCATGGGCAAAATTTCATTAATACCAGAAAATCTACCCTACACTCAACACACATTGTTCCGTCAATTGTGGCAGCTTTAGTAAAAATAAATTTCCTTTATATTTTGTACTTAAAGTTATTTTACCATTCTTACCTCAAACGCAGTGTCATTAATATAAATTATAAAAAATATCCTTAAACTCAGATATTGTAACCAACCCGCTGTCGCCTGCTTATTCAATGTTTACATATTTGATGAGTCATTACTTTGAAATGCATTGATTTCCTGTATTAAAGACGAAATTTTATTATAATTATAAAGTAATAAATAAACACCAATTGAAAAAAAAACAACTCGTGAAACTCAATGTATTAATATTTATATTACTCACATACCTACGTATTTATTGTAAGTTCATTCACCTCAAAGACTTTTTAAGCACGACCAAAATAAACATCAACAATTTCATGCACAAGCTTTCTGAGAAACCCTGTTTTTTTTAAATAACTTCTTAAAGATTTATTTTAACTTGATTAACCATAAAAAATATCTACCAAATCAAATTTCTTCAATTTTAACACTAATGTAAATAAGCTTATATAACACACGCAAACAACAACACTAAAAAAAACTTAAAAAAACTCACCTCTTATCGTACTCGGCATTTTGAATCCTTCTCACACCACTATAATCCCAAAAAAAGTTACGAACACTGTCTATGTTGGCTACACTGTTATCCGAAATCCGCCATCTTACCACAGACACAACACTTTTGGCGCGAACAGGGCTGTCACCTCGACAGCACGTCCTGTATACTTGGTGATGAGAGTGCTAGTGCTTTTTTCGTGGCGCGAGACGTAAGGTAACTGTATTTTTTCGTGCGGTAACGGTGGCGGCCGGTTCTGCGTTCGGTTCTCGGATCCATTAACGATTTACTTGCTTGTGCTTGAGTAGCGGAGAAGATAGTGGTCGTTTCTGAGATGCTTTCTCGTTTAAGGCGGCACGCGTGCTTTTGGGATTGCGTGCCCAAGGAGTGCCAAAGAGAGCTTAATATTGAAGTCTGCCAATCTTGCCGTTAAGACCTTAAATATAGAATAACTTAATAACTTAGCAGATTTTCCAGGATATGGTTCTAAATTTTTGCAAATAGTAAAAAATTAAAAAGTCATATTTCAATGTTTTTTTTAAATTAAATAATTTATTTATTCTTTATCTATATTAGTTATTCTTCTAAATTATTAATTATTCTTCTAATATGTTCTTCTAAATTATTCTTTTAAGTTATCCTTCTAAATTATTCTTCTAAAATAGTTCTTCCGAGCCAACTTAAAATTAAGTTTCATGTAAAAGTCTTCAGTTATTGAAAAAAAAACTAAATCTTTTTCACATATATCAAATGCCCGAATGTTATTTTAAAAACAAAACATAAAATATCACATTTATGTTTGATATGTCATGAACTACTTATACACATTTTATATTTTGAACACCAAAAAACAAAACAGAAATGTAGGTACTTATAATTCAATTACCGGTATACAACTAACGCTTCTTACCGCAAAATAGGGATCTCCTTCAGGCAACCTTATTACTTTCCCCCTAAGATATGTTACCAGAAGTATTATCCCATTATTCTCGATATTTATTTAAATTTCTGTAAATCAGGTTTTTACAATAAATATTTAAATATAAAAGTAAAATAACAATACTAATACAAAAATAAACATTATAAAAACCTAACCTACGAGTGCCGCCGGCAGCGGGGCAGGGCTCAAGCTACCGGTGGTTAGGGCTGCAGAGAGAGGAACCTCCTCACAATGCGTGCCGTGTTGAGGAGTTCTGCCTTCTGCGTCTGGCCCTTGATCCAGCCATCTAGCGAGAGTCTCTTGAGGTGTTGGTCGAGACTCTTCGCTATAAGACCGTTTGCCGAATCAACTATCGGGACAATGATCGTTGAGTCAACATCTCACATGGCGTTCACATCTTGAGGCAAGTCAAGGTACTTGCTGAGCTTGTCCTTCTCGGCCTTCACGAGGTTCTCGTCATGCGGGATGGTGACGTCGACGAGCACTGCCCGGCGTTGAAATCGATCTGTTAACACGATATCAGGCTTATTGGCAACAATAGTCCTGTCCGTGATGACAGATCGATCCCAATAGAGCGTAGCACGACCATTTTCCCATTATTATTATTACTAGCTTTCGCCCGCGACTCCGTCCGCGTAAAGTCGTTTATCGCTGCTCCCTCGGGAACTATCCAATTTTCCGGGATAAAAACTATCCTATGTCCTATTCCAGGACCTAACCAATATGTGTGCCAAGTTTCATCTCGATCCGTTCAGTGGTTGAAGCGTGAAAGACTGACAAACATACACACTTTCACATTTATAATATTAGTATCGATTTCTGGAACAGGGAACAATGGAAATTACTCCAACGATAAAGGCTTAGCTCTTAAGTAAATGATGATTATCCCAATATTCACTTCAAGATCATTAAGTGGGATCTGAAACCCAATACAAAGACATTTGCATTCTTAAGACTTTCATTCTCGAGACTGCGATCCTAAGGCTGCTACCGTTATGTCAACCCGATGACTTAGATTTGGAACGCCTTCCTTCATCATCATCATCATCATCATCATGTCAGTCGAAAGACGTCACCTGCTGGAAATAGGCCTCCCCCAAGGCTCTCCTTATCTTTGCGTAAGTTTGTCCCTTTGTGGCGATCCCTTCATAACCTATATAGTACAATGTTGGCGAAACTGAAAATTTCACAATGAGGGCCAAAACGAAGTCCATTAATTGCACTGTCTACAACTGCGAGGAGAAAAAAAAAACTCATACAGAAGGCACATTTTACTTAATAATATTGTGACTTACACAATCATTTAAAAAAAAACCTTCCTCAACGTCACGGGGCTTCAGGGACCTCGAAAGTTTCTTGCGGAAACGACATTTTGCATTTTCTTGGGTTTCCCATAACATGATTCTTGCGTAAACTTTTACACAATTTCTCCAATATTAGCGGCGAATTACTCACTGCTAATTTTTCCGTTTCGTGGGTAGGTTTCAAGCTCAAGATCAATTAATATATCGCACCTTCAGAACAATAGTGACATAATGCAGAAATTTTAAATTTCGAGTTAGGTCTCTGTAATAAAAACTCTCTATAAAAAATTTCAGCTTTCAAACTTCAAGTCTTAAATTCAAGACTTGAAGTTTGAAAGCTGAAATTTTGAATTAGGTCACTATTGTACTGAAGGTGCGATATGGCTATGGTCGTTTCATTTTTGACACGCTGCAATTTTTTATGAATTCAATCAAAAATCTAAAAGACAGTATTAAAAATTATTATTATGTAATTCTCCAAAGCCGTAACAGGCGGAAAAAATGGTGATGATGGACAATATTATTAGTGTTAACAGGACAGTTAGTTATTGTTGGTTGTTTTTGGAAAAATAATAAACATTGAAAATCTGCTCCTCCTAAGTGGTCAATTGGTGCAACCTCTAAATATTGTCCATTCACCTTGAAACTAGACATATTCATTTTTTACAATAGGAAGTGTTAGGGCACCTTAAGGCGTAAGCGAAGCGTTTTCTAAACAAATGTGAAACACCCTAATGGCTACTGTAAAGGATAGGTACAGTCGACGTCATATATATGTATACACTTTAGTACGTTGTCTATTTAAAGTCATGTTTTAACTGCCATATGACATTGTCATAGCGGATAAAGCAGTGGCGGATCCACGGGGGTGGTCAAGTACGTCATGACCACCCCCTTCGGCACTCGTAGATACGGATCGGAAAGTAAATAGTCGCGTGGCATTATCTTGCAACTGACCGAACTTCTGCGTTCAGCAGTTAATGACCACCCCCTAATCGGAAAGCTGGATCCGCGCCTGGGATAAAGTGATAAGATACTAAAGTGTAAACATATCTCTGACGTCGACTGTACTTGTTGAAGTGATAATGTTTGTATCACTCAGAGTTAATTAATGGCGATTAAGTAACAAATGATATTAGAGAGAATGCTGGCCCTCTATGGACCAGACTAACTGAAAATAGAGCAAAATGGAAAAGAATTGGAGAGGCATATACCCAACAGTGGGCATGTAAATAAAATGCTGCAGAAGAAGAAGAAGAAGTAACAAATAATAAAATAAATAAATGTCAGGGGGCAATCTTACGCAAACATATTGACCTAGTCCCAAACTAAGCTCTAGCCTTGTAGCATAAGAAAAAATAATAACTACACGTAGAAGCGAATCTCCTTTGACCAGGCCCCAAATGCCGCGCTTTAAATACCTACTTCCCCCTTCGCCCCGGTACGCCCCTCTGTCTTCCGCGCCCAAAGTCAGGGCTGTCACTTGCGATATATTTTAATCGGTTTATGGATGTGGTATACAAGTTCAGTCACGAATTATTATTAATGTTTTACTTCAACATGGAAACATTGTTGCAAAATGAGTTTTTTACATTTACGTTAAATTAGGTAATAATACTTTTTGATGATATTAAGATTATCTCATAAAACTCCTTTATCAATCAATTATTTCTAATTAGTTTGCCGTAAATAGTCGTTCACTTTTTAAAACACTATCTTAGTTCAACCATAAACACTAAAATCAACACAAATACGAAAACCAATTCAAGACACAATATCAATATCTTGGTTAATATATATTCCTTGCGTGACGGCCCTGACTGACTAGACACCTCAGGTGTCGCCAAGCGGTAGGTATTTAACGCGCCGAGCGCGCGTCGGGAGCCGGGAGTTTCGCTTCTACGTGTAGTTATTGTTTATTCTTATGCTTGTAGTCCTAGCGGTACGCCAAAAAAAGCTGCAAATGGTGTTAAAAGAATGAAAATCGGAACGATCGATCTTTGGGCCATAAGAATCAATTTGACCCGTAGCAGGAAAAAAAGGAAAGGAGTTATGACGTCATCAATTTTTTTGTATGGGAAAATCAATTTTTTTTTTCTGAAACCTGTCGTGTGTGGTATCTAATGAAAGGGCTTACTAAGCCAATTTTAAAACTATATCACATCATTATATTTCAGTCACTTGTTTTAAATTAAAATGAAAATCATTTTCAAAACATACCAAGTTTGGGCTCCTCCAGATATGATACGGTTGAATCATTATTTGTAAAATATACCTAAAATGATACGAAATAGCCTCATATCCAACCCCAAGAAACCAATTTTGAAAATACTTACAATTAGTAGTTTTTTAGTATATTTTTAATATTACAAAATGTGGTAAAATTGCAATTAGTTGAAACATGTATAAAAAGTTAGTGTTGGTGTCTAACACAGAAAATTAAGACAGCATGACAGAAAATTTAAAGGTTTTTTTATTTTTTAATAAAAATAAATATGTTAATATTAATTATATCTAATATATAAAATTCTCGTCTAATATATAAAATTCTCGTGTCACAGTTTTCGTTGCCATACTCCTCCGAAACGGCTTGACCGATTTTGATGAATTTTTTTGTGCTTATCCGGTATCTATGAGAATCGGCCAACATCTATTTTTCATCCCCCTAAATGTTAGGGGTAGTCCACCCCTAAATTATTTATATGGCAAAACAACGTTTGCCGGGTCAGCTAGTAGTAATATAAATATGATTGAAAACGCCTCTCGCATCCAGCTCGCTTAGGTAGACTGCACGCCAACTGCAAGCGGACTGGGCAGTTTGTTTGCAGTTTCGATGCAGTTACATTAACTGCATCAGAACTGCCCTCAAACTGCCATTTTGCAGCTGGGTTGCAGTTCAAATGCAGTCCGTCTGTACCGGCCCTTATAGGTATCGCAAACGGTTATGCGAATTCTGAGGGAGGACCAATGAACATCAATCAATATTTTTTTGTAATAAAGCGCTATTAAATTAAATGAATCATACAATAAATAGCTATTAAAATAATAATTCATTTCAGATATAAAATAAAAAAACCGGGCAGGAGCATGTCTGACCAAGAAAGCAATTTTGAAAATATTTATAGTATTTTTTTTATTTTTTTTTTATATTACAAAAAGTGATAAAATCACAATTAGTTGAAACATGTATAAAAAGTACAATTTTAGACACTAAGGATGATAAATACTAATGCGAGAGGCGTTTTCAATCATATTTATATTACTACTAGCTGACCCGGCAAACGTTGTTTTGCCATATAAATAATTTAGGGGTGGACTACCCCTAACATTTAGGGGGATGAAAAATAGATGTTGGCCGATTCTCATAGATACCGGATAAGCACAAAAATTCATCAAAATCGGTCAAGCCGTTTCGGAGGAGTATGGCAACGAAAACTGTGACACGAGAATTTTATATATTAGACGAGAATTTTATATATTAGATATAATTAATATTAACATATTTATTTTTATTAAAAAATAAAAAAACCTTTAAATTTTCTGTCATGCTGTCTTAATTTTCTGTGTTAGACACCAACACTAACTTTTTATACATGTTTCAACTAATTGCAATTTTACCACATTTTGTAATATTAAAAATATACTAAAAAACTACTAATTGTAAGTATTTTCAAAATTGGTTTCTTGGGGTTGGATATGAGGCTATTTCGTATCATTTTAGGTATATTTTACAAATAATGATTCAACCGTATCATATCTGGAGGAGCCCAAACTTGGTATGTTTTGAAAATGATTTTCATTTTAATTTAAAACAAGTGACTGAAATATAATGATGTGATATAATTGTAAAATTGGCTTAGTACGCCCTTTCATTAGATACCACACACGACAGGTTTCAGAAAAAAAAAAATGATTTTCCCATACAAAAAAATTGATGACGTCATAACTCCTTTCCTTTTTTTCCTGCTACGGGTCAAATTGATTCTTATGGCCCAAAGATCGATCGTTCCGATTTTCATTCTTTTAACACCATTTGCAGCTTTTTTTGGCGTACCGCTAGGACTACAAGCATAAGAATAAACAATAACTACACGTAGAAGCGAAACTCCCGGCTCCCGACTCGCGCTCGGCGCGTTAAATACCTACCGCTTGGCGACACCTGAGGTGTCTAGTCAGTATTTGTGTTGATTTTAGTGTTTATGGTTGAACTAAGATAGTGTTTTAAAAAGTGAACGACTATTTACGGCAAACTAATTAGAAATAATTGATTGAATAAAGGAGTTTTATGAGATAATCTTAATATCATCAAAAAGTATTATTACCTAATTTAACGTAAATGTAAAAAACTCATTTTGCAACAATGTTTCCATGTTGAAGTAAAACATTAATAATAATTCGTGACTGAACTTGTATACCACATCCATAAACCGATTAAAATATATCGCAAGTGACAGCCCTGACTTTGGGCGCGGAAGACAGAGGGGCGTACCGGGGCGAAGGGGGAAGTAGGTATTTAAAGCGCGGCATTTGGGGCCTGGTCAAAGGAGATTCGCTTCTACGTGTAGTTATTATTTTTTCTTATGCTACAAGGCTAGAGCTTAGTTTGGGACTAGGTCAATATGTTTGCGTAAGATTGCCCCCTGACATTTATTTATTTTATTATTTGTTACTTCTTCTTCTTCTTCTTCTGCAGCATTTTATTTACATGCCCACTGTTGGGTATATGCCTCTCCAATTCTTTTCCATTTTGCTCTATTTTCAGTTAGTCTGGTCCATAGAGGGCCAGCATTCTCTCTAATATCATTTGTTACTTAATCGCCATTAATTAACTCTGAGTGATACAAACATTATCACTTCAACAAGTACAGTCGACGTCAGAGATATGTTTACACTTTAGTACCTTATCACTTTATTTATCCGCTATGACAATGTCATATGGCAGTTAAAACATGACTTTAAATAGACAATGTACTAAAGTGTATACATATATATGACGTCGACTGTACCTATCCTTTACAGTAGCCATTAGGGTGTTTCACATTTGTTTAGAAAACGCTTCGCTTACGCCTTAAGGTGCCCTAACACTTCCTATTGTAAAAAATGAATATGTCTAGTTTCAAGGTGAATGGACAATATTTAGAGGTTGCACCAATTGACCACTTAGGAGGAGCAGATTTTCAATGTTTATTATTTTTCCAAAAACAACCAACAATAACTAACTGTCCTGTTAACTTATGTCAAACACTAATAATATTGTCCATCATCACCATTTTTTCCGCCTGTTACGGCTTTGGAGAATTACATAATAATAATTTTTAATACTGTCTTTTAGATTTTCGATTGAATTCATAAAAAATTAAAACGTGTCAAAAATGAAACGACCATAGCCATATCGCACCTTCAGTACAACAGTGACCTAATTCAAAATTTCAGCTTTCAAACTTCAAGTCTTGAATTTAAGACTTGAAGTTTGAAAGCTGAAATTTTTTATAGAGAGTTTTTATTATAGAGACCTAACTCGAAATTTAAAATTTCTGCATTATGTCACTATTGTTCTGAAGGTGCGATATATTAATTTGCGATACCTATAAGGGCCGGTACAGACGGACTGCATTTGAACTGCAACCCAGCTGCAAAATGGCAGTTTGAGGGCAGTTCTGATGCAGTTAATGTAACTGCATCGAAACTGCAAACAAACTGCCCAGTCCGCTTGCAGTTGGCGTGCAGTCTACCTAAGCGGACTGCGCAGTTGGTTTGAAGTTTCGATGCAGTTACATTAACTGCATCAGAACTGCCCTCGAACTGCCATTTTGCAGCTGGGTTGCAGTTCAAATGCAGTCCGTCTGCACCGGCCTGTATTTTTTTTTTAAATTTCGACAGTATGAGTTCACTAAGTCTGGGCCTCTGCTACTGATGTGCAAGTTGCGGAAAGTTTCCAAAAAGTTAGAAAAGTTCTAAGAAACTCCGAAACTTTCACTAGAAATATAGGGTATTGAAATTTAAGAAACGGGAAGTTTCGATCCCCATACAAAATTGTGAGAAGTTTCCGAAATTTTCCTACATGAAATGTTCCGCAAATTTGGAAAGTTTCCTTTGGCACATCAGTATCTGCTCTAGGCGGTAAAAAACATATCGTATTTGGCCTGTTATGGTATTGTTTTTAACTCAGCCGCCATTACTGTCAAGTAAATAAGAGCTATCAAAACGTTGACAATACGAGAACAGGTCAAAACAAATATGTGACGTTATCTACGAAAAGGGACCTTATTGTCGATGGCGCTTCCGCCATTATTAAAAATGCTCCGATATAAACCAACGAAGAAAAACCAATCCTGAGGTACTATTGCAAGTGCAAGACTGGGGCCAGAACAATTATGTAGTTGCTGTGCACATGTTGCTAGGTTATGTTCACAACATCAAGAAAATGACAAATATCCAGGCACGGCATTATTGCATTATGTACTTGATTGTGTCAATAGGAATGACCGATAAAAATAGGAGTAAGTACATGTTTAAGTAAGTGTGCATAGTAGCTGGTAGAAATAAAAACAATAATTGTCTTAAGCAAATAAAATGTTAAATGTCGTCATTTAGTGCATGTGTATTTTATTTTAGCCTCGTGTGGTTGCCGAGTTAGAATAGTGCCACTCCATGTCTTCCCGTGGATGTCGTAAGAGACGACTAAGGGAATAAAGGCTTGTAGTACTGTTAGGCGATGGGCTTGCAACCTGTCACTAATACGCTGGTAAACATCTTAGACTAATTGTGCAAATTGTGGTTATAGAATTATCAACAAGTTTTTAGAGATGCTTGTAATTCTGTAGCTCTGCCTACCCCACTCTGGGAACGAAGGCGTGAGATTATGTATGTATGTATGTATTTTATTTAAATATTTAGGTCAAACAAGCATTTAAAGTTCGCTATGGCAGACAAACGTATAACCGATCGTCAAATTCATAGAGAATTGGCACTCGTCTCGGGAGCACTGTATGTAACGTATCTCTGGAACGGATTCGGAAGCCGCCGTAGCATACGAAGGAACTTTTGATCAGGGCACTGAAGTCTATAACATGTCTTAATTGCATGAAAATTGACTGAAACCGCATTTATATAACCACTTTTTCGGGGTCCTTTTATATAGCCCTTAAAGTTAATAATTTTATTAATGATAACAAATATATATACATGATTGCTTTCGTGTAATCAGTACCCGCCAAGCCGCTTACCGCCGTTTCAGCGAATCTCCTTCGATCCTCTGATTCCCGGAAAAATACCCGTCGAGATACCCGTTATGTCTTCAAATGAGAAGTAAGTGTTGAGACCTTCATGTACAGAATAAGTAGTAGTACAAGCAAGGTTCATTCTTAATTATTTATTCAATATTTATTGCACAAAAATACAAAAGTACAAAAGGGGAGCTTAATGCCTAATGGCATTCTCTACCAGTTGACCTCTATAGTGCAATTAAGTTTAAATAAATTAAAAAAGAAAGGAAAATAGACATTTATTCACGTAGTAGGCCGCACGGGCACTTTTAGAGGTCAAAAATCGATCTGCGCTTCCCAAGGGGAGATCACTGAACAATAATTTCAAGTTCCAAAATGACACTTTCGTGTTCAATATTTCGTAAACCGAACTTAAAAAAAAGCAAGCTTTAAAACCCTGCATTTTTTAAACTGTCGTCGATATACCTACATATGTTAATAATTGTCATTTGGCCATTGTTGTTATTTCAATTTTAACAGTTTAGGTATCCTATGACACTCTCGCTGCGAAGACGAATCCAATGATACCTCATTTGTCAAAATCGTCCAAGCCGTTTTTGCTGTAGCGGGGAACATAGAACTGGACATACATACATACATGACGGTGAAAAACATAACCCTCCTTTTGGGCTCCGCCGCATTCGGGTAAATAGATAATGGCATGTACGTATGTTTTTTAAGAGTTATACCTTGATACCTCACTCAATGTCATTATGCAAAAATAATAATGTTTTTATGTCTGCTTGACATGTATGGGACAAACAACCATATTCATAGGGGGTTCCACAGTCTCGAAAATGAAGACTACAATCTCAAAACTGCAATCCTAAGACTTCAAATGCGTTGCCAGAAATTTCACCGGTTGTCTTATCCTCACACCGGAACACAGCAATGCGAACACTGTTGGCGGTTGGTTAATGGATAAGATGGTGGTAGCGATCCGGACGGACCCTGCACAAGGTCCTACCAACACTAAAAACAACACAAAGGACAAAAGACAAAAAAAACACAATGTTTACCATAATAGAGATATTCAAAAGATAGAATATGTCACAGTACCTACTTATTTACCAATATAATGAGTTATTTCATCCCTAAATTTTGCTGGCACGTTATTTCTCTACGAAATTTTAAATTTAAAAGTCAAGCAGTTTTGAATCATAAATTTATCAGAAAAATATAATTTGTGCATCGAAATTACTGTTCTTAAGGCCCGTTCACACTTGACGAGTTCTTCTTCAGAATGCCGCAGTGCGACAATGACTTTATTCTGACAAAATAAAGTATAAACTATAAAAGGAGATTTCCTTTCACGGCTTTTACTGGTGGCTCAAATTTGTGTAATTTTACCCTCATTGTCAAATTCATTTTTTTTTTATCTTTTCCGTAAATTTAATTAAAATTAAGGATAATTTTATCTCGAACTTAATTACTAGAAATAAAAACTCTAACTTAAAAATGCACTTCAGAACCCCCTGGGAGAAGTGTGGTGATAACATCCCTTAACTATGGATTCATAGTATTTATAATTAAGCTTGATCTTGACAACGCGTTAGCCTAATTGGCCATGACCCCACGGAGCTCGCGTTACTGTACCGATTCCCGATTATCCATCTATCTTTGGTTTAGGACAAATATTTGCGTAATGAGCAAGCTGCGCGAGTATTTTTTCCCGTATCTAAGGTAGGTACGGCAGGGATCCTGTTGACAAAATCTTAGTTCGTCCTCAGATCAGCTCTTAGACACCACAATATTGCATTGTCATTAGTTTCCATATTTTTTCCAAATCGTAGCACATGTCTGGTTAACAAGTGACACGTAAGTTTCAAAACTAAACAAGCTTACAAAGTTAACTAAAAGCTTGTTAAATGTTTGTTTGCCGTTCTTGTCAAGACTATCTAATTAAATACATAAATTGAGTCAAGTTTTTACACCAGTATTGCAATAATCTGGGCGTAATAGGTGTAGGACGCTTTTGAGATTTCTCGTCACACGGCACGGTACTGTTTTACCGTCCATTCCACGTTAAACGGACAGACGATAAATTAAGCGACACCATACAATTCCATACATATAGGTTCCCTGCATTGCCGTGACGGTAATAACGTACCACACCAGTCAAATTTTGTAGCAAGCTCAAACCTTGCGGCATGCGGCATCCATTGTAAACGGGTCTTTACGAACCACAATGCTGCATGGAATCCCGCGTAAACAAAAAGCCCGCGGTTCGTTGAACCCCGTTACCGTTGTAACAGCAACCTGCCCTGTGACGTCACGAAGGTTACGCTACTCGCCGGTAGATGGCGCTGTAAGGTTGTTGTGGTTCCTTCACGCTTTTATTGACTTTGTGGGTGTGACACCATGTTTATAACTGTTTCTGTGGTATGATCACATAGATTTGCATGCGAAAGGCACTTGTTGTTATGTTGGTATGACATTACAACTGTTTTTACTTGTTGCATAGTTAAATTCACGCTTAAATGGACTTTTAAGCTAGGGAGTAGAATACAAAGGATAGTGATCGTGCTAGGAACTATTTAAGAAAAATCGAGTACCTGTCTAGAGTAGAGACAATGACATTATTAATAAACAAACTAGGATTTATTTATTTTTTATTTGCTTACAGAAATACATTTAGTTTACAGCTTGACAGAGACATCTATGGTTCTATAGTCGAACTAAATGCATAGCGACATCTATGTTAACATGTACAAACGGCTTGGCTAGAGGCATCTGTTAGCAATATTCCAAACTACGCAACGCGAGAACTAAATGCAAACTAAATGGCTATGAGATTGGATTATCTTGCCATAAGATGTCGCTAGGAGTAGTAAACATACTGTGACTCGACTTCGCTGTTGTTCATTCATTCATTGCTAGTCTTCTTGTTGTGAGCGTGAGAAATCAAAACATCTTTTTCTGCCTGAATTCAACAGTTTTTATGGACAAAATACTTGAAATTACCTATTCAGCTTACTTATTGATTAATAAACAAGACGGTGTTGTGTTGTGCGTTTTGTGAAGAGTATTCCGGCATTTCTCATAACGGTAAGTTTCTTAATAACATTCTGTCTTGCGTTATGTGCATTGTAATGTTTGCATTTACTTAATAGGCCGTTAATCGTTACACGGATTGAGATGTTTACCGACTAACAGCATGATTATGATACGTGGATTATAGTGCTCCGTTTTTATTTTACCTAACCTAGAATTGGCGTTGAGTTGGGTACCTAAATTGTGTATGTAACATCATAGTGAATTGTTCAAAATGAAATTCTATTCATTAGTATATCCCAATGATAAATTCTGCAATACATCTACTTATCCTGTTTCTTTCTTTGTCTTTGGTCATTTCGATACCTACAACTAATGCTTGTAGGTAGATAATTATACCTACTTAACTATAATGATCTTGTAAGTATGTAATGCCTAAAAACGCCTTCAAGTTACCCACCCACGTCTAGGTAATAAACAACTTTTTTTAACCTGTTGCGTCTTAGGTAAAATTAAGTAAAATTAGCCCCAGCTGCGTTCAATTCAACTTTACGCATATGTAACGCTTAATTCCATCTAGGTAAATTGATTTCGGTAAAAATTATCCTTGTCTCTAAACCTTAAATAGGTACCTAAATAAATACCAAGGGTATAGCTACCTACCTTTCTACCTACGACCTAGTGTTTTAACTCTTAAATAAAACTACAAAATTATTAGACTAATACTTTTTGAGAAATGGGCCCCAAGAAGCTAACGAGACTAATGTGAACCTATCTGCCTTAACTCAATACCTAATAAATTAATTAATTAACCAAAAAAATACCACCCTTAATTAACAACTGAGATAGGTACTTTACCTACCTAATAATAAAAACAAAAATACAGGATTAGAGCATCTAGACGTTTGCATTTGTTACTATAATCACATACCTATCTTCCTAC
Source organism: Acleris literana (assembly GCA_946894065.1). NCBI lineage: Eukaryota > Metazoa > Arthropoda > Insecta > Lepidoptera > Tortricidae > Acleris > Acleris literana. The sequence goes on from OX335696.1 coordinate 4,894,233, forward strand.
TTGTACTGTTATTTATTTATTATATATTAGCTATGCCGTAATCGTTCCAAAAACAAGTACCTACATACCTACTTACCTATTGTTTTATTTTTAATGCTAATGCTAATCATAAATAACGTCCCCTCTACACACAGTTTCTGTCAGTAAACAGTTTTACACTTTGACTTCTACTATACACTTTTGTTTTTGGAATACCTACCGATTTAAGTTAAGTACCTAGGTAATTTAATTATGTAATTAATTAATTTATTACATTAAGTACCTAAATTAAATGCAGCACTCTATCGTGGCTCTAACAGGCTTTATATTGGACAAGAAATATTTGACAGTGTTTGTTTATGTCCTGATACCACGGGACGACGGTCGACATGCGTCGACACGCTGATGAGGCAATAGGTATGGTGACACTGCGATCTGTAACCCATAGACAATCAAATCCTAATCTGCAATTGCGTTGCCAACCCTGAGGACAAAGATGGAATACCTCTATCCTTAGTAATTACAGCCTACGGTATTAAAGGCCCAGCCACACCGCTTGCGTGACGTGCACGTGCGCGTTCGCTTTCCACTGCCTTAAGGGGCTTCTAAACGGGCCATATGTTCACTGCAATATGTGGCCGGCAACTATTGGTGTCCCTCTCTTACTCGTACGTTAGAGAAAGACACCAATAGTTGCCGGCCACAATTCAGTGAAAATATGGTCCGTTTAGAAGCCCCTTTATAGTATGAATTCTCATTACGACATGTCACTATACAACGCAGTGGAAAGCGAACGCGCTCGTGCACGTACACGTGCACGTCACGCAAGCGGTGTGGCTGGGCCTTAATGGTATTTATACCTACTTACCCTCCTATTTCCAATGTCACTAATCTTATCTTTGCCATGTAAGTGTAAGTAGGTACCTATGTAAAGAACTTAACGTTGACGTTGGTTTAATATTTGTTAAAACGATTTACCTACTTTAAAAGCCGAGCCACACCGGTTCCGTGGCGTGCACGTGCACGTGCGCGTTCGCTTTCCACTGCGTTGTATAGTGACATGTCGTAATGAGAATTCGTACTATACAACGCAGTGGAAAACGAACGCGCACGTGCACGTGCACGTCACGCAAGCGGTGTGGCTGGGCCTTAAAACTAATCTCCGTGTCATCTTGATTGTTACTGTGATCTTATTCTTGGAATGTGTCAAACAACGTAGGTGTTCATTATAACATTTAGGTATAGCTTGCCGCCTGCTGCTGTCATAGGTATTATCTGCCGTTACTAATATTATGCATGCAAAAGGGTGCTTGTTTGTTTGTTTGTTCTTCGCGGTTCTCTTTGTAGGTTGAGTTGTTTCAACCGATCGACGTGAAATTTAGTACAGAGATAGTCCTGTTAACTTAAACCTAGCGACCCGCCCTCGCTTCTCTTCGGTTTATGTGAGTTTTCTGTAGCACCAGTACATACACCAGAATTATTATCCATAAAGAATAGGGAATATGCATGGATCTTTTTAATAGCATTTCTCAACAAAATATGAAAATACCGTAAAAGAGATCAGCAAAAGTGAAATTAAAATTAAAATCGGTCAAGAAATACAGATGATACAAGCATTTTAAACTGCTAATTAGACAGAGAGATCCGGAGTGTACCGGTGACGTCATTGTGCGGTACGGCCATATAAACTCCACGTAAAATTCTGTTTTGCTAGAAAGAGATAGGAACAAATCTTTGTTAGCTTATATCTTGGTTATTTTTATAGCTATTCAAGAAATGTTTTTTCTCACCTGTTTGTTACATGAATCAGCTTTTATTGAAGCTGTAAAAAAAAACATGCATACCTATTCCCTATTATCTAACTCATGTTGAGAACTGCCTCAAAATCCGGTACGTGGTTTAGGAGCAGACAGACAGACGCAGAATGCGACTTTGTTTTATAACCAATTCCAAGTGAGTGATGGCACCAGTGTTGGACAACAGTAATGGACACTTAACTCTTAATTTAATTTTCATACGGTCGTAAATTGATTGTTGCAAAACAAATGAATAACCCTTAATGCCGAGCCACACCGCTTGCGTGACGTGCATGTGCACGTGCGCGTTCGCTTTCCATGATAAACAGCACTACGCAGACGAAGTCGCAGGCAAATGCTAGTATTTTACCATAATAAGGGCATTCTGAATAGGTACTTGATTGTATTCAACGAGAAGCATTAAAAATTCCTATTAAAAGCCATCTTAACTTCACAAAATGAAAATAATAATATAATAAAACTAAAGCAACATCTCTCGAGACGCAAACTTGCGATATATGGTGATCTCGCTCTGCCGTACTGAGAAAGCGTCGCTGTCTCGTTCTCACATCTCATTGCCCTTAGACGTGTGACATCCCTGCGGGCTTAACTCTGCGGTTTAGGGTTGGCACTCCGCTTTTAAATTGATGAATTTATTTTATTTTATTTAATAGTTAATGACATCTTTTATCAATGATATAATACAGTAAAAAGAGGTAGATATTTTATACGCACTTCGATAGTGGCACCCTAAAACCGCCAATTGGTACACCTTTACTTAGTCTTGCGCTGTCAACGGAACAGTGAACTAGTCTGCAGAGCAACATACACTCGTCTCTGTTTCGCTCCCGGAAATTAGCATACTATCCTGCTTTCACTTGTCATTTATGACATAGTGTGTAATTGCAATATTTACTGATCATGTGTGCGTAAGCCGGGCCATTTTTACACGCGGAATACCGTATAGGTAACATATCTACCTCTTTTTATATTATATCATTGTCTTTTATTTATTCATATAAAAATGTTAATGTGATTGAATATTTGTATGACAAAAGGTCTGGGATGTTTTCTACGTACCTATTAAGTATTTATTTGTCTAAGTAAGTATTTATATCGTTGTCTTATACCCACGTAGTACAAGCCTTGAGCTTAGTTTGGGACTAGGTCAATTTGTGTCAATTGTCCCCTGATATTTATTTATTTATTGATATACTACTTAAAGATTAGTGTAATTATCGTAATAAATATGATAGTGTGTTGATAGTGTCGTGTGGTTGTCGGCTTAGAATAGTAAGTACCACTCCATGTCTTTCCGTTTACTTAAGTCGTAAGAGGCGACTAAGGGAATAAAGGCTTGTAGTAGTTGTAGTACTGTTAGGCGATGGGCTTGCAACCTGTCACTAAAATACACTGGTATCCTAGCCTGCACGGGTAGCACAAGTTGTATTTTGTCGCTTGTCGGTCTGTGCGTCTCTATCGTTACTGACTAGATAGAAAGGGAGATCCCAGCGACAAAGAAGTCGCGGGCAACTTGTGCTAGCCGTGCTGTGTGCAAAATGTGGTTACAGAATCATCAACAGAGATGGGCAATATTTATTCGAATGACGAATAACCAAATTATTCGCGAATAACGAATGAAATTCTCGACTGATTATTCTTATTCGAATAAAGTATTCGTCGAATAATTTATTCGCGGATAATTTATTCGTTGAATGAAATTATTATGTACTACTTTTATACCTGCTCCATTGTTCTCTAATAAATTAATAAATTATTCGTTATTCGAAAAGTAGTCGAATGATTCATTCGTGGATAAATTATTCGCGAATAAATCATTCGCAAATAAATTATTCTACGAATAAATTATTCGCGAATAAAAATATTACGAATTGTTTTTATTCGAATGATTATTCGAATAATGCCCATCTCTGATCAACAAGACTTGGTATTTCTGTAGCTCTGCCTACCCCACTGGTAATAAAGGCGTGAAGGCGTGTATGTATGTGACAACGTCATTATATTAATAGCTCAATCATTACTTAGCACTAATGTCAGTAAATGTAATATAAACTTTGATTTCAGCCCTGTAAATTCAGATTCAATAGTCAAGATATTTAAATCACTTAGTTTAAAAAAGACTGAAGATTTGTGGGGCACATCAGTTAAGGTACTCTTTCATATCATAGATGTAATTGCACCCCATCTAGCATTAATCTACAATAATTGCATATCAGAGGGGGTCTTTCCAGATCTCATGAAATATAGTAAAGTAATACCTCTTTTTAAATCGGGCGAGATGAGTGATATAACGAACTTCCGTCCCATTTCCATACTACCAGTTTTAAGTAAAGTCTTTGAGAAAGTAATGCTAAAGGATATGTTAGGTCACTTTAACAGAAATAAACTACTTAACAATAACCAGTTTGGCTTTACCAGAGGTCGATCAACAATTGATGCGGCATCTGTACTCATTAAACATATATATAACAGTTGGGAGAAATCTTGCGATGCAGTAGGAATATTTTGTGATCTTTCTAAAGCTTTTGATTGCGTGGATCATACGACCCTTATTTTAAAATTAGAACATTATGGATTGTCCAACAAAGCTTTAAGCCTTATGTCTTCTTATCTAAGTGATAGAACTCAAACAGTTGTTGTAAACAAAACGCAATCTGTTGGAGCTACATTGAAAATAGGTGTGCCTCAAGGCTCTATTTTAGGTCCTTTTTATTTTTGGTTTACATAAATGACTTGCCACCAACAGTAGATAAACTTTGTGATATTGTACTTTTTGCTGATGATACTCCACTAATTTTCAAGGTAGATAGAAAATCCGTAGACTACAGTAGGATTAACACCACACTAGTTAAAGTACTTAATTGGTTTACTAGCAACAATTTGCTACTAAATGCTAAGAAAACGAAATGTGTTAGGTTCGCTTTGCCTAATGTTAAACCGGTACATTCTAGTATTTTTCTAAATGACGAGTGTTTGCAAATGGTAGATAAGGCAATTTTCTTAGGCATAACATTAGATAAATATTTGCAATGGAGTCCCCATATAGCTGTACTGGCAGGTAAACTAAGTTCGGCAGCTTACGCCGTTAGGAAAATTAGACAACTAACCAATGTTGAGACAGCTCGCTTAGTCTATTATAGTTATTTCCATAGTGTCATGTCGTACGGTATTCTGGTTTGGGGTAAGGCAGCTGACATACAAACTATATTTGTGTTACAAAAAAGGGCCATTCGTTCTATTTACAACTTAAACTCCCGTGACTCTTTAAGAGAACTTTTTAAAGAAATTAATATCTTGACTGTAGCGTCTCAATTTATTTATGAGAATATTATTTACGTTATTAGAAATTTAGATTCTTTCACCAAAAATTCTGATATACATAATTTAAATACCAGAAATAAAAATAAAATCGCTATCCGAAAATTCCGCGTCCGTAAAGTATATAAATCATTTGTTGGTCAATGCATTCATTTCTATAATAAATTACCTGACGAAGTTTTAAAGTTACCCTTTCCAGCACTTAAAAGTTACTTGAAAAGGTCGTTAATGTCTAAAGCGTATTATAGGATCGAGGACTATCTAACAGACAAAAATGCATGGCCTAAATCCGAAACTTAGTCAATAATAATTTATTCAAATGCAAAATCTTTATCTTGTCTAGGGGACACCGTTGATGTAGGAAAACATATCGAAACTTTTATGTGGTCGTCTCGCACCATCTTATATACACATAAGTATGTGTTTTTTTTTTCTCTATCTCTCCCGTAAGATTCTTAATTGGCATGTTTTCCTGCTGAACTACGCATGTTATTTAATACTATATTTAATTTAATATTTATAGCTTTATATAATGCTAGACTAAGTAGTACCATTGTAATAAGAAATATGTTTAAAAAATGACTGACTGCTGAGTTTCTTGCGGCGTTTCTTCTCGGCAGTGGTCTTCTCTTGGGAAGCGCTGGTAGATTCTTGACGTGTAAAAGTGCCCGTGCGGCCTACTTACTGAATAAATTTCTTTTATCTTTTATTAACAATCAGTTTTCTCGGTAGCGCCACCCCTGCCGTCCAGCGCCCTCACATAAAATCAATATTTATGGCCGACGATACATTTCACCTCTAGCTCACGCGGCCGCCTGTACCCGTAGCGGTGCTGCGCCGGGGGCAGTCTGATTGATTTTTGGAGTCCTTCACGCGTTCAGCGCCACTGGCGCGATTTGGAGCCAGTTTTGTATAGCGGGGAAAAATTTGATACTATAGTCTGTGTCAATCGAAATTGCTAAAGATGTAAACACAACCAAACGAGCAATTTACCATGATTACTCGTTAATTACGTGATTTAAAGATCAAGTGAGGACTTAGTAATGATTTATACACTTGTGCCCTTACTTATAAACATGGAGTTACCGTGGGATAGCTAAACCATGCTTTGTCCTTATCTGTCATTGTGATATTAGAATTTGACAGATAAGGACATAGCATTGTATGGCTATACCAACGTTAATCCACGCCTTTACTTTACATTGAATTTATGATTAAATCACTATTAATTATATGTTATTTTAAATAGAAAAACGCTTGATGAATATTTGAGGTTATGTGTCAAATAGTAAGTATACATTTTGTGTACATCTTTGCCTATTTCAATTGACACAGACTATTCCTATGTTAAATACCCATGCTATATAATTTTGAATCCGCCATTTTTTTTTTTTTTAATTGGGGTAACCAATGATACTCCTTGACGCCAAGACGAATCTAACGAAATCAGTCCCTCCGTTTAGACTTTAGGACGAGACAAAGAACCATACACAGACACCAGCAGAAGCAGATGGACAGTCAAAGACCTAATAAAATCGGCCAAGTGCGAGTTGAACTCGCGTGGAGAGGGTTCCGTACATACGTATTTTTTTTTTTGATAAAATTCTTTACGTTTTCCTGTGATCTACAAGCAATGGTATTTGAAGATTTTGTACTGAAGAAATGTTTTGTTTATTTTTCAAAATTTTAGGCTCTGTAGTTTCGGAGATCAGGGGGGGGGAATGGTCAATTTTCGTCTTCTTTCATGAATAAAATCAAAACTATTTATTTTACAATAATAACAAAAATATATTTGAAATCCTCATAACGAGCCCTTTCATTTGACAGGTGTCACTGCAAGGTTCGAAACACTTTTTTTAAAAATTCCTAATTTGTCCCCCGAAAATGACCCATATTTAAAAAAATAAAATATTTACATTACACATCTGTGTTTGGGTCATAGAGTTACACCATCCTACCAAATTCCACCTGATTTGGTCCAGTAGATTCGGAGCAAAATGGCTGTGACAGACGGACGGACAGACAGACGCACGAGTGATCCTATATAGTCCATTCGCTTAGATAGTGTCGCTACACTCACATTTACTTGCGGTTATTGTAATAAAGTACGAATATTTTTCGATGTTAACTGCCATCACTTGCGGGTGTCGCCGAAAGTGAATTTGGCAGTTTACTTCGAATTATATTTGTATTATATTACAATAACCACAAGTACGTGCGCGTGTAGCTACACTATCTAAGCGAATGGACTATAATTGTTCCATTTTTTGTACGGAACCCTAAAAATGATCTATATACACGGTTGTATTGTCAAGAGAATAAGAGCGTTTGTAGATAATTTTAAGCACATTGTCTGTTCACTTCTACTGCTGACTGTACATACATACATACATACAGCTCAAAAACAGTACCCTCAAAACTGGATACATCTCTTTGTACTCCATTGCCTTGAATCTTTAGTTCTGATGTATGGGCTGGGTAGTGTGCAGCTGAATGCAAGTAATGCGATAGAAAGGGACGCAGATGCACTTTCGAGCTTGCCTAAACACTGTTTTGCTAACTAGGTTAGGTTAGGTTAGAGCGCCTTCTATACCTATACTGCCCTCCTTAGAAAAAAGGGCGTAAGTCTCATAGAACCGCGTATGTATTAGTGACTTTATTTCTTTAGACGGAGGGTTAAATTTACTTTAACTATTAAATTACGCATGCGTCCTTTTTAGGGTTCCATACCAAAATTTTAAAAAAAGGAACCCTTATAGTGAGACTTCATTGTCTGTCTGTCTGTCTGTGTGTCACAGCAGTTTTTCTCAGAAACTATAAAAGCTATCACCTTGAAATTTTGCAGAATCTGTGTGTCTGTCTGTCTGTCACCAGGCTGTATCTCATGAACCGTGATAGCTAGACAGTTGAAATTTTCACAGATGATGTATTTCTGTTGCCGCTATAACAATAAATACTAAAAACAGAATAAAATAAATATTTAAGGGGGGCTCCCATACAACGTGATTTTTTTGTCGTTTTTTTACTAGATATTAATAACGGCAACAGGTAGATGCTTGAAATATTCACAAAATATTTAGTTGTATATTCACTTTAAAAATAAATAATTATATTAAAATAAAATAAATTTTCCATACAACAAACGTGATTTTTTGTAGATAATGGTACGGAACCCTTCATGCGCGAGTCCGGCTCGCACTTGGCAAACATACTCTTAGTAGATATTGCAAGTATCAAGAAGCTAGAAGTAGATACTTCCTATATATTGTACACTAGCTGTTGCCCGCGACTCCGTACGCGCAAAAAAGTAAAACATAGCCTATGTTACTCAGGGTTAATGTAGCATCCTAATGGTGAAAGAATTTTTGAAATCGGTCCAGTAGTTTTGAGTTTATTCGTTACATACACACACACAAAAATACAAATCTCTCCTCTTTATAATTATTAGTATAGATAATACTCGAATTCTTTGCTAGAAGCAAAGCAGCTAATGTTGATCCGGATGAATCCATTATACAAATTGTGACAGAATTGAGTGTTTCGGTGCGAGTAGTGTGACAACACTGATTTCGTGTACAGGATAATATAATCCTTGTCCTTATTTTATGCTTTTACTGTTCCTCCGGAAACTGTCCAATTTTAATTACAATTTTCCAAGATAAAAGTTACCTTTGTGCTATTTTAGACTATAATCTAACTCTGTGCCGAATTTGATCCAGATCCGCTCAGCCGTTCTATCCTGATTGTTTAACAAACATCTATGCATCCAAACTTTCGCATTTATAACAGTTGTACGATTCCAAACCATGCTCAAAAAATAGTTGAAATAGTAGTGAATATCAAATCAAAATCCATCCAGTATAGTGTCTAAGATTAGCGGTAACATATATTCATACAGGCAGAAACGGTGGGGACTTTACATTAACTAGCTTCTGCCCGCGTTTTCGTTCGCGTAGATTTCTATTATCATTATTCCCTCAGAAACTTTTAAATTTTCCGTGATGATAAGTAGCCTAAGTGTTAATTCAGGATATAAACTATCTCTATACCAAATTTCATTCAAATCTATCCAGCCGTTGCTCCGCGAGTAACAAACTAACAGACACACAAACATTCGCATTTATCAGCGGGATATGCATAGAAGGATGCTTCCTATGCCAGTGGGAGTCTGACGAATATTCTACGGCAGTTTAGACAGTCAAGATGCGTCAGTCCCTCGGGATGTCCCGTCTCTCCCGAAATCGTATGCACCCGATTTGCATACGGCAGCTGCATTGCAAGCTCATGTTTCGAGCAAATCTGCAAAAAATAACGTAAAAACGGGATCTTGATGATTCTACCGGTCTATTTACCCAACTGTCGAAGAAAGAGGGTTTTAACCGACTTCCCAAAAATGAGGGTAAAGTTTTGACGACGCGCTGGCCCAGGTGGTATTGGGTGTAGTAACCCTGCCTACGAAGCTAGCAGTCCCAAGTTACGTGCACGTGCACGTGCAGGTGCGCGTTCGCTTTCCACTGCGTTGTAGTGACATGTCGTAATGAGAATTCATACTATACAACGCAGTGGAAAGCGAACGCGTACGTGCACGTGCACGTCACGCAACCGGTGTGGCTCGGCCTTTAATCCCGATAAGGGCAGATATTTGTGTGATGAGCGCAAGTATTTGTAGCATAAGTCTTAGATGTTTTCTATTTATTTATGCATGTATTTCTCTATATAAGTAAGTATATCGTTGTCTAATACCCATAGACTAGCCTAGAGCTTAGTTTGGGACTAGGTCAATTTGTGTGACATTATCCCCTTGCTATCTTAGATGATTTTAAGTAGGCTTAAATACTTAAGTTTCCTGTATCGGCTGTATCTCAGGAACCGATCAAGTCTTCTTGGTCATGATAGTTCTCCTTTTAAATTCGTATATGTCCTTTTATTTAAGATATTTCTTAGATTTTAATTACGACACGCAACTCTGGTGAAAATTAGACTGAATTGCGGTCAATATTTACTAATAGGTCCCGAAATATTTATAGTATGTTACTACTTTAAGGCCCAGCCACACCGCTTGCGTGACGTGCACGTGCACGTGCGTGTTCGCTTGCCACTGCGTGCTATAGTGACGTGTCGTAAAGAGAATTCATACTATACAACGCAGTGGAAAGCGAACGCGCACGTGCACGTCACGCAAGCGTTGTGGCTTTGCCTTTAATGTTAATCTAACTTGTGTTAAATACTTACTACACTATCGCATTGGACTGACCTGTAATGATAGATTTATATGTCAAATAAATAAATAAAATCTAAAAAAAATATAATAACATGTCCTTTCCATAATGATTTTTAAGAGCTATCCAATGAATCCAATGATACCAAGGTTAGGTACAGTCAAGGAATTTAATTTGTGACCCACCTTAGGTCCAAAGTTAATCTGACATTCTACAGCAATAAGGTTGAGTTTCCTATTAATTACAAATGACTTGACATCTCTATTGACAATGACATCTTCAAGCAGATTTTCTTTGAAATGCGTAGCAAATTAACTTCCGTGACCGTACTTTATTTGCTTTACATGTATGGGTGGTACCGGACAAAACCGGCCAAGTGCGAGTCGGACTCGCTCACGAAGGGATCCGTACCATTATCTAAACAACATTAGACACTATACCAGTTGCCGTTATTATTATCGAGCAAAAAACGACAAGAAAATCACGTTTTTCGTATGGGCGCCCCGCTTTAATATTTATTTTATTGTGTTTTAGTATTTGTTGTTATAGCGGCAACAGAAATACATCATCTGTGAAAATTTCAACTGTCTAGCTATCACGGTTCATGAGACAGACAGACGGACTGTGGAGTGTTAGTAATAGAGCCCGTTTTTACCCTTTGGGTACGGAGTCCTAAAAATGAAACTAAGGGTTCCTTGATGACTACGAATCCCTAATCATGTTAAATTCACAGAAATTAAATAAATATTTACCGTACTGGATGGGTTCTTGACATTTTTATTTTATATTTTTTTATCGAAATTGTAGTTTTTATTTTATCGTTATTTATATGTGTTCATTTAATTTCTATAATGTGATAATCTTTTTAATAAATAGCCTATTAGTATCTTAAGTAGGTATTGTTAGCATTATGACATTTTTATTTACATTTTCATTTTAGAGGCAAGGACCTGTTTTCCACTTAGTTATTTTAATTATCGTTCCTGACGTAGAGACCTCGTCATGTTGTTCTCCTAGTCACTATTTTTAATTTAAGTAATTTAGCTTACATTTGTAATGATTTTATTTGTGTTAGTTTTAAAATAATTATTTATTACTGTATTACCTTGTAATGTTACTTTTAAGTATTATTGTATTTTATGATTGGAAAGAATGACCTTCTGCTGGAGTTTCTTGCGGCGCATCTTCTCCGCAATGATGGTCTTGTCCGAAGCGCTAGTAGATTCACTCCATGTTACCGACGTGTAAAAGAGCCCTCATGTGGCCAATTTACTGAATAAATATTTTGAATTTTGAATTTTTTGAATTTTAGCGGGTTACTTAGGTATTTTAGACTTATAAGTATATGTTGCGGTGCCCTTGCAGGGTGTCCACGAGGAGCTGACTAGTTTAAGACAACAACACCTGTCTCAAATGTGTGTGCCATAATGTGACAACAATAAATAAATGAATATGAATATGAAATATATGTAGACGATAGTGTCAAAATATGTTGTCGTGTTTTTAAGCTAACTTTTTGTTTGTTTTGTAACTATGGCCGCACTTAATAGTACATTATTGCCTAGGCATGGAAGTAGGCAATTGCGGGCTGAGTATTGGATTAAACGGACGAGCTTGCGAGTCCGTTTAAAAATACGAAGCCCGCAATTGCTGTTCCTGCCGAGGCAAATATAGTGCTTTTCTCAAAAATCGCAAGAAACAATTTGTGTTGGAATCAAATCTTCATCGCTTGAACTCATTTTTTGAATTGCATACAAAGAGAAACTTCATGTGAAAAAACCATCACTCCTTACCGCCTTTTTGTTTATGACAAGGAGAAACGCAGTTTTTGTTTTAAAAAAAACATAAGCTATTCCAGGCACAAATAAAAAAGTTATGTTTCGAGTAAAATTTGGATGTATAAGACTTGTGCCCTCATTTTATTACGGCCCTTTTCACTTTTTAAAAAGTTACAAGATAGATAGTAATGGAATTTGTATGTTTTTTTTTTAATTTGAGAACTGTCAGTAAACTATGTCCTTCGCGTCTCAATATGTAGATAGGAATGTCAACATTTCCGGACATTTTTGAGAAAAATAAATATCACGAAACAATGTTGCACAAATTGACCTAGTATCTATAATATAGATTGTATGTCCTTATATTAACGATATCCATGTAATTCCATATTTTCTGGCCATGCAATGCAATTCACATTGATGAATATATAAACCGAACTAACCAATCTATCAAAATCAAACTATAGCCTGATGCTTTGGGCACCAGACCACGATGGTACATACTTCTTATACAGGGTGCCCTGTATATAAACCACCCTTTGCTCTATCTTAACAATAACATGGGTCTAATAAAAGTCTTATAATTTTCGACATTATCTCAGTTTTGTGAAATTTCCATATTTTGCATTTTATTTCTGTTTTGTTAATCCCTCTTCCATAAGTTGAGGCTTTAGGTCAATTTATCTATACTTATATTATGAAGTTGAAGAGTTTGTTTGTTTGCTTGAACGCGCTAATCTCAGGAACTACTGGTCCGATTTGAAAAAATATTTTAGTGTTAGATAGACCATAGATAGGCTATAGGCTATATATCATCACGCTAAGACCAATAGGAGCGGAGCACCAATGAAGATTGTTTCAACCTTCTACGTTAACAAAGTCGCGGGTTAAAGTTAGCGTTAGCCCAAAGTAACTATTCCACGGGGACGAAGTCGCGGGCAGAAGCTAGTTATGAATAAATATTGTTGAATAGTAGTTGCACCATAAGATGTATATCAAGATTTTACCAGCACTTTATATTGGTTACTAGCTTCTGCCCGCGACTTCGTGCCCGTGGAATAGTTACTTTGGGCTAACACTAACTTTAACCCGCGACTTTGTTAACGTAGAAGGTTGAAACATTCTTCATTGGTGCTCCTCTCCTATTGGCCTTAGCGTGATGATATATAGCCTATAGCCTTCCTCGATAAATGGGCTATCTAACACTGAAAGAATTTTTCAAATCAGACCAGTAGTTCCTGAGATTAGCGCGTTCAAGCAAACAAACACAAACTTTTCAGCTTTATAATAGTATTTGCCTTCCCCTCAGCTTAGGTACTTAAATAATCAGGTCAAATCGTAATAGAAGCCATCCGCTAAACGCAAACAATAGGGAAAAGAAATAACAGGTTAAATGATACCTAAAATAACACCAAAGACACATATTCTACGACAGGTCAAGCCTATAATATACCTTCATAAATTCTACGCAACATCTTGTTCGAGCAAATACTTAAGAAGCATTAAAAGATAAAAGAAATTTATTCAGTAAGTAAGCCGCACGGGCACTTTTGCGTCAAGAATCTACCAGCGCTTCCCAAGAGAAGACCACTGCTGAGAAGAAACGCCGCAAGAAACTCAGCAGTCAGTCATTTTTTAAACATATTTCTTATTACAATGGTACTACTTAGTCTAGCATTATATAAAGCTATAAATATTAAATTAAATATAGTATCAAGTAACATGCGTAGTTCAGCAGGAAAACATGCCAATTAAGAATCTTACGGGAGAGATTGAGAGAAAAAAAAACACATACTTATGTGTATATAAGATGGTGCGAGACGACCACATAAAAGTTTCGATATGTTTTCCTACATCAACGGTGTCCCCTAGACAAGATAAAGAATTTGCATTTGAATAAATTATTTTTGACTAAGTTTCGGGTTTAGGCCATGCATTTCATTCGCTTGAAAGAAAGCTTGCTAGGGTTTGTTGAATAGGTACTACACGTATCGTTTTTGTTTATTAAAACATCATAGAGAACTTAAAATTTAATGCAGTCTTCATATTGTCTTCGTAGTCAGTGTTTAATATTGAATCTATACTACTGTCCGCAAACCAAGAGCCTCACAAGAGTTTCAAAGATGTACGTTCATTTCTCTAAACTACTCTTCTATCGAATTCCTAATCGAATGAAATGTCAATAACGCTTCAAAATTAACACGGCTAACACCAACTTAACAATACACCTGAAAAAGGCGCCACTGTCGAACTACTTCATACTTTTTATTCTAAACAAATGCGTTTCCAGTTTCACCCACCAGCACAGATAACTTTGCAATCGGAGCATGTCTCTTTCTATCAAAATCCCACATATTACACAAAACCGCGCAAGTAAACTCGGTATGCGGACTCAGTACGACACTGGGTTGCACAGTGTCGTTTCAAACCTTATAAATAAAGTGGCCATCCTTCTGTCTCGCTTGATGGAAAGCGTACACACGCGTAAGGTCAATGCTCTGCGTCTCCGCCCATTTCAGCTTGACCTTCCACGCGTCTATGGTGCTATATGATTCTGGGTGGAAGCGGGTGGTGTTGGTCGACGTGAAGAGGTCCGGGTTAGTTGGTATCGCTCACAGTTGACAGGTTGACACAGCCACCGCTTGTTTGGCCATTGCATATAGGTTTGTTAATCAATAAACGGTGCTGAATGTTGCTGTTAGTGTAATAAGGGTCATAATCGCTCTTTTTACGCTAGAATACAACTAATCTTGATTCTTACTGATATTATAAATACGGAAGTGTGTTTTGTCACGGTTTAACGCAGAGATAGTCTATAGCCTAGAGATGGACATAGGGTCTTAGTGGTGAACCTTGTGCAGGGTCTGTCCGGATCGCTACCACCATCTCATCCATTAACCCACCGCCAGCAGCATTCGCATTGTGTTCCGGTGTGGGGATAGGACAACCGGTGAAATTACTAGTATAGAGGCATTCCATCTTAGTTCAGGGTTGGCAACACATTTGCGGTCTTCAGATTGTAGTCTAAAGGATACAAATGTCTATGGGTAGCAATGTACACGCTTTTTTTTTATGCGTTGATAATGTCCTCTTTCTATACCAAATTTAAGAATATTCTTAGAAATTTCCGAGAATTTCTCATAAGACTCAAATTTTGAGAAGTTACTATTCGGTACAATCTCACAATGTGTGCTCGTTTGCCTGAAGGAATTGTTATAAAAGACTTCTAGACGGATAGTCACTTTCACTGTAGTACGTATGGTCGTATGGCTACTTGTTATTTAAAAAAAATCCCAATAGCTCAAAGGTTAACTGGAAGAGGTCCCTTTAAGGCATAAGTTCGCCTTTGTACATACCTTTTGTGTTTTTGTCTATTTTGTTGTTTGTTATTTTCCCGTTGGTACAATATATGTATTATATACCCTATGTTGCACCGCCACCACAATCTCTGCTTTGCCAAAAGGTTAACTGGTAGAGTGAGTAAGTTCGCCTTTTGTATATTAAATGTATTATTTTGTGCAATAAAGATTAAATAAATAAATAAAGTATTTACATACATACATACAATAGCTAGGCCTTACTACTAGAAGAAATCGGTTCATCTTTATTAAAGAGATTTGTTAAATGGGTCATGAGCATGATCATGATAGAGCACCTGCTACCTTGCTATGCGGAGGAGAAACTTTGAGAATAAACTCTTGATAGTAGACAGAGCTTCTTTCGAGCCAGAACATCTCTGGCAGCCTATAGTTCATACTAGAAGAAGTCGGTTCATCTTTTTAGAGATGTTTTTTAATGAAATGTTCATGATCATGTCCAGTAAGGACTCCAGCTACCTTGCTATACGGAGGAGAAACTTTGAGAATCAACGCTTGATAGTAGGCAGAGCTTCTTTCGGGCCAGAACACCTCTGGGAGCCTGTAGTTCTTACTAGAAGAAGTCGGTTCATATTTTTTAGAGATGTTTTTAATGAAATGTTCATGATCATGTCCAGTTAGGGCACCAGCTACCTTGCTGTGCGTAGGAGAGACTTTGAGAATCAACTCTTGATAGTAGGGAGAGCTTCTTTCGGGCCAGAACATCTCTGGCAGCCTATAGTTCTAACTAGAAGAAGTTGGTTAATCTTTTTTAGAGATATTTTTAATGAAATGTTCATGATCATGTCCAGTAAGGGGACCAGCTACCTTGCTATACGGAGGAGAGACTTTGAGAATCAACTCTTGATAGTAGGCAGAGCTTCTTTCGAGCCAGAGCACCTCTGGGAGCCCGTGAAATACAAATTCAAACTCATTACATTTATTGGACAAAAACACACTGCAACAGACATCTAGTACAAAAAAAAACAAGATTAAAAGCAAAGGGTGATAGGGGATATTGTTTGAACCCCGTCCCCACCCTCCAACAGTCACTGGATGCATGTCAACGTGTTCATTAGGACCCAAAAAAATAACCGACTTCAAATGTTCACCGATTTCTCCGTCAATTGTGGACCGATTTTGAAAATTATTTTTTTGTTTGATAGGCATATGGTCCCAAATCGGTACCTGATGAGGAAATCCGTGAGGAATTGAGGGAACTCCTGAAATGTTATAGACACAGCATTTTAGTATTTTCAATAACAAGTCCAGCATTTGCATTCAGAAAGTATCATTTGGGGAAGTGAAACTGATGATGAAGACCTCAGATGGCCACCTGAACTCCTCAACGGTACCGATAAGATATTTTGATTAAGATAGCTAAGCGACTATAACGACGCAAATAAATGGTTTAAATATATGACTATGACTTTCCCACGCCGTTGCTTGCGGCGACCTAGAAATGTCTTATAGTTTTTTATTAATTAAGAAGTGGTATTGCTGCCATTTTTAAACGAATTCAAAAAAGGGTGGAGGTTCTCAATGTGTCGAGATCTATTTTTTATTTATGTTCCCCGGTTACTGAAAGACCGCTGGAGCGATTTTAAATTATTATTTTTGTTTGAAAGGATATACTTTCTAGTTAGTCCCATTGTCAACATGTGTCAGGATCTGATGATTGGATCTTGGAGAAATCGAGGAAACTCCTAAAATATTAAAGGCACACCTATAGCGATTTAGATTCTTTCCATAGTAACAAAACATTTATAAAAAAAGTTATTTTATCTACACTCATATCATAAGTCCTCTATTATGCGTTCAAAACCCGTAGGCAATGACCAGCATTACCAGTGGTAGTAGGTGACAGCGATGACCGCTGTTAATTTTGGAAGATGTTCCAAATTTGGATCTCATTACCTTACAATATTAGATAACGTAATTTTAAAATTACGTTACAGCTGTCATCGCTGTCACCTACTACCACAGGTCTGCCCTGCTAATCCATACTCAGTATCTCACATAAAACTGCTGTACAAATATCAACCTTATTACTCACAGAAGAGAAATAAAACTGCTTTGGTTATTCAATTTGGGATACTGCTTATTAGGTTAGTAGGGCAGAGGTAGGGTAATGCTGATCATTTGCCTTTCGGTTTCTGAACCCATCTTAGAGTACTTATAATATGTGTGTAGATAAAGTACTGTCCGCGACTCTGCGTAATTAGCATTACAACTCATGAGATCTATTATGAAACTCGCCTTGCGGCTCGTTTTATAAACCGCACTCATGTTGTAATTCCTGTCATTACGCAACCGTCACGTAAACTACTATTTTTCGTTCATGCGTTCAAGGCGGTTTTTTAAACCATTTATTTTAGTTGCACCTTTTAACAGCAAGAAGGCAAGAATATGTGTATTTTTAAACAAATTCCGAAGAAAATCCCATACATAGGTCGATTGTCGTCAAAGTAAAAATACATCATGTTGCCAAGATCTATAAATTGAGACATGTTTCATTCCTGTTCGTGGGTGGGGAAATTTTTGCCAATCGTCCAAAAAACGTTGCACTGTAGTTTGAAGTGGGGTACACTACATAATCTCTTTGTTTTCGATATTGATAAACAGTTTCAGAATTCCGATTTTGAAATCTCCGAATTATCACTATTCCGAATTTTAGTTTCGAATAATCGTATTTCCGACTTATTAAAATCCCGAAAAATTGTTTTCCGAATATCACACACAATTCCGAAAAACGGAAAAAATAATTTTGTAATTCCGAATATTCCTATTCCGAATCCCGAATATTCATTATTCCGAAATTGTCCCTAAGATTTTTTATCTCAAATAAGCGCCTGATAAAAACCAATATGCTGTTGCTCGTTTTTTCAATTAAATATAATTCATTATCCTGCAGTTTACATACAAAGACATACGCACCTTTAGAACAATAATGACCTAATTCAAAATTTGTGCTTTCAAACTTCGAGTCATAAATTTATTATCATAGAGACCTAACTCGAAATTTAAAATTTCTCAATTAGGTCACTATTGTTCTTGTGTCGCACCTTCAGAACAATAGTGAACTAATTGAGAAATTTTAAATTTCGAGTTTGGTCTCTATGATAATAAATTTATGACTCGAAGTTTGAAAGCACAAATTTTGAATTAGGTCATTATTGTTCTAAAGGTGCGAATTATCGAGGAATAAATGGTTAGAATCACTATCACTATCACTACATAGTTTAACCTCGTAAGGCCCTGTGTGCAATAGGATGTAAATAATCAAGGCAATTTAATTTGAACTGTGTTGCAATGAGAATAAGGTGTATTTTACTATCTTCATAAACTGAAAATGGAATTATCGAACAAACGTAATTGAACTTTATGGCCTTGACGGTAGATTCAAAGTCCCACTCACAAAAAACTTCCTGTTTTTAGTATGGTGGGCTTTACGAGGATAAAACAAAGTCGCTTCCCGCTGTCTGTCTGTCCCTATGTATGCTTAGATCTTTAAAACTACCCAACGGATTTTGATGCGGTTATTTTTAATAGATAAAGTGATTCAAGAGGAAGGTTTTTATGTATAGTTTTGGATTATGTACGGGTATTACAGAAAACTGGCATAAACCGAAGCGAAGCGAGGGCGGGTCACTAGTAGTTAGATAAAACCCAAGTGTGCATCGCATCAAACTGAAGGGTTCAGTAACATATTATTATTGAGAATGCTTCTAGTTTTAAGTCCGCCTTTTGGTACACTGTTTTAATTTTACGCCATAAAGTATTTTTCTCAAACATGCAGTGAAATATTGATGTTATGTTCCTTATAATAGGCTGCGAAGTATGACGTTTCAGGTGCGGCTAGGACAAGAGGTCGTTAATGGAACGTGCAGGCCTAGGCCGGCAAAGTCCTCTTTTTCATTTCCATTCCACATAAATTTGTGGCACAGGCAACACGACATTCTGCCACTATGCGTGTTAAAAAAATAAAACTTTTTGTTGTTTATTTCATTGCATGTTTGAAAAAAGCACTATACATACCTCGGCGGGAAATATGGGGTTGCCCGCCTCAGACCTATCCGACCTCGCTTTGCTCGGCCGTCTATTCTATATGTCTTCGGCCGGCAACCCCTTTTGTCCCGGCCTCTGTAGTAATGTACTATAAACACAAAAATAAATCATTTTAATTAATCTTTACGGTGTTAATAGGTCATATTTTTTGTAAGCTTTTTATGGGGTCTTTTTTTCTGTCCTGGGACACTAAAAATTGGCATCAAGGTTAGTAATCCTGATATAAAGCTGAGTGACATTTCGGTGATTTTTTAATTGTTACACAGTAGTTTTTTTTATATTCTTCTGTTATTAAAAAATAGTTTTTCTTTGTTTATATTCAAACGCGGGGCGGCAACTTGGCAGTAAAGATTCGGAAGCTTTGAAACTCAAACCAAAATTAATAACTTGAGAGTATGTATCAAATAATAATAATATGTGTGCATAATCTTATTCAAGTGCAAACTGCTTAACCAAAGGGCATTGGGTAAATTTGTTTGAAGAATACTGTAATTTTTTTTTTCAGCGGCCACGGATGATTTTTACATAGTTATTTAGAGGACCTCTAAATACACATAGATATGTTTATGGCGTTAAATAATATCGGAGCAGAGATTTTAAAGATTTAAGTATTCAGTTTTTAGTACAAAAGTAGCCCCAACTATGAATATTTAAATATCTCGCCTCCGACGCACTTAAGAGTATTACATTACATAACAAAATATGTTTATTTTTAATAATTCTATCATAATTTACCACTTTTACGAATGGCCGCTCACCTTGACAATGTATGAATTTTACAAATGACAACACTTTTACCCAAACCCCTTTGTCTATTGTTATGAACGTACCTATTTTTTTAACCAAAAATATACCTATAAAATAAACTACAAAATATTTTATCGACTGAAGATTTTTTAAATAAACTTTTTAAAACGAATGTTATGAATAAGAGTTCCTTTTATAATAGATTACGGAACGCTACAGGCAAAATTATTACCTTTATCCTACAAATTTGTGTTGCTTTTCAAAAAAATAATGATTAACATGTAATTATAGCATAGCACAAAGTAGCTGTTAAATGTAATAAAGTCTCATAACGAACCTATAACCTATATCTTTATAACACTATTCGCAAACCGCACAGTTTCGCTTTAGAACGTATTTTACCATCGTAAAGCATTGTGAACCGGCCGAGTTCCATATTTGCCGTCAGGTACGCGACAGAGACAACCTACTGCTACACTTACAAGCATTTACACCGGACGCAAAGAAACCTCAATCAATACAATAAACCAACTCGTCAAATGTACGCGCCATTTTGCTTTTTATCGCTCAAACCGTTCCAACTACGCGTTACACGTTGTCACCGTTGAAGAGAACGGAAAAAATTAGACTAGAAATGTGTGTAATACGTTTGTGTTAGCTGTAGTAACACGGCGACGGTTGAGCGTTTAGGTTTTAAACATCGAACGCGCCTCGTAATCTGCGATCTAAAATGGCGGCCGTCTTACCGAGCGAGAGAGTCCGATTCGGGAATTTGGAAAATTGGTGTTTTTTTCTGTTGTAAAGAGAGCAGTATAGTATAAGGTTAGGCGGAGAACAGGAGGGGCGATCTCCGCAGGCAAAGCGGTGTGAAGGGAAAAGTGCCGTGGCAGACGAGGTGTACTGTCGCGAGATATGTCCCGCGACCGGCCCAGACGGTATACGGGCTTTGCGATAGATCTGAGGGATTTATAGGGGTTTTTTAAAATAATACTATTCATTTGGAATGGTGATTTCTTTTTGTGCATTAATGATGCAGTCTTTTTTTGTACTTTAAGAATGAATTGTTTAGATAATTATTGTTGGGATAATCCTCCGAAATATATTTTTTTTAACACGAAGTTGATATCGTACTAGAAACTAGTTTAGCCATATAAATCCTTTTTTTTTTTTGTAATTTGGCTACTTTCTTAAAGAACATAACTATTTTAAGCCTCTCTACTAGTTAAGATAAAAGTTCCTAAGATTTAACCACGGCAGCTTCATTCATGAAATTAGATTCTTCACGTCTGATTTTAGGGTGCAAAATCTAATTAAAACTAAATTTCACATTAATATCTTCGGCTTTTGAAGGTGACATTTGAATGACATCACCTTTATTACCACTATGAAGTAAATAAACGCTAAACTTGGTCATGCGGAGAGAATGGATGAACTGAGATTGAGGAAACAGATATATGAGGCAAGAGTAAAACTGGGCATTCACGGGCGCGCCGTTTGTCTCGGCGACAGATGGAGAGTATACAACTGGATGGGCGTAATATTTTGACCACATTTACGGGCGCGCCACGCCGCGCCATTTAATTTCCGCTTCTCTAAGTTCTAGGTGGTCGTGTCAGTCGTGTCAGTCGTGTCTCGTGTTCCAACGTTGAATTTCGACATTCACGATAGTTCCATTAGGATGCGTCGCGCTGGCTTTCCGTCCATTTGGAAATCCAACGTACCACGCCAAGTACTTTTAAACGCTATAGTTTTGACATTCACGAATCTATCTTGGCGCGGCGCTACTCTATTCGGCTTTTTGGAGCGGTCGTGAATGCCCAGCTATGGGAATGTTGGAAGAGGGCGGCCAAGGCGAATGTTCCACGATCAGATCGGGGACGTACCTATTAAGAAAGGGCCAGGTCAGGATTACCCTAAACCGACGCTCGTGTATGAAGAGACTTATGAGTGTGGAGGAAGCGAGGGAAGATTGTCAGGATCGTAGCAAGTGGAAGGAAGTGGTCTCTGCCTACCCGTACGGGGAAGAGGCGTGATTGTATGTAAGTATGTATATAATATGTTAACCCCCGGCCATTCTGGACCCTTTCATTTTTAATTTCGAGTTAATAGCTACGGACAGACACCGAAGTATCACCATAAGGGTCCTTTTTTAACCCGCGTTTTGGTACCAAAGCCTAAAATACAACTATTCCACTAAGAAACGTTTAGCTTTTTTTCGATATGCACTAGTAACTCATCCAAAACTAACAGATATACACACAAACCGAAGACAGGCGGACAAGACGAAATGAAAAGAGTTCCGTTTTTACCATTTCATCATCAAAACCCGAAAATAAATATAAATTATGAGATTTTCTTACATATACAACATAAAACCTGAGATTAGCTGAGTGACGTAACATCGGCTCTTAAGATATCTCGGCACTTATCCCCGTCCCATGGTCCCGCGCGCACCGGCTACCTATCTTTCATTGCACGTACGAGAGGGGAGGGGGGCATACGCGGAGGGAGCAGGGAGCCATCTTGCCCGCGACCGCCGTTCCGCGCGCGTCTCGTGTCAAACCGCTTATAATTCGCACTAATTACCCATTCAAACTACAGAAAAACAATACAAAAACAGTGTACAGTGCCCAAAAAGTGTCCAAAGTGTAGTGAAGTGTTGTTGTGAGCAAGGTGAGTACTCTTTGTGCACGACAATTATCATTCTGATCGATTTGGACCGGTCGCGCGGGGAGGACGCTTGCCTTTTATATCTTTTGTTGTTTTGTAACTAAATCAATAATTTTAGTGGCGGCCGGACCGCTCTTAATTCGAATTTGGAAGCGTTTCGTTTGAGTATACTAAAAGTGAGTGAGAATCGGGTTAGATGAACGCTGTGCGAATTTTAGTGATGTGTTCTAGTGTGATGTAAAACCAAAACAAACCTAGTAAAAGGTACCTATTTTCGAATTATGAACGCATTGTTTTAGGATAATGGCTTCTTAAAATAGACGAGCCAATTCAATACATCATTCTTCCATTCATAAAATGCATTGTTGAATCATTTTATTATCATATTACATTAGTATTTACTACGTTATCTTGACATGTTATGATATAACATAAAGTAGTATTATTAAAGCTTTATCGTAATATGCAAGAAACCTCATTAATTGAAGAACTTGTCATTAAACCGCTTTTTAAGCTTCTATTCATATCTATTACCTAATCTACGTAGAAAGTTACATTATTGGATGAGTAATTTGTTTTGGTTATTAGTAGTTTTTAATACACAACACCTGCTCAATCTTTTTATGAGATGCATGCTATTTACTTGATAATTTGTCATTCATGACACCTGTAGCTATTATGAGAGTTAGCATACGCCTAAATACATATCTAACTCGTTCTAGACAAAGGAATTCGATGCCAGTATTTATCTACCTCCGCCGCAATAAACCTAGACACTCGACCTTAAAAGACCTTTTTATGACGATAACCAGTCTAAGAACATACTTATCAATACCAATACAATTATCTTTCATTCATGCTAATGAATAAGTTAAAGAGCGATAAATAAATGTTACATCACTACGATAATACTGTTTGCATAAATTTTAAAAATAAAGCATTCTAAATTTGGAATCCGTTTTAAATTTAGAATAAAGACAATTGATTTTCGAATCGTTCGGGCGATAGCCGAGCTATGATGGCGGACACAGCACATCGAGCATAAAATAATTGCATTCGCACCGCGCCTTGTGAAACTCTACCTACGTTTATTTAACTGCGTTATTACCCGGACACGTGGAAATGCGAGATCGCGATCAGAAACCTCGTTCGGCGGCGATCATCTCGAATTTGTCGCGTTGCATTCCATCGACAAGACGGGTCATCTTTTTTCGAGGTGCCTATTACCCCGCCAGATGGAAAGGTATCTCCGTGCTGTGTACTTGTAGAGTTGAATGGGCTTCATAAATATTCTGTGTTGTGTTTTAATGCTGATTCACTGGTCATTATTGTGAGTCTCGTCTCGTCAAATGCTTGAGTTTTTGAACTGTTTGTTGTATTTGGAACGAGATGTGTTTCAGTGAGTTATTTTTGTCGGACGCGAAAATAAATAAAATACTTACTATAGATTGGTCACTGATCGTATATTGCCAAACATAATATTTTGCTAAGGATGAGCTCTTTCCTCGTAGATAATGCTATGTCATCGATATAGACGCCGCCAGCCAAAATTCTTTTCAATGGTCTGTTATGGATTGGTCAGAAATCGTTGTAAATAAAACATGGGAAAATTAGGAAAGTTGGTTATTACGTTCATTCTTGTTTTTGCCATCGACTGCCACTTGAAAACGTGTGTGCACTACTGTTCTATTAATTATGTTGCTTGTAATATTATCAATGCATGTTCAAATAATCGTTTTTTAATGCTATTTTATAATATTACTAGCGACCCGGCGTCGCTTTGCTTCGGTTTCTGTGAGTTTTCTGTGACACTCGTACATAGAAGCGATGTGAGTTAGCGGATAAACAGAGAAACAGACAAACCGATGCGCAGAGTGGCTTTGTTTTATACTATGTAAAGAAGATTAAGAAGAAGAGTCAACTATCTTTGTGTAGGAGAGTAAACTACGAATCTGCACGAGAATTGATAGCAATTGGTAGAGCTAATTCTTTTGCCCTAATTAGAAACCTAACCTATGTCAGCCTACCAATGTACCAGACTAGTACATTGCAAAGTATCAAAATATTGGAAGGATATTTTTGAGCATTATACATTCTTGATGTGTGTAGATCGACCTAGCCTCCAGAATCCCCAGGTTTGCGCTTGAGGACGTAATACCAAACATAAAAGGGACCCTATAGTTAATTCGATAACGTTGCAATTACGTTATTAACATAGGTAACCAATTTTTGCCTAGCTTTGTCTGGTATACTAATCAAGACGGACAATTGATTGATAAGGTCAGTTCAATCTTGTCAGGATTTTCTTAGGCCCGTTTTAATTCACTGATCTTCTATGAGATACTAGTCTCAAAACAAGATAGTGTAAATGTTAAGTCATACAATACCTCCCTGACACGTCATGAGATGGGCATGTCGCTCAAGATTCAGATTCAGATTTTATTACTCAATATAACACAGTATAAATTACATTATGCAGTGCAAGAAAAGAAGAATATACTCAAATATACAATTTATTTATAATTACAACAGCCCTTAGAAATGTGGAATGTTTTTCTACTTAGGTATATAGAGAAATACATAGGTACTTAAATATATACGGTCAGATCGGCGACGTATTAAAAAAGGGCCAGGTCAGGAGAACCTTAAATCAACGCACGTGTATGAAAACACTTATGAGTGTGGAGGAAGCGAGGGAAGTTTTCCTGGATCGTAGCAATTGGAAGGAAGTGGTATCGGCCTAGCCCTACGGGAAAGAGGCGTATATTGTATGTATGCATAAAATACATATCTAGTTAGCATTCAAGATTCAGGGACAAATACGAACGCATCACAACACAAGAGAAGATAAATATATAAAAAGTACCGTGATTGAGTGACTGACTGACAGACAAAGCACAGCCTAAACCGCTGGACCTAGGGGCTTGACATTTGGAGGGAGTATTCTTTGGGTACTAAGAAAGGATTTTCCAAAAATTCGTCCCCCAACGGGAAGAAATAGCAGCGGGAAACTAATTCTACGCGTGCGAAGTCGCGTGCGTCCTCTAGTTTAACAATTATGATTGTCTAAAACAGTGCCTAGAAGCAGAATTAATGCTAGCATACGTTCACGTATTACATACGTTTACCTAGGTAACAACAGAAAACAAATCTTTGTACAATTGTTATACTTACCTTAAATCCCACTTCAGAATTTGGCGATACCCACTCAGGCGCAGAAAACTTAGCTTGATTAGTTCAACGCTGATGAACATTGCACCCTTATGGTTGCGAGAAAAAAAAAATGCTGTCTGTTGCGCTGTGCATCTTCCTCCGTGCGCGTGATCCACTGTTCAACATTTAACCACTTTTGTATTGGTCAAACATTAGTGTTTCACATTTGTATGGAAAAAAAATATATATTTTTTGCAGACTTCGCTTGCGCCCTAACTCTTTATAGTGTAAAAAATTAATATGTCTACTTTCAAAGTGAAAGGAAAATATTTAGAGATTGCACAAATTGACCACTTGTGCTTTAGCAGATTTTCAATGTTTATTATTTTTCCTAAAACAACAAGCAATAACTAACTTTTCAGTCAACTTATGTCAAACGCTAATAATTCCGACCATTATCACAATTATTTCTGCCTGTTACGGCTTTGGAGAATTGCGTAATCATGAAAATTTATTCAAAAGGTGGTCATAGTGTGCAACCCCTAAATACCAACTAATTTCATTATAATTTTTATTACTGTTCTTTTAGATAAATAGGAGCAAGAATGCGAGCGAATTCACTGAAAATTGCACTAAGAAAAATTACACACCCTATCAAGCATGCATACAAATTCATAGTAAACAGTGGCTCGCGCAATCAGTTGGCGGTCGCCAACATCGAAATCATACCATAACTTAACAAGAGTGGTGTTAAACGTCAAGAGACAAAAAATACAGACCGAACCTCACTTTCATAGACAAAAAATGATGCCGATATAAAATTTCTCGAGCTAAGTTTACAAAAACTAGTCTCTAACTTTTATTAGTTTCGTGAACAAGTCTAAAAAAAAGCACGCTTTAAAAACCCAACTGTTGCTAACTTTAAATCGTTATAAATCCTAAATGATCATTCAAAATGAAAATTTATGAAAGAATACTAACGATGATTTTTAAATACCTATTCAATGATACCCCACTTGTCATAGTTTCGACTTTGTTTTTGTCTTTTTTACAATGCCGCCTGGTTGCCGCCATATTGAATTTTGATTACTATCATATCTTTAGCGACTATCGCAAGATTAAGACAAATCGATTGACATAAGAATCATCAAAATCGGCTCACGCGTTTTATTTCTAGAGCGCCAAAAAGGAACAAACATACCTACATACATACAAAAAAAAAAACATGGCTGCACTGCCTAAAAACGATTGCCATTGACACTGTTTTAAATGGGAATGAGCAAGGTCATGATTTGGACTGTAATTTAAATAAAGGACACGCGAACAAATACCGTCTGAATATCTAATTTCTGGACTCCTTGTTTAGGAACAATAGGTCTTAAAATTACTACGTCAGGTAATTCGGTTGTTATATTTTAATTAAACCACCTGCGATGATTACTATATCCTTATTTATATTAGGGACATACACGAAGGTCAGTATTTGCAGTTTAATAGACACAGCAATTTGGTCTTTCTTTTGTTTGAAATAAAGTTGCACGTTCTACGCTAGAACTCTGTCATATGAATGAAAGTTGTTGTTTCTTAGGGTATGCCAATAGCAAGAATAAAATCGCTGCTTGACGAAGTGAAGATTGAGCCTTTCCGAAGGGTGACTCTTGGGGAGGTCTGTCCAGTAGTAGACACTATACGATTTTCGGCTTAAATGGTGATGATAAAAACTCTAGAGGTTGGGCAAATTGGCCTATTGACAAATAAGGACAAGCAGTATGTCGCCGGATAGGTAATTCTAAGTTGTAAAACTATTACTATGGCAGGTAGTTTGAAATCTTTGTGTGAAATAAGTTATCGCCATACAAAGACGGCGGTAGGCGTCCCGAGGTTCCAGATTTAAAAAAAAACTCACACTTATTTGAGGGTTCCCGCTATACAAAATCGTTGTACAATTAAAAACGTTATCCGATGACATAGTGCTTATTGTTATTGGTTTCTAGGCCAGCGTTCATACTTTTTTGTCCATTCTCCTTTGAAAATTATTATTTAAGTACAATGACCATGTCAGAGGAAAGTCTTTCAGTGAATCCAATTTTTAAGTAGTGAAGAAGAAGAAAGAAGATGAAATACATTTATATACCAACCATAAGACACATACGACGACGTTTGACGACGTGCTAGCCTAGTTGGTAGTGACCCTGCCTACGAAGCTAGCGGTCCTGGGTTCAAATCCCGGTAAGGGCAGATATTTGTGTGATGAGCACGAGTATTTGTTCCCGAGTCGTGGATGTTTTCTATGTATTTAAGTATATATTTCTCTATATAAGTATTTCTATAGTTGTCTAGTACCCATAGTACAAGCCTGGAGCTTAGTTTGGGACTAGGTCAATTTGTGTGAGATCGTCCCTTGATATTTATTATTTATTTTATTTACATACAAATGGTTAAAAAAATCAGTAAAGGTAAGGGAGGAGGTTGGTAGTGGGAAGACCTTTGGTGTAGGAAAGTAGTGAGTGCAGAGTTCACAGTGGATAGATTGGAAGAAGAAAACATGTTGTGCCGACTACACCTATGTTGGACAAGGAGAGGAAGATGATGATGGGAAGATCTTTTGCAGGGTCCGTCTGGTGCGCTTCCTCTTCTTTAAGCTACTTCTAAGCAGCAATGTCGCAATGTTGTGATCCGGTGTGAGGATTTGGAGATAGGACAACCGGGGAAATTACTTGCATAGAGGCATGCTATTGGAGTTATTGCACTTCTTATAACGCAGAATTTTGAAACTTTCATAAAAGTAATCGTTTAAGGTTTAATAGCATCGATAAGGAATAGTTTTAATTGTTTAATCAATGCTGTAGGCTTTTCTATATTGTTTATAAAGTTAGGTAGGTGGTTATAAATTTTTATCATCATGTGGGGCTGTGTGTTACTATTTTCATTATGAAGAAGGTCACTATATATAATAAAATCTAAACGTATTAAAATAAAATAAAACTAAGCTACTCAAATATCAAAGATATAAATAATAATCACCAGTATAAAAAGGACACCCCCTCTAGCAGGTCCGCTCGCGGCATGGTCCCCATGACACTGGCTGCATTACCTCTCTGGAGCTAGCCCAATTCTTTGGGAGAGGTAAGCACCAGCTCTAGGATCTCCGGAGGAGTCTATGAGCCGGGAAGACAGGGCCTTAATAAAGCTTTTCATATCAGCTGACCAAGGTCCCATGGTCTTCAATGCAAGCGCCACAAATTCTGGATTGCCATAAACCGAAGCCATGCGAGGTCGCTAGGTCAGGCTAAATCGTAGTAGTTGTAATTAAAATCATAAGTGTAATAATCAATCATAAGTCACGACAACACAATTGGAAAGCCGGAGCCTTGCCCCCGTTCCGAGGCTTATGCTGCGAAGAAGCACTAACTGTTTTAACAATATATCGATGAAAAACACGTTTGTGTTCAATTCTTATGTTGTCTGAGAAGGAATGGCAGTTGCATTATATTTATACAGATTTTCAACCTTAAGAATCGTACCAGAAGAAATAAACGAATGCTAGTATGATGAAGATTTTATTTCAAAGTTTTTTGACCCACTTATACTTTTTTACAAGCTTTTATTTGTCTTGCAATGTATGTATGTAAGTATGTATGTACAATCACGAACTTAACGGGGTTTGGGTAAAAGTGTTGTCATTTGTAAAATTCATACATTTTCAAGGTGAGCGGCCATTCGTAAAAGTGGTAAATTATGATAGAATTATTGAAAATAAACATATTTTGTTATGTAATGTAATACTCTTAATTGCATCGGAGCCGAGATATTTAAATATTCATACTTGGGCGTACTTTTGTACTAAAAACTGAATACTTAAATCTTTAAAATCTCCGCTCCGATCTATTATTTAACGCCATAAATTATATATATCTATGTGTATTTAGAGGTCCTCTAAATAACTATGTACAAATCATCCGTGGCCGCTGAAAAAAAATGACAATATTCTTCAAACAAATTTACCCAATGCCCTTTGGGACCCACCTTAGGACCAAAGTCATTCTGACATTCTACAACAATAAGGTTGAGTCTCCTATAAGTTACAAATGATTTGGCATCTCTAATGACATTGACGACTTCAAGCCTATTTTTCTTGAAATGGGTCACAAATTAACGATCGCGATAGTATGTATGTACGAGTCAAATCTTGCAAGTTAAATTTAACCCACTTCCCGGTCTCCGATGAAGCTGATAATTTGCATACACCATCAGTTCCGATGACAATACAATAATATAGTACCATCGAGCTGGTCTGATGATGGAGACTCAGAGTGGCCAAAGGAACTACTAAATTACACATGATAAACCCAAACCCGTCGTGTTAGGGCTTGTAAGAATCGTCTTGACGAGTAGATGATGAAAAAAAAAGGGTTATTCCCACCTGTTACCACCAATTTGTTACCACTGGTCACAGCTGGGAATATTTTTCCCAACTGTTACTACTAAAGTACTCGGTGGTAACAAGTGGGAATATTTTTCCCATTTGTTACCACTAAAATATTTGGTGATACCTAACTACCACCAATTAGTTTATTGGCAAAAGCTGGGAAATTTTATTCCCAGTAGTTACCAGTGGTAACAGGTGGGAAAAAAATTCCCAGCTGTTACCAGTGGTAACAAATTGGTGGTAACAGGTGGGAATAACCCAAAAAAAAGTATAGTCGGCAACAAAAGCTTATCCCAAAAATGAATTTTTTGACGGAAACTTATTTAGTTTTATAAATTGTAATCAAGTTTGAATGCAAATCCGTTGCGGCCTGGTTTTAAATGCTTCGTATTTTAGACCGGACAGCCTAAACATCTTCGCAAAAGGCCCGCGTCCAAGAATGCGACTGTTTCAAAGCGAAATTGCTTTTTGTTTAATTCCAGCGTCTTGTGGTCCTACCGCTTTTTGTTCATTTCGAGTTTCTAGTTATTCGAATGATTCAATTGTTTCGAGGCTTTCGGTCGAGACTGTCATATCATCATCAACAGAATAAAAAAACGGTCAAGTGCGAGTCGGGCTAGCGCACCGAGAGTTCCGTGTTTAACATTTCCATACGCTACTCCACATGACACGGTTAACTGAATTCAAAATTTGACATTGACAGACAGACGGACAACAAAGTGATCCTATATGGGTTCCGTTTTTCCCTTTTGACGTACGGAACCCGAGAAAAACCCTTATGGAAAATATGTCTTACGATTTGTATTAAATTCGATTTGACGCAACTACATACATACATACATACCTTCACGCCTGTCTCCCAAACAACTCACGCAACTTATCTTCAATAATTGAAAGCAAAAACAAACGCAGTTTAACCTCGTAAGGCCCACGTCAAATTTCGTTAGTTCGAAAAAGAATCTTATGTCAGTTAACTAAAGTCAAAAGTCACTTTGACAGATGTCCTAAATTTAGGACATCGGGCCTTACGAGGATATCTCATGGCTTCTTAATATATCTTTAAAGACATAATGACAATTAACCACGAACTTAACAGTAATAACTAATAGTAATATATAGGTAACAAGATCTTGAGAAACTAATATGACAAGTTATTAGTTGCCTATATAAATAAATCATTGGAGATCAATTTACAGCCCATTAAGTATAAATTATGCATCCACTTTGGGATTCTGACGTAATTTAAAGCACTGAGCCTTGAGGGAAAGCGAGAAAATTATATGCTGCCATGCTGCAGTTGATTTAACACAACTTGACCTTTCTCGATGGACGGTTCTCGAATACATCCATTAAAAATTTGTGAACGAGAAATGTGCAATCTACAAAACCCGTGAATGCTACTCTGGAATCGATATGGTATCTATTTTCAGTTATGCCGAAGAAAAAAATCAAGGTATGGTGAATCGAAATCTATTATCTATTCTCTCCTGCGGGCCGATTATGGTCCTGTTTATCGACGTAGATAAGCATGTATAAAACATCTGTCACTTTCTGACCAGTATGTAAGTGCGATAGTGACGGAAGCTTTATCCACGGCGATATAGGCGACCATAATACAGGCCCTGCATATTTTAATATTTTCGTCTATATGTAGGTATAACGTTTAATTACATATAGCTGGTAGATTTTGACGTGTAAGTGTCCGTGCGGGGAGCCCTTTGTTTCCCATAATTTTATTGGTCATAATGTAATTGTTGACATAATTATTGATAGTAATAATTTTTTATATCGCTGAAACTGTAAACTTTTCAGAAGTTCTGAAATATCTAACGTGTAGACAAGGCTAGGTTAGGTTAGGTTTGATTTATAAAAATCCTGAAAAGTAACAGTTTCTTTAAAAAAAACACGTTATGACTTGCGATGATTATGACCTAAAGCACATTATGACTAAAAATAATTATGTCAGTCAATATAGACCCGTCCGTGCGGCCTACTTACTAAATAGACATCTTTGATCTTTTTCTTTGATAAATTGAAAAATCTTTGATTTAAATCTTTGATAAAGGCGATTTTCACCTGACATTGGCGAGTACAATACACCCATTTGTACTTGACGTACATCACTCCGGCTGTCCGTAGATATAACAGTATTCTTGTGCAAAAATATTTTCTTCAAATTTTAAACACCCTGTATGGTCATGCAATACCTAGGCAAATAATACGCTTTATTTTTATAACCTTGTAAAATTATCTTATCCCTCCAGAAACAGAAGCTGTTCCAGCACTTACAGTAGTTACAGTACTGTGCTCTACTAGCTTCACATAATGAAACTTAAATTTGTAGGGCTTAAGCCGGCCTTTGAGCTAGATCCAGGTCACAGCTGAATGCCGCTAGATCGCATCGCTTTAAGCACTCTGTAGATTTTAATTACTTTGTGGACCTGCAGGGAGTTAGTAACTTTGAGACGGGAAATGCGATCGATAAAAAGAGCACTCGATCAGGATTAGCTTGTCGGTATTTTACTCTCGCGCAATAGTCGTGAAATAATAGTAATCTGCTAGAAACACAAACTTAGTGGTGGTAGGACCTCGTGCAGGGTCCGTCCGGATCGCTACCACCATCTTATCCATTAACCCACCGCCAAGCAGTGTTCACATTGCTGGTTCCGGTGTGGGGATAAGACAACCGGTGAAATAACTAGCATAGAGGCATTCCATCTTAGTTGGCAACGCATTTGAAGTCTTAGGATTGCAGTTTTGAGATTGTAGTCTTGAGATTTCATTGTCTATGGGTCTCGGATCCCGGTTACCATCAGGTGGCCTGTGTGCTCGCGTGCCTTCTCCTTGCCATAAGAAAAAAAACAACAACAGTGTATTACACGTTAAATAAAAGGTGTTTGAAACTTAGTGCGCTTATAGAATTTTCGAACACCCTTTAACTGATTGTTACTGATATTTTTTTCTCATGTTCAAACCAGACTCAATGTTACCACTTAATTTTAGCTTGCCATACCAAAAGCTGCTTTAAAAAGATGATTACCTAGGTACTTATGTATTTATTATGTATGACATTGACAGCACTGCATATTTTCATCAAAATCAGCTCAGTAGGTCGCCTATGAAGTAAAGTAACATACTTAAATACATTAGTAAACTAATAAGCTAGTTAATGTTGGAGTTCCATACGATCGAGGTTAGTCACAGTTTTCCTACTCTGACCTTTCGAACCTAAGGATTTCTAAAGTGAAACGTACCGTTTATCTAGGTCGATTGTCCGTACTAGGTTTAGCTCGATTTAGGTTACTTTAGCTGTTACATGCCTCAGGTAGTAGCTAGGTACTCCTAGGGGTAGCCGACCGTACAAAGTAGTAAACACAAAGAAAGGAAGTTCGTTCGTACTCTTGTGTATTGTCATAAGGTTTAAAAAGTTAAAAACCTTTTTAGTACACCCTGTACGGTATTCTGCCCTCCTACAGAAAAAAGGCACACCTACTATATAAATTGTATTGCACTTCCAACCTTATTATAACCTTTGAGAGTTTAATATGCTTCTATGAATTAATTGGACTTGTACCTTTTTACCCGACTGCCGAAGGAGGAGGGTAATGTATTTCACAGCCTATATATGTATGTTTGTTCCTTTGTGGCACTATAAAAACTAAACTCGTTGTCCGATTTTGATGATTCTTATGTCAATCGATTTGTCTTAATCTGGTGAGTGTCACTGAAGATATGACAGTAATCAAAATTCAATATGGCAGCAACCAGACGCCATATTGTGCAAATAAAAATAAAAAAGTCTACCAAGTATGACAAGTGGGGTATCATTGAATAGGGATTTAAAAATCATCTTTAGGTTTCTTTCATCATTTTTCATTTTGAATGATCATTTAGGATTTATAACGATTTTAAGTTGGTTAGCAACAGTCGGGTTTTGAAAGCGTGCTTTTTTCTCCGTAAGAGGGCAGTATTATGCTTTACTTTAATGGGGATGTTTTACTTTACTTTCCATACAAAAGTTTTTAGGTGTTCTTAACGTTTCTACTGAATAATTAGGTTGTGATTTAGTTTTATTTCCGCAAAATTAGTACAATGAACTACTTTGAAACACGACCGAGGTCAAGATACGCTCAATCTCCCAGTAGAATCACTGCCTGGAGAAGATGCATAACGTTAACGTAAACGATTTGAGAAAACTCAAAATTTATTTAATAGGGAATATGGATGGATTTTTTAAATCTCATTTCTCAACAAAATATGAAAATACCGTAAAAGAGATCACCAAAAGTAAAATTAAAATTAAAATCGGTCAAGAAATACGGATGATACAAGCATTTTGAAATGCTAATTAGACAGAGATCCGGAGTGCACCGGTGACGTCATTGTGCAGTACGGCCATATAAACTCCACGTAACATTCCGTTTTGCTAGAAAGAGAAAGGACAAACCTTTGTTGGCTTATATCTTGGTTATTTTCAGAGCTATTCAAAAAATGTTTTTTCTCACCTGTTTTTTACATGAATCAGCTTTTATTGAAGCTGTAAAAAAAAAGCATATTCCCTATTGACATAAGCGACTGTCCTGCAGCTTACGTCAATCCAATGCATCGATAACGATAACGTTAGAAGAATGTATCTTGTCCAAGCCAACAGTTCTGCTCCTAAGCCAATATGCATTAACTAAGATAAACCTCCTTTATTAATATCAACCTTATTGCTAACAAAATAGAATTGAATCTGCTTTGGTGATTGAATTTATGATACTGCTATTTGTTTAGAAGGGCAGAGTTTAAACTCGACAGCGAAAAATACGAAGTAAGCGAAGAATTTTTCCAAAAAAAATACCTACACAGGGAATATACAACGGAATGTACGCCAAAGCTTGTTCTATCGCTCTTTTACGTGGGCTATGGGTTAAAAAAAAAGACTAATTGATTATGGCATCGGAATCGAAGTAGACGGACCATTTAGGATCAACACCTAATCTGTCAAACTGGTATTGCGTCGGTTTACAGCTATTGCCTTTTCAGATCGACATTTTATATGAACGATGAATAAATTGATTCTGCATAGTAAATGTTACGTCTATTTCGAAGACTGCGATATTAGGTCTTAGTTTTCGCTTCGGTTTATATCAGTTTTCTGTAACACAAGTACATAATCCAAACCTTATTATAAATAAAAAGCTTCCTCTTGAAACAGTCTATCTATTGATGAAAACGCATTAAAATCCGTTGCGTAGTTTGAAAGATCTAAGCGTACATACAGAGAGACAGACCTTTAATAACCGTTATTTTCGTGTAACGTTATCTTGAACGAATAACGTTATACTATAACGTTATTTGACGCCTTACCTGTAGCGGTATCCATTATAACGTTATCAAACAAAACGCTATACGTATAACGATACTTCAGTAAGCTCTATAATAACGTTAATAACCGTTATTTTCGTGTAACGTAATTTTTAAATCTGCTTTTGTTTTTTGCATTTTAAAATGCATTTTTTGTGATAAAGCAAAGTATTTTAGCTGGCTATTTGAAAAGGGACCGAAAAAGATCGGAATATATGAACGGACATCGAAAGGACGTTGGTTGCGATGTCTAAACGGACAAAAATCGTCCCTTCTGGGACGTCGGCCAATCACGCAGAATGCCTACCTAAGGAGCGGCAACAGCGCGTAGTTCATAAGTTACATAACGTTATTATAACGTTATTTAAGTGGAACGTTGTTACGATTTCGTTAAGGTGTAGCGTAACGTTATGAAAAAATTTCGATATAATTAAACGAAATTTTGAGCATTAACGAAATATAACGTTATGATAACGATATTATTCATAACGTTATGAAGGTCTGACAGAGGGACAGACGGCGGGAAGCGACCTTGTTTTGCTGCCCTGCTAATCCAATACGCAGTATATCAGATAAAACTCCTGTGGCAATATCATCCTTATTACTAACAGAAGAGAATTAAAACTGCTTCGGGTATTAAATTTGGGATACTACTTATTAATTTAGTAGGGCAGTTTTATACTATCGTCGGGGAAACTGCAAAACCGCGTAAGTAACATTTTCAAAGGGGTGATCGACGGGCGAGTAAGTACGCCGTACCAGAGATGGGAATTATTCGAATAATCAGGCGAATAAAAAACAATTCGTAATATTTTATTCGCGAATAATTTATTCGTCGAATAATTTATTTGCGAATGATTTATTCGCTAATAATTTATCCACGAATGAATCATTCGACTACTTTTCGAATAACGAATAATTTATTAATTTATTAGAGAAAAATGGAGCAGGTATAATAAGTAGTACATAATAATTATTCGTGGCAATTCATTCAACGAATAAATTATTCGACGAATAACTTGTTAAGATTAATCATTAGAGAATTTCATTCGTTATTCGCGAATAATTTGGTTATTCTTATTCGTTATTCGTCATTCGAATAAATTTTGCCTATCTCTGCGCCGTACTTATGCCGTACTTGGGAATTTTCACGAAAAAGTGTACCCAATTAAGGAACTTTAGCTTTGTCAGTTTTGTGACGAAAATTAGCAGGAAAATGCACCTTTTTTCTAAGATATTAAGGTTTATTTTGCTCTATAATCAATTTGTTGGATACGCGGTTTTGCAGTTACCGACGCTATGTAAAGGTTCCAATAACTATAATTAAAGGCCCCTATATAATGGCGACTCTTTCTTTCAGAGCTGATATCTCTTAAACGGCCCAACCGATTTTCATGAAACCAGGCTAAGAAGCATCCCGATTAAACTAGCTTTCTTTTAAACTGAACCGTTTTCAAATCGGTCTATCCGTTTGGAAGCTACGATGCCACAGACAGACATACGTTAAACTTACAACACATTACAAAATCGTCATTTTGGCATTTCATTGAAATTAGTACCCAGTGACACTCACGCTGCTAAGAAGAATCTAACGGCACATCGTATGCCCAAATGGAGCGATCCGTTCCGACTCTACGAAGGAACAAATAACCATTCCTACCCACATACATACATACAAACCAAGAACATCACTCCTTCGAAACTTGTGGAAAAATCTATCGCAAAACGGAGTGAGTAGGGACACAACCTAAAATAAGTCCTAACTTGTTACAAATAAGAACAATTATTAAATGGACAATAACGTTACGTCTATTGGAAATAATTTCAGTCTTATAATTAGTAACATATGCTTCATTTTAGGTTGTGTCCCTACTCCCCCTTTAATCCCTTCTCACCCTGTTTTACGGTACTCGATCACTCGATGTCTTTTTACTTCTATTTGAACATTCTTCCAAAGTGTCTTGTTAAGTTGCCATGCGAGTAGCACAAGTCGCTCTACCATTCATCTTTGGAGAAGGCCTATTTCCAGCAGTGGACTCGTTTCGACTGACATGACACATGACGAACAAGCCCTTTGTTCCAGTAGTCACCTATTCTAGAACGGCTAGGACAAGATTTTTTCTGATTGCCGCTATAATGAATTTTGATTAGGTACTACTCTCATAACTTTAGTGACACAAGATTAAAGACAAATTGATTGACATAAGTCATCAAAATCGTTCCACGCGTTTAGTTTCCAGAGCGCCGTAAAGGAACACAGATACATACATACATACATACATATCGCACCTTCAAAACAATAGTGACGTAACTGAGAAATTTTAGTTTTCGAATTAGGTCTCTATAATAATAAAATTATGACTTGAAGTTTAAAAGCAGAAATTT